>NQII01000318.1:617815-665451 GCA_002778355.1 Clitarchus hookeri | reverse complement strand
CCTCGTCTACTGTATACCTCTCACCCACTGTACGCACTGCTCTACCTGGCTGCTATACGTTCTTCGCGGTAAACTGAGCTCTTTGGAAAAGCCCTGCTCACCGTCTACTTTCCTGCCCATTTTGTATCCTCCCGTCATATCTAAACGTATACACTACCATAAGCATGATCTCTTTATCCAAACGAAACAGTGGGAATGTTACGAATAAAAATGAGCTTGTTACTCATATGCAGATTAATACTCTAACTGTGAATTTAGAAAAAGAAACATAACTTTAGTAATATCATTGGCTATGAATTTTAACATCACACTGACAATACCACGTCAAGTGTTAATTACTATTTTTATTCATCTTCTACCAACTTAACTGGGAGCATGCATGCTAGNCGCACGCCGGCCACTACCTCGTCTACTGTATACCTCTCACCCACTGTACGCACTGCTCGACCTGGCTGCTATACGTTCTTCGCGGTAAACTGAGCTCTTTGGAAAAGCCCTGCTCACCGTCTACTTTCCTGCCCATTTTGTATCCTCCCGTCATATCTAAACGTATACACTGCCATAAGCATGATCTCTTTATCCAAACGAAACAGTGGGAATGTTACGAATAAAAATGAGCTTGTTACTCATATGCAGATTAATACTCTAACTGTGAATTTAGAAAAAGAAACATAACTTTAGTAATATCATTGGCTATGAATTTTAACATCACAGTGACAATACCACGTCAAGTGTTAATTACTATTTTTATTCATCTTCTACCAACTTAACTGGGAGCATGCATGCTAGNGTGACAATACCACGTCAAGTGTTAATTACTATTTTTATTCATCTTCTACCAACTTAACTGGGAGCATGCATGCTAGTCGTGGTTACTGCCAATGATTTTTCTCAGAGGTTTGTTTCAAAAGTGCTAACGTTACCGTGAATAGCCTTTAACTCAGTCATACCACCCTGATAACATTTAATACCACACATTAAAATAATATTTTTCTAATTAAATTTTTAACGTTGTTGTTTAGAGCATTTCCATCACTCTTTCAGCAATTACGACGCTAGTCTACCTGGCGAACTAATTGGGTTGCAGTGTGTTTGCAATATTTGGAATACACGATTTGAAATTGTGTACTTAACGTACACGGAGGTAATTTTTGACCGGTACTGTTTTCTGCGAGGCCAGTGAACTTTTCCGTGGGTACTATTGTGAACCGTGTTACTGCTCTAGGTTATTATTGTTCGTATTACTACAGCTGAACATAAAGCCTGCAACACAGTTGGTTGTGGCAACGAAACAAGAGTTGCGTCTTCTTAAGCACAGAACGCATCATAAAATATGTTGTTTGCGACACCTGAAGCCGTAAATTAATGCTAACCTAAAACTCTTTCAGGCCCACTTGGTTTTTCTAACTTTTTTATATTTCAAAAAATAATTTCCAAAAATGCCTCTACACCCAACTAGCTGTTGACTTCAGACTGCAGTAAAGACAAGACACGGGAACTACGATATCGTAGTTACTTCACAATATTGTTTCTGTCGAAATGTGGCAAAGTCAATATAGTGACATAAATACGAGTTCGTAGTTGAGCCGTTATGCCTGCACTTCTGTGTAAGGCCAACAGCTAGTAGTGTGTAGCGATCCTTTAGGAATTNTTCGTAGTTGAGCCGTTATGCCTGCACTTCTGTGTAAGGCCAACAGCTAGTAGTGTGTAGCGATCCTTTAGGAATTTTCTTTTTTCAAAATATAAACACGCTGTAAAAACCAAGACTCCTATATGGCGGGGAAAAATTCCCTTTAAAACAATTTTTTTTTTACGTGAACACAATTTGTTTCCGTGTGAAAGGAAATAAAACTTCAGACAAAAACTTTTAACATGCCATGCTTTTTGCAAACACTATTTCAAACCTCTTCAATACGGCCAATAATGACATTATGAGACTGCTTTACCTTAAAGTATTCTGAGTGAATATCTGCGTAACTAGTACACGGCGATGTATTGATCTTTGTTTCAATCTTTCCACCAATAAAATGACAGAGTCAACGCTCAAAGCCTCATATTAATGTGCGTAGGGCGTTAAGCCTACACGTCAGTTACAGGAAAGTTGTGCTTAAAGGCGACGGAGCACCTGATGCGCGTGCCAGTGTCGTCCTTATGCTTGCCTTCATCTTCAGGTACACGGACGCCTTAACGATCATAAACCAATTTTCCCGTTACGTTTCTACCGAAATTTATCTCCGAAACCTGGTTTACTCACGACTGTTGAAAAAAAGTTGCCATTTACCGTTGTCCATTTTGAAATATGCTCGGACAAACCACAATGTTTTTAAAAACTATTTCGTGTCTCAGTACGGACATAGTTTTTTTTAATGGATAAGGTAGGTCATAATTAAATGTTCCCATGATTAAATAGAAACATAATTTTGTTTCGTAGACTACTCTTGACGTTAACAGGCTGCGAGTACATGCTGTCTGAAGCAACATTTTGGAATTCAACGAACATTATACCAATTATATATAATGCGTAAAGCTCTCTCGGGGCGTGGAAAACGCAATACATCTTGGTAGTGCGTGCGCTTCAAACCGAGTACGCAGGTTTCAAATCCCTCAAGAAGTCGAAATTATTCATTATTAACTTACTTGAGCAAGACATAACTCGAGATAAAATAAAAATTTACATATATTTTTTAACACATTTATTTATGCACACACATCACAATATTCTTCTTGTGCATAATACAAGGAATACTTTTTTTACACGTGCTTCTTCTCTGAGTCTTGGAGGGCATTGAACATGTAATTTTTTCTAAATGTACCATGGGTTCCTCGTAGTTTTTTTTTATGTACCAGGGGTTAACATTACTCCACAGTAATGTTTCGGATTTGCACGGAGCACAGAAATATCTTTGATTTTTGCACTCGTGAAGTCTTGTGGCGTACGTCTCGACGAGCTGTCTAAACGGCCGGCAGCGGCAATGGTTGTGAAGGTCTACACAGTTCGTTCCGATGGAGCTCGCGTTGCGAATCGCAGACTCTTGGCGTATTCCAAACACATACACAGGGTAATAGGGAATCATGGCAGAGTCCAGCATTGCCGGAATTTCCTCGTACGGAATATTTCCCTCGTCCCACCTTAGTCCGTGCGTTTCGTACGCCTGTAGGCGACACGCCTGTTGCGTGGTGCGGTCGAGGTGCTTCCATGGACACGGCGGTGAAAAAGTGAAAACTTTGGTTTTCTCGTCTTCGTCACAGTACGAGATGGCAATCTGCTTGATGGTATAAGAGTCCAACGAGCGAAAAACCTTGGATGTTGCAAAAAATTTCGTACGATTTTTGTTATATAATTAAATTTGAAGTTCCCATGCGTACACCGAGTTTCACAAATTTTTTTACAAAGTAATTAAAACTTTATCGAGGTACATACACATCGGGAACCTGTGTTCTGGGTTGGTTTCCTCGCCGGGTAGTTCTTGCCAGTAAATTTATTGAAGGGGAGCATCTTCCACGGGTACAGCTTACGAGTAGATAGCTTCCACGGGGACGTCGTCTTCCATGGGCGCAGACGTCGCGAGGGCTGCTCCGCGGGCCTTGCACCAACCCCTGCGATACGGCGTGTCGGGGACCGAGGTGNAGCCAAAGAGAATCAGGGGTGGGGCAATTGGTCAATTAAATATGTTGGAAAGGGGGGGGGTGGAGGGAATCAGTCGTCTGCTAGGCGCGGTGCTGGGAAGAGCACCAACATAGTAAAACAAATAAACGAAAAAACCAAGATGGCGATCGAACGAAGGTGAGAGACAAACTCCAGTAATGTATAAACAAATTACAAACGATAAACCAAGATGGCGGACGGTGTCTGTGACGCCTACCGGCCCTGGGGCGCCGGGTTGGAGCTGGGCTGGTGGTCGGGCAACCAACCTGTAATGAGTGTAAGGCGACGGGGAGAACTGAAAGTGCACTTGGTGAAAGCCGGTAGCAGATACCACCGTGTAGGGAGTAGACAGATTTAGCACCCCAGAGTGCCTGGTTGGATAGTCGTGACTAGGGGAATGACTATCCTAGTTCGGCCATCCCCCTGGTGGAGGCCTACGTGGTGGCCACCGGCTTATTAGGTGTAAGAGTAGATCGGCGTGAAGTGGTGTAACCTTCCGATGGACCACAGCTTGGGGTCCCTAGTAGTTCTGGTGGAGGGCTCTTCACCACGGCTGACCAGCTCCGGTGGGGCATTCTCACTAACTCAACCGGAATAGGGTTTGCCCTTGTGCCACCGTGTGGGCCGAGACCTGGTCCCTGAAATGAGGCAGCGATGCGAATATGTAGCCTAGCGCTGCTCAAGTCCATCTCCACCTCCTCGAAAGGTCACGGCTGGAAACACGGTGGTAATGCCGTGGCTGACGGAGTGAGGACGATAATGGGCTAGTGGCGACCCCGCCAGTGCACTGGCAATCAGCCATGGCGAGGTCATGTGCAGCTTTCCAGAGGCTGCATATGTTCTTCGTCTGCGGTGATGACTCACGAGCCGAGTGCACGACCCCAACTGAGGCCTTTGGGTAGGTCTGGTGGTGACAGAGCTCCGCAGAAGGGACTTTCTGGCGTCCTGGAGGAGTTGGGCTTCTCCTGAGTGAAAACTCAGTGTGCACGGGATAGTAGTGGGAACCCAGGGTATCAGTGAGAAGCCCCGGCCTTTGGCTGTGCTGATCGCGGGTCAGAATCTGGGTGGCATTGGTTGAACCTCTTGCCTCCCGCTGGGAGGAGGCCTGGAGGCGGGTATTTGGGTATTTACCTGGAAGGCAGCAAGGCCTCAGAAGCCGGACTAAGGTGGGAAGAGTTAAATATTCTGTACGAGGAAATGCCGACAATGCTGGACTCTGCCAAGATTTCCTATTACCCTCTGCATGTGTTTGGAATACGCTAAGAGTAGGCGATTCGAAATGGGTGCCCCATCGGAACGAACTGTGTAGACCTTCACAGGCATTGCCGCTGCCCGCTGTTTCGACACACAGTACTGCGTCTGATGATGGGTGATGGGCTCTTGTCACCCAAGTACCCTTTGGCGAATAAACGTGGCGTGTCGCTGTACCCGGTTTCGAAGGGTTGATGCTCGCTGATGAAGAGACGCTGGTCTGGTCCGCCTAGTAAGAAGACTCGTTTACGAAGCGGGTTCGTAGCGATTGGATTAGACTCTGCCCCGTCAAGGTGGTGCGTGCAGTTTCAACTCGGTACGGTGCTGTTGACAGGTGAGGTGGTAACCACGCCCACCCACCGCGATTGGACGGAGCGTAATCTCTTTCTATTGGATTGAGTTCAACTGCAGTCAATTAAAGCATGGTGGTGCTAATTATTATTGTCTGGGTGCAGACATTATGGGACTGGCCGGCGTGCCCAGCATGGATTGCCTAACACCTGAAGTGGCAAAACAAAATGTCTTGACGTGGCTTTGTGGCTGAGCTGGAATACAAGTATAGTGCTGGGCGCTGTGTACACTGCGTGTTGCTCTGAATTATACTCCTGTTGTACCCAATGGGCTNCTGGGCGCTGTGTACACTGCGTGTTGCTCTGAATTATACTCCTGTTGTACCCAATGGGCTCAGGTACAGGAGACCCGACTGCCTACATGCTATACAAAGTACACATAAAGATGTGACGCCTACCAAGATGGTGGACTGCACCTACCAAGATGGTGGAATGAGTATGGATGGAGGGGGTGTGGAAGACTTCTGGCAATTTAAGCTTTTTTAAAAAATAAATTTTAAAACAATTTTTTTAATAAAATTTAAATAATTTTTTAATATTTTCTAATAAAAATATTTGATTTTTTTAAATGTTTGGGTCAAAGGTCAAGGTCAAAGTCACATGGATCCAAGTTGGCTGCCGACTGGCGCCTAGCTCCTAATCCAGACGCCGATGCCCTAGACTCATCATAATCATACTAATCAAGTGAGTTTATCATATGACCTCGTTAACCAACGAAATTCGTTCATAAGTTTCAAAATGGCAATCGTTTAAACTAGAAAAAATTACATCCGTTCTAATATTTAACTCCGCTACATGAGTGTTTTAGATTTTCAATTCTTATAGCGATATGAATTTTTAAATTGTGATTATAGCTTTTAAGGAACCAGGAAACTACAGCAACGTGTCATAAAATTTCTAGTCATCTTATTTGTCAGACAAGTGAGTTTAAGGTTGATCACGAGTAGCTGTTCAATATGTTCTCGTACTTATAAAATTAGTCGTTGCTATGACTAGTGTAGTAAAATCAGGGCTAACTGCTTAGAGTTTCAGGGATAGTTTAATAGAAACCAAGATCGTAATTGATATTTTACACGTACAATTTCGCTTAAAATCACTGTTCCAGTAGTTTTTTATTNAATAGAAACCAAGATCGTAATTGATATTTTACACGTACAATTTCGCTTAAAATCACTGTTCCAGTAGTTTTTTATTAATTTACAATCTCTTGCTCATATAACTATCTTATAGGAACCTTCTTTAGAAAATAATACTGATTTAGGTAAATGGTTAGTTAGTTAAATGAATTAAAATGTTTAAATAATTACGTCTGAGCTGTTTATAAATACATTCTTGAAACAAATAAGAGGTAATTTTTATTTCCCCTGCCACAAAATATTGTAATTTTTTTGATACTTCGGATATTCTGTAACGTAACTAAGTTGCTCGCCTGAGTATTTCTTGAGTTTTCTGTAGTTCCGTGTGGAATTCAGTCGGTCAGCACAACTCGTGAATAAGCTTGCTATGTACGACAATCAACACTGCAACGTAAAATAGGAGAGAACGGGTACTGAATTTTGTACGCTGTCATGATCATCGGTAAAGGGCAGTAGGTTCAGTGCTGTTTCAAGGAAAACTGCTGCTCTTCAGACAATTAACTGTTTAAGTAAAAACCAAGCTGAGCTTGCGCGCTGAAAGGGCAAAGTAACAGTTGTGCAGCATCAGGCGGCAAATTTGCAGATGAAACTAATAATCACGTGTGTAGTACATACAAGTTACGCTGCAGTAAGAGGGTTTGTACTGTTTTTTCTCAACATTCGACACGTGTTTGCACGTAATCTATTATAATTATAAGAATGTAGCACGGGTTCATAATAACTTTTTTTTTTTCAATTAATGTGATCGTAATTTAGAAACGTTTAACCGATACTTATAATTATTTTATGAGCATTATTATTTTAGTTAGAGGCTTGGAACTAANAATAGAAACCAAGATCGTAATTGATATTTTACACGTACAATTTCGCTTAAAATCACTGTTCCAGTAGTTTTTTATTCATTTACAATCTCTTGCTCATATAAATATCTTATAGGAACCTTCTTTAGAAAATAATACTGATTTAGGTAAATGGTTAGTTAGTTAAATTAATTAAAATGTTTAAATAATTACGTCTGAGCTGTTTATAAATACATTCTTGAAACAAATAAGAGGTAATTTTTATTTCCCCTGCCACAAAATATTGTAATTTTTTTGATACTTCGGATATTCTGTAACGTAACTAAGTTGCTCGCCTGAGTATTTCTTGAGTTTTCTGTAGTTCCGTGTGGAATTCAGTCGGTCAGCACAACTCGTGAATAAGCTTGCTATGTACGACAATCAACACTGCAACGTAAAATAGGAGAGAACGGGTACTGAATTTTGTACGCTGTCATGATCATCGGTAAAGGGCAGTAGGTTCAGTGCTGTTTCAAGGAAAACTGCTGCTCTTCAGACAATTAACTGTTTAAGTAAAGACCAAGCTGAGCGTGCGCGCTGAAAGGGCAAAGTAACAGTTGTGCAGCATCAGGCGGCAAATTTGCAGATGAAACTAATAATCACGTGTGTAGTACATACAAGAGGGTTTGTACTGTTTTTTCTCAACATTCGACACGTGTTTGCACGTAATCTATTATAATTATAAGAATGTAGCACGGGTTCATAATAACTTTTTTTTTTCAATTAATGTGATCATAATTTAGAAACGTTTAACCGATACTTATAATTATTTTATGAGCATTATTATTTTAGTTAGAGGCTTGGAACTAANGTAATTTAGAAACGTTTAACCGATACTTATAATTATTTTATGAGCATTATTATTTTAGTTAGAGGCTTGGAACTAAAAAGCTTTTTAGGGGTATTTTTGTAACATTAGGAGACTCATTATTGGAGTAAAAAAATATAGAATGCATACATACGAAGCTGCCAATGCCAAGGTAAATTTTTATAGCAACTCAAGAACACACAGTTTTGTGTGTCTGATACCAACACGCTAACTTCCTTTTGCCATGGGCGAATTCCATAAATATTTCTCTAATTTTTCCTTAAAGACTACCTGGAAGTGAATGCGCTTACGTGGAGAAGCAGACGCCTTCTAAGAGAAACCTTAAAATGCTTTTTTTCTAATGGGCCTGCAACACAATGACATCCATCTAGTTAGAACTCGACGTAAATGAACATCTAGAAACTCAGCCGCCTCGTACATGAAACACACGTCCTACGCCGAGTATTGGGGAGAGATCGGCTTGAAGCGGCGAACTTGAGGCATTTCAAACACGCCTGTCTGCATCGAAGCGCTGATCGGCCAGCCGTGTTGCTGCGAGGCTGTGAGCAGATCATCTCTTTATTGACACGGCCCTTGCTTGACCTTCTCCTATTTCATAATTATTGCAGACTGGAATCCCACTAATCCACAACGATACATTGCAGTTGGCGATTATCCTGTGTGTAGCTGACGTCATCTGGTTAAATGTCTTAAAGTATTGCCGAGGATTTCTATGGGTTCTCCCGTTCTCCTCCCCCCGACATCGCCGGCATTCTGCCACCGCTCCATCTTAAGAGTCCCATTCCGTGTCAGTGTTAACGGATGTCTGTCACCTACGGTTACTCCTCGAAAGCCCTTCATTCATTCGGTGGGTGTTAATCAGGGGTGTCNGTTAACGGATGTCTGTCACCTACGGTTACTCCTCGAAAGCCCTTCATTCATTCGGTGGGTGTTAATCAGGGGTGTCAAATTTTTCTCAGTTAGGTTGGGGAGGGGAGGGAGAAAGGTCATGTTTTGTTTTTAATTACACTTACATGCTGCTTCTTATCAACATATTTTTACACAGAAAACCTATACCAGTAAAAAAAAAACCATACAACATTATTTAGTAATCTCGAATTGTATTAAATAGAAGTAATGTATGAAAGTCTACAATTATAGCACGCGAAGTCTTCGGTGACTCTTTGTGATACCGGGAGAGTGGCACATGCCCTGCTTGCTTACCCCCCCTCCCCTTTTTCCAAGGCATCTCTTGTAACCCTGCTCTACCTGTCCATACGCTACTATTATCGCGCAACAGGGGCCGCGGTGGCTGAGCGGTTAGCCTGCTCGCCTCCCGCCAAGGCGAGCCGGATTCAATCTCCGGCCGGGTCACTCCCGCATTTTCGCACGTGGGAATCGTGTCGGGATGATGCCGCTGGTCGGCGGGTTTTCTCGGGGATCTCCCCCGTCCTTGCATTCGGGCGCTGCTCCACACTCACGTCGCTTCACTCTCATCGGCTCTCAAGACCTCGCTGTTAAAGAGTGGCCCAAATATATTTGCTCCAGTCACAAATACCACTGCTAGCATTGTCAGTAAACAGCGCAAGTAGAAACAGATGTGCTATTTACATCGTCACAGAAACGCGAACCCCTTATTTGTGTATGATGCAGCTTTGTGTATTTACGTACATAGGGATTTAGAAAATCAAGAGAACTCGTAACAGATAGGAAAGTAGCTACTTGTAGCAGAAAAACATACGTCTCCATTGTTGCTCCACAAACACGCGGTGAAGTGTTTAAATTTAAATGAGAAATATTACTTTCTATACTTCAATAGGTTCTATTATCTCCCAGATAGGAGATGGGATTGAAAATAGGTTCAGTCATTATCAGTCAATGTTATGTGCATCAATGGACGAAGACATACCCATCTTGCTGACGATTTACCATTAATTGTTTTAGTTTCGTACTAGTTATATTCATCCACGGCCTTAACAGACGTATTGCTGTGGAAAACAATTTGTCACAAACCTACGCGCTATACAAACAGCCATATACTCCCAGAACTACTATAGAATTGCCAACCGCTTCTGCTTTATCGATGTTCACAGCAACCATTGCATTGCTTTTATTATCTCATTAATGGCGAATATAACTTCCTTGGTATGGACGTATTAGTTTAAGGCGTAAATACGGGCCTGATCTACCCGTGTTCTACCCTGAAACTTCGCACATGGTGCAGACGCCGTAGCGAACTTGCTGCCGACGCCGGTGACGACCTTCAAGGCCAAAGGCGACGAGACATCCTGATCTCAGCGTGGCTGCTAACCGCTTGGTCCTCGCAAGTTATGAGTCA
Organism: Clitarchus hookeri; assembly: GCA_002778355.1. Classification (NCBI taxonomy): domain Eukaryota; kingdom Metazoa; phylum Arthropoda; class Insecta; order Phasmatodea; family Phasmatidae; genus Clitarchus; species Clitarchus hookeri. The sequence continues at coordinate 655,083 of NQII01000318.1, read as the reverse complement.
CGCCGGCGATTAGGCTCGCCGGCTTGGCCTTCTCGTCACATGGGCAAGGCGGCGATGTAGGTAGGCGCGTAGCAGAGAACTTCATAGAGATTCCCCGGACTGAGGCAGAGAGCAACCACGTGCGACCGGTCGTAATCGAACCCGCGACCTCGCCAATGCAAGTGCGTTACCGAATATTCTCCCGTGACAACTCCGGGTTTACTGCGCGCCACACGTCTGCGTGCCTGCAACGTCCTGTTGTTGGCCGCTGTTTCTCGGAGCAGGAGTACGCAACCTCGGGAAACAGCGCGGAATTGTTCCTACCAACTGATAGGAAAATACTGACTCCTTCAATACACCCAGTACTGCGACGGCGAATTCAAATAATAGTTAATGTATTGTTAATGGTGGAAGCAGAGACAATAGTGATGTACTCTCGTCAACAGTAGTGGGTGCCTTTGAAAACATCACAGGGTATGACTGAAAGCTGGTCAACGCCACCGCCGAACCCTCATACGCCACCGGATGGCATTTAGTGTTGTGAGACCGGAAGCCGAAACTCCCATAACTCACTAGGTGTTTGTGAAGCAAAATGCACCCTGACACTTTCTCAAATCATTGGGTCAGCGGCAGGGGCAGTGTAATGTGGGGCTTTGGGCACCGGGCCCTTATTTAGGCGAGTTATTTGGTGTTGCCTATTTTTAAGTACAATTACGTTTTCGTGTGTTCGGTGGGGGAGTGAAGCTAGTGCCAGGCTCTTATGTGCTCAGTCGTACCCCTTCTCTCGAGCTCTGCCTAGTGGGCTCCAGGAACTGCCGGTGACGCTACTGAAGCTGGCAGATGTCTGGCGCTCGGTGCAAATGTTGTGGTTGGCAAGCCCGCAATGCGCCAGGGAAACTTGCAAACCATAAAAAANGATGTCTGGCGCTCGGTGCAAATGTTGTGGTTGGCAAGCCCGCAATGCGCCAGGGAAACTTGCAAACCATAAAAAACGATGGCGTTCTGTGCAACGCAGCCAACCATCACTCAAACAGAACTCTCCAAGCTACTTGCTGTTAGTGCNAAAAAACGATGGCGTTCTGTGCAACGCAGCCAACCATCACTCAAACAGAACTCTCCAAGCTACTTGCTGTTAGTGCCGAGGAAGAGTAAGGGATGTCCGTAGAACTGCGCGGTGCCATCGAGAATGCGAACATACAAATTTCAAGCGATTGCGTGTATGTAACGAAAAGTTACCGACGTAACTAACTTTCCTCTACGTAGAAGCAAATAGTTTTGAAGAAGTTCTTATAAGCGTCAATTGTAGGTAGGCCTTCACGTCTTAACAACAATATCATTGGAGATGAAACCGGAAACACAAACAATATTACTGAGACAATTACAAATACACACGGGACGCGTGCCATAAGCTGGCATGCAACCAACTGCGTTATAGAGGTAGGATTACGAGCATCAACATCGGTTGTAATGAGACTAGTGTTTTTGGTAGACGGGGTTTACTAACCTGAAATATTTACAGATATGTCATTTCGAAAATCAAGCACGTGAGTCACTTTAATCATGTAAGTTCACGTGACCTACAGTAGCACTACTTGTGTTCCAAGTTTGTTGGGAAACAGTTGATTAGTATCCGAGATATGGCATACGAACCTCATTTTATCATGCAGTGCTGTCTTCCCAAATGGCGGACAACGAAAGTTATGTATTAGCACAGTCAATGTTTGTCACGGCTACAGCCACCATATAAAGTTACATTATTTGGTACGTAGGGCATACTAGCCTAAAATATTTACACAGCTCTCATGTTGAAAATAAGTGATAACCCATTTTAAGTCATAGACATTTATACTAGAGGGTCTACAAAAGTATAAATTGTCGCCTTAATTTAGTGGGGATGGGCTGATTGTTTCCCGAGATGGCATAAAAACTTTGTTTTTTTAATATTGCGCTGTCTTTCGAAATGGTGGGGGGAAGACACTCTGTATATAAACACTCGATTGTTGTAATATACATGCGAGCATGCCTAATTAAATTGAAATTTGTTACATACTTTCCTATCTATAGACTTATAAGCAAAAAAATATATATAAAACTGCCATTTTGAAAATAAGTGTTTGATCTATTTAAACATACCAGTTCTCATGGCCTGCCGTAGTACAACTTGACTGCCAAATTTGGTATGAGTCAGTTTATTGTTTCCAGAAATACTACAAAAAAACTTTATTTTTAATCTCGTACTGCCTTAAAAAATGGCAGAAAAAAGANTTTATTGTTTCCAGAAATACTACAAAAAAACTTTATTTTTAATCTCGTACTGCCTTAAAAAATGGCAGAAAAAAGAAACCATGTAGCCTAATTTCACGGTTCTGTTAGATACTGCCAGTATAACGAGTTAAGTTGATATTCGTTACATAGTTTCAATAGTTTAGTAGGTTAAATTTTTTATACGGCCGCGATTTCAAAAATGTGNTTTATTGTTTCCAGAAATACTACAAAAAAACTTTATTTTTAATCTCGTACTGCCTTAAAAAATGGCAGAAAAAAGACACTGTGTAGCCTAATTTCACGGTCCAGTTAGATACTGCCAGTATAACGAGTGAAGTTGATATTCGTTACATAGTTTCAATAGTTTAGTAGGTTAAATTTTTTATACGGCCGCGATTTCAAAAATGTGCCTGAACTACTTAATAAATGTAAATTTACATGGTCTAGCGCGATACTGCTTGTTTGTCTAATTTGATAGGAATCGGTTGGTTGTTTCCCGAGATATGATATAAAAACTTAATTTGCAGCAGCTATTTTACAAAACGGCCGACAAGTGGCTGATATTTATATACATACTCTATGATTATAATATATCCCTACAGCACACACAGTTTGATCGAAGTTGATTAAACAGTGTTGTAGGAATAGCATATTGATATAAAATATTCGCTATTTCGAAAATAAGTGTCTTATTTATTCAAATATTATTTTTACATGGCCTACTATAATATGTCTCAAATGCCAAATTTTGTGGGGACCGGCTGAGTAGTTTCCGAGATAGTTATAATTTAAAAGCTTGATTTTTTTCACATAGTGCTATCTTCCAAAATGGCGAACGAATAAAAATATCTGTCTCTAATTTAAATGCACTTTTAACACAACAAATTTGATTTAACTCGGCCAAATGGTTTCCTAGATATAAAACAGCATTCTGAATTTTTTAATGGCCACCATTTTGAAAATAAGCGTCCGGCATGGTTGAAAACTATAAAAGTCAGATGTCCTTAATTACTTAGTACTAAATGTGTACCAAGTAAAGTAAAATATTTGGTTCACGGGTTCAAAAGTTTAAGGGGGGGGCACACACATACACACGCGCAAACACCTGAACACACACACTCACACAGGAACACAGAGAGGAAAGTGATCTCATAAGCCTCTATTTCCTTTGGAAAGTAGGCCAAAAAACCGTGCGAGTTGAAACTTGTAAATCCACTAAAGAGATAATATAATCACCGTACTACTTAATATAATGGTCGGGACTTCTGGTTGGGGTTCGCATTACCAAATGCACCGGCCGAGTCCATGATTTTCATGAACGGAACATTTCCTTACCTGGTTCAGAGCTGCGTCGTGTTGTATTTTGTTCCCCATGCTGCGTAAGGCAATGATANCACGGAACATTTCCTTACCTGGTTCAGAGCTGCGTCGTGTTGTATTTTGTTCCCCATGCTGCGTAAGGCAATGATAAATCATGCTGGCTAGGATGTAGCCTGTCGCCAAGGGCCTGAGTTACGTACAGTGGTCGTAAGTGCGCTGTTAATTGGGAGGAAATACATTAAATCACTACCTTTAAAAAAATTAACCTTGCCTCATTTTGACAAAGTTTTGCTATCCGTAAACTTTCAGATCAGAACTACCCTACTTGCAGTCACCTAAAGGCTCTTGTAGGAAACACACACAGTTAGTGCTACAATTTGTGTCCTCTGAATTAAGTAATAATTTACAAATCGCTAATAAATAATTACTATTTTATAAAAGATTGTGCCGTATTTAATAATTTGAAATGTTAAAAATATTTTAGAGCAAATCGCATAAAATCTTACCATTAGCAAATAAAATGAAATAAAATAAATAAAACAATTTGTACTAGAATTAGTAAGACAGAAGATGTTAGTCTGAGGTTAAAATATTAAACACAAGTACGCCACTATTACGGAATTACTATTTATGAACTACATTTACGAAAGTTTAGTTCAAAAGACGTTTGTACAAACGCAGTCTATTTTGGTGACAGTGTTTTTTTTGCGAGGTTTAGTCAGAATTACTACAACTTAGTTTTTCTTCAAGCATTTGTTGAAGGTGCTGTTATACGGCTCAGCTGTCAGTACACAAGTCACAGCCATCCAGTACTGAAGTTACAGAATCCATACTGCACGAGTAAAATAGGGAAAAGGCTTCTCATCCAGGTAGGCAAGGCAGTAACAAAATAGAAGATGGCGATGTTCACATAGGATATTGGATTTTATATTGCTTTCAGCAAATTTTGAGATAAATCACCACCTCTTCCGATTCAATAACTGTTATTATGCCCGATTCTTTTTTTCTTTTTATAACTTCATCATCCCTAGCTTCAGAATTTTTTTTTTTTCGTTTTTGGAACGTGACGTGACGCGGCGCCGCTCGGAAGCCTCACACTCGACTGAAGAAACAGAGCTGCGTGTAACTCGGTCCTGGCATTCCTTTTGCATAGAGAGTGTTCCGTAATGCGGTAGCCTGTACGTGACTCGCATTCNCTCCCGCGGAGTCTTCCAACCCCAGCCCAAGAAAATTTTGGACTAGTAGTTTCTTACTTAGTACCTTTGTGACCCCCCCCTCCCCAGTTAACGCCTCTGATTAATTCTATGCATATGTGTGATGACGATTGTTACTACTTAATTGTTTCAACCAGATCTTTGCAAACGCTTGCGTTTCCTTTCAACCTAAAAGTTTTTAAAGGACTGACTTCTGCCGCAGTGTGCATCTAGCTACATTTTGGATTTTATCTCAAAAACTATAACGATTATCAATTTATAAAATATTAAAATAATAGTTGTAAGGTGAAAAATGATAACAATAGTTTGACGCTAATAAAAATAAATCAAGTAGCTGTGTGTCACATACAACCTAATAAGTACGAAAAATCGAAGACGGAAAGGTGCCAAATTTTGTCCACTTTTTGNAGACGGAAAGGTGCCAAATTTTGTCCACTTTTTGAGGCCATGAGGTTGTTTGGTTTTAATCATTAAAATTGACGTGGCGGTGACACAATTTCCAAACTATTTTAATAACTAACTAAAAACAGATAAAATACTTTTTTTTANTGAGGCCATGAGGTTGTTTGGTTTTAATCATTAAAATTGACGTGGCGGTGACACAATTTCCAAACTATTTTAATAACGAACTAAAAACAGATAAAATACTTTTTTTTTTNACACAATTTCCAAACTATTTTAATAACTAACTAAAAACAGATAAAATACTTTTTTTTAAAAACATTTAAACAGACTTGGTGTAAGTGAATAAAATTTACTCAACAATCATTGTTTCTGGTACATACGCATATACACAAAGCAATTTTAATAAAATATAAACTGCAGGAAATAATTATTATCGTATTATATTATTTTCGATAAAATCGTTTGAAATTTTTTTTTCAATTAAACTTTATTTTAAGAACAAAAAATAGTTATAAGATTGTATAAAATAATACAAATCTTGTAACCTATGCTCATTTCTCCATTAAACTGATCATTAAGTCAATATTAAATAATTTTAACTTCTTCTCTCTTAAGTGTGGCATATTCTGAATTTTTTCATTAGTAGTTATAACAATGTCAAAACAGAATTTCCAGGACGAAGAAAAACAATTTTCTTAACTATCTACTACTGTAAACATCACAAAGTGGGGATCACCAGCTACATCACTGGCATAATGTTCGTGGCACCGTGAAAAACATTTTGTATACTGCAGTACCTACCTCTTGCCTTCTCCCGTTCCTAGTGTTTATGGTAATATGGGATCTCAGCATCATTGTTATTACTATCCTTTTCAGAAGAGACATACGAAATTGCAACTGCATCCAGGGGTAAAGGTTAGCTTGCAAATCATCATGTCTACGACACCGGTGCGTGTACAGAGGTCAGGCCNGTTTTTCTAACTGTCTTTCCCATTCCATTTGATGTGTTAAAGCTGAGTGTACCGATTCATTACACAGCGTGGATTGCCCTCAGTGGCTCTTAGTAAGCACAAGACAACCTACTGAATCTGTTAACAGCTTAGAACAGGGCTGTCTAAATACTGTACTTATTTTATGCTGAACTACCGTTGACATTTTGTGATGAAAGAAAACACTAAGAGACCACATAAAGAGCATACCAACGTCACCAAAATAACGGGAAAGTTTCCTGCATGGACGTAGGACGTGTCCAAATACTTTTATTACTTGCGGTATATCACAAGCGTTTTATGTTTAAGTCAACATTAAATTACCTTGCTTCTTGTTAGGTGAAATTCATACTTATATTTTGTACACAAGGTATGTTTGTTTAATAGTCAATATGAATCAAAAACAGAGAGAAAAGAGGGTTGTTGGTAATAGCTGTTAAAAAATTCTATTCATAGGTAAAAAAAATATATATATTAAATTGAGTTTCCATGCGTTATTTGCAAAGTAAACGTTTCTCATCGTCATATTTACGTTTACAGGAATGCAATGGTGGATAAATATTATATTGTTATGTATAGAATATTTATGTTTGATTGCCCAGCGCACAAATAACGTGTGTTGGTTTCTCGCGGGCATTTTCTTCCAGACTTGTTCATATTTCGTTTACATGTGGCGGAAGGACACGGAGCGAGTAGCTCGTAAGTACAGGTTGGGGCACAGTAGACCAACCTATTCGAAATGTGGATAATTTGGCTCGTATTTTATGGTCGTTACATCAGAAACTCTCTTAGTTAGGGGTACTGCGTCGCCATTTTATTACACAACATTACTTTATTAACAGTGACAAGTGAATACATGGTAACTGCCATGAGGGGTGTAGCCAGAGATTGGACGAGGAGGGGGTAGGGGGGGGGGTGCTAGCAGTTGTAACCCACCCACAGTTTGCCTATTACGTTGTCAACAATTAGTATTAAAATGAGCAATTGCTGCTCACTATAGTGCATTTCAATATACTACGAGGTAATCTGCTCCCAGAATTTGTCCTAATGTACTCCCTCTCTTTACTCTTCAGTCAGTTTAACCTCCCTCCCCTTGCACCACACTTAAGAAGCCAACCTTCCTTGAGTAATTTCTGGCTTCGCCAATGTCTGCCATTTATATGCTGCATTTACGTACAGAAATAAATAACGTAAGCGCTGAGCGATTGTTGGAAACAACCTTTGCGCGGTGCCGTCCATAGCGTCTGGCACTCGCAGTTTGCACGCGCACTATTGGACAGGCCACCATACTTTGCAGTTTTGACACGCGCCGATTTCCTGAGCAAACTGGCAAGGCGATGCCGCAACGCAAACCTGAGTGGAGTGGAGTGGAGTGGAGTGGAGTGGAGTGGAGTGGAATGGAGTGATTTGGGTAGCTCTCAACACCAAGGTCTTGATAGCCAGTGAGGGTGAAGTGAGGTGAGTATGGAGCCGCGCCGGAACGCAGGGACGGGGGGAAACGGGAGATCCCTGAGTACAAACTATCCTAGTTATAAGTATTTTAAAATGGCAGGTTTACTGTGCCCCATCCTGTATAAGTTTATCAGAGACTCAGAAAAGTTGCAAGTAACCAGGCGCAGACTATAGAGGATGAGTCTGAAAAACTCCGACAAACTCCGCCTGCATCTTCCTTGTGATAAATAACGTCGGAAACGCACATGCGGCATGCAATCTACGATTCTTCGTGAGAGTGATACGCTCCCTTCAAGGCCGAGCTGAAACACAGGTTTATCGCAAATTTTATAGAATGTAGTTGAAATGGAACGATGGCATCGAGAGTAATGTGTGGTTGAACGGATAACAGCAGGCGTGGCGGCGGATGGATGCTGGGATTTTCAACTGTTGTTCAACTGGCCGTGAACCAGCTGGGAGTTCTGCTGCTGTCGCTCGTGTGAAGGGCGAGGGTGTGGTCCGGGCGACCTTGTACCAGTTTGGCNTCTGCTCGTGTTCGGCAAACGCTTATCGTCGTGGCACACGGGCGACTGGAGCGCTGCACATCCGTCGTCTCTTCCCATCGCTGCGCCGGCGTAAATGTTACTACTTATACCCAGGTTAGGAACAGAACGAGTTTTCTTATGGGGCAGTTTGGCATAGGGAAAATTTCCGCTGCTAGTCGCGCAGTGTTCCAAAGAGGTCACTTAATTAAATTTCTAAGCTACGTGAATAATAAAAGAGAAATATTTTACCTAGTTGCGTAGTTATCTTATATTTGACTTAAGATTATTGCAGTTGTTATTTTGTTTTTAACGTAGAAAATAGAGAAAATCCTGTACACATGCGACATGCAAATAACAGAGGTATGGAACCAATCAGAGTAACGCGATGCGGTCGGCAGCCCCTATACAAGACACCAAGCATCTGGCAAAGTTGCGCGAGTCCTGGCTGCTGAGGGATGAACATCGTGCTCGTGGCTGCTCCGACTCCGGATCTACTCTCTCTTTGGGACCAGCGAAGGCCGAGGTCTTCTGCGAGTGCGGCGGGACTGCAGCAGCTNTGGGGTGGCTGGGGATACTCGAATACCAGCCCGCGGACCAACTGGCCGGAGCGACAGCGCCGTCGTCGTGGACGTCGGGGACCTGGGTGGCTCGTTTCACCGTCATCGGTTCTCAACATCCCGATTTTAATAGCCGACAAAATATCTCCACTCCTTGTCCCTTGAGAAGTGTAAATAAGGGCCTTCACTTTACATTAAACGACGTACTTTCAACTACTCGGATAATTTCGTTATAACGAGAGAACAAATTCTATTGTGGTAATAGTAAATACCGAACATTATTAACTAGTCAAACGAAACCTCTAACGGCGCAGAAGAAGAAACTTGAGACTCTTCTTCTAAATTTCTTCCTGGGTGTTCGTTGAGTTGATGCAGTAAAGCTGTCTTTGATGGTACTCGAGATAATGGACACTTACGTTACTCCACTGCAACGAGTGTCGCAATCGAGTTTTAGAACGCACTCGGCAACGAAGTCGCTCCGGCGAGGAGGTCGCGACCTTGAATTCGAGTTTATTGTTCCCACGCGCGCGTAAAATTGTCAGTTAAAACCTATTGCCCGTTTACATGAAACGTTAAGTCCCATCCTCTGGCCGTCGGATCTAAATCGAGTGTTGTATTATCTGATTCCCTGACACGGCGTTTTGTCTACCCACCCTGAAGCTTGAGTTGGCTTGCAGATTATCCAGTAAGTTATATACATACATATATCGTCTTTCTGACGGTACTATGGTCATTAAGATAGGGAATATTAATAAATAATAATTAATTATGTAATTTTAACGTTATCAGGATTTAAAATTACAGGTAAATGTGGAACGGAAACATATTTGAATGTTGTTAATTAGAGGAACGGTTTTACAATTCTATATCATCTGTAACGAAAGCATTTCGCCACAAATGTAAAAGGAAGCTAACTTCAAATTTTTCCTAGCGAAATGCTCGAGGGGTGTATGGAATCTTAACATGAGAGTCGGGTAAATGGGAAGCGACACAGTAAGGGTTTGTACTAACGTTTGGCAGTAAGGGGTTGGACATCCTGATCGGAATAACCTCAACTGTAGGCGCCGCGGTAGGCCCATGTCTAACGCACCGGTCTCTCGCCAAGGCACAATCCGGGTTCGATGCTTGGCGGGGTTCCACTAGATTTTTTTTTCCTCGTGGGGAAACGCGGCGGACGAAGTCACTGAAACGTGTTTTCTCGAGGTACTCCCGCNCACTAGATTTTTTTTTCCTCGTGGGGAAACGCGGCGGACGAAGTCACTGAAACGTGTTTTCTCGAGGTACTCCCGCCATTCCCATCCTTGCATTCCATCACCTGTCCGTCTCGTCTCATCTCACCTCCACCGGCGCTAAAGACCTAGCTTGCACTCACAACCCCTCTGCTTGGTTTCCATGCAGTAGATCAGGATCGAGCTGATGACCTCCAGAATGTCGGAGAAGACACTTTTTGGAAGTGCATCGTATTCCGTCGGACGAAACTAATTCACCAGTACCCAGCAATAACTCAGGGGAATAAAATAAGTTCTTCCCCATTTACGATGCCGCGAGGGACGTGGTGAAAATTGGAAAATGTTTGTACATGGCCATGTCCCGTCGCTTTCCTTTTTTTTTTTTCCGTGAATAATTTGCGTTCTTCTTTTCGTTGCAGTGTTAAACGTCTCGTTGTCATGCGCATGCGTGGTGTGGCGCCGAGAGAGGCCATAAAGCGGTAACCAGTCCCGCTAGCGACGAGGAGGCAGCAGTCAGAAGAAGCGAGTAGGTGAACAGGTCGGGACACTGTCAGGGGTGCCAACTGTCACCACGGGAGTCCGCGGAGGCACCCTCCGGGGTGCGAGAATATCAATTCGCGTGCACACACACTGTGAAAGTAAATGACTTGTACGTGCGCGCATTCATTTTACGACAAATATACATTTTTTTTTACGCATCGAAAGACTTAGATAATTTTGAGCAGAAAACTTTTATGATTAAAAGAAAAGCATATAGCAAGCCCGCTGAAGCAGTTTCACAACAGAACGACGCGATGAGGCGCTGCACGTCCGACGCAGACAGGCGACGACAGCATTCAACTGTGATTTCAAAACAAAGCGACACACGTCATCTCAGACCATGCTGCCAGCTACTATTAACTTTACTACCAGAAAAAAATTGCAAACACAGACCATACCCAGCAAAAAAGTAATTTCAAGCCTGTAAAAAAAATACACGTCTGATTCCTACAGTAGATATTACAAACGTCAACATTTTATGAATTGATTGTCGGTAACAAAAAGTTCAGCCAATTGAAGTTACCTTTCGTTGTAGATGCAAATAATTAAAACAAGTGCTTATATCGTGTTACATTTACAATAAATACAATTTCAATAATATTCCTTATGTTACAGTACTAACTGTGCAAAATGGCGTGTCACTGTGTTCCCCGTTTTCTTTACAAAAATACTGTAAATATTCGCTGCTTCTTCGTTTTCTCTGTCGTCGTCCGACGCCGAAAAACCGCGACGTCAGAGTTCCGTGCGACGCACTCTGCGTGGGTCGTTGACCGCAAGCTCCTTCATCCTGGCCGTCACCGACCCACGCTGCTGTGAAGCGAGCTTAGCCTTTGCCGCTGACCATTTGCACGCCTGCGAATCGTACGTCGAATTCCGTTCCCCCTGCAGTGCGCAATCAAGTCGTACCTATCCTTCGCTACCATAGACCACGATTCTTCGACTTCTGCGCATGCGCCCAATATTGACTGACCCCAAACCAACAACTGTCAAAGCCACGTGGTCAACAGTGATGAACGTGTTTGTTAATATCTTAGTTTCCAAAAGACAAGCACTTTTATTATAATGTAGCTTTATTTNAACTGTCAAACCCACATGGTCATCAACAGTGATGAACGTGTTTGTTAATATCTTAGTTTCCAAAAGACAAGCACTTTTATTATAATGTAGCTTTATTTAGTTGCTGTTACGTTTTCGAGGTATTACACTTCCGGTTTCCCATAATTGCTAATTGTCAAGATGGTCGACGTCTATTGGGATATCGTTCAACATACACATTAAAAGAACGAACATCATTCTTCCTACACCCGCCATACACCATGCATTGTTAGATATTTCCGTGAAATTACGGAAACTTTTACGGAAACAAGCCGTAAAATAACGGAAATCTGGCCCACCAATAAAAAATACGGCAACTGGACCAGTGAATATAAAATACGGAATGTTCCGTAAAAGTGCTACAAACTAATAAACAAACAAATAACTTATTTACTCTTATTGTATAATGTATTAGTAACGGTACATTAAAACTCTATTAATTTATAGCCGAAAGAGAAATTATTCATTTTGTAACTGTTGAAAATAGTAAAAATGGCAGATTTATTAAATATCTGTGCGCAGAACATTTTATTTATCATGTGTTGGCTATCCTGCTTCCACTGCTAATTCGTTATCCGAGATTCCGAACGCTGTCTACATAACCTACAAGCACTTTGTTTTACCGTCACGTGTGAGGTAAAGTAAGATATTTTCACGGCCAAGAAGAGCTTACAAGATGTAATGCAGTATTCACAAACCGAAATGACGCAACGTTTTAAGGTAAGTGAAACTGTTGTTAGGAATAAGATGCCGGAGCCTAGTCTTTATGACTAACGTTGTAGCCTACATGTCGGCTTTTACACTACTAGAAATACCACTTTGCAGCACGCCCTACGTCTGGGTAGTATGAACAATCACAAAGTACTGACAAAGTGGTCTCAATGCAATCAGTGTAAATAAAACAGAACCTACACATACCTACGAACATCGTGGCCTAGTAACTAAGTAGTTAAATGGAGCAGACAACTGTTGGCATTTAAAATTGTCATATTACGATAGCACGATGCACTAGGATCCTGAAAAACACGCCGTTGAAATTATAATTTCCTGTAATTTTATTTTCTCGGTGTGAATAGGCATTGTTCCATTTGAAAAAAATTAACTGTATCCAAGAAATACACATTCTAATAAGTATTAAAATCTGTGTCTGGGCTGCAATTATGAGCCCTTGTCTAAACTTCACTTCTGTGAAACCAGCACAACAATAGCACATTTCATTTCCAAAATATTTGCAGTTCAAATTGTGCCCGGATCGGCTTTACATAGCTACTCGTGATTTATAACTTTTTTTTTCCCGCTCAACTATGCTTACTCATTCAGGCAATTTCACTTCGCAGACAGTTTGTAAAGCCATATTATCAACTGCTACATTTGCATCGCCACTCTAAACACAGCTTGTCTATCAGTTATTAAAAATAAAAAATTTGGAAACCCTGCCCCCACCAAAAACAAAAAGTTTCAGAATCCGAACGACATAAAACAACACGTTACACAAATACACAGGATTTACGTGTGACAGAGCAAAAGTTTGTATCAAAAATTATCGGAGGAGGATTTACACTTGTGTACCTCGGCTTTGCAATTTGCAAGCCTTGTGAAGTTGGACGTAGCANAGGCAATTTCACTTCGCAGACAGTTTGTAAAGCCATATTATCAACTGCTACATTTGCATCGCCACTCTAAACACAGTTTGTCTATCAGTTATTAAAAATAAAAAATTTGGAAACCCTGCCCCCACCAAAAACAAAAAGTTTCAGAATCCGAACGACATAAAACAACACGTTACACAAATACACAGGATTTACGTGTGACAGAGCAAACGTTTGTATCAGAAATTATCGGAGGAGGATTTACACTTGTGTACCTCGGCTTTGCAATTTGCAAGCCTTGTGAAGTTGGACGTAGCATNAAATTATCGGAGGAGGATTTACACTTGTGTACCTCGGCTTTGCAATTTGCAAGCCTTGTGAAGTTGGACGTAGCATTGCATGTGCAGTAGTTACTTACGTTAACTTACATGGAGTGGAGAGGTTTAGGCGACTCTCAACGACGAGTTCTTGAGCTCTGAATACCGTCTTCAAGCAGCCGATTATATTCGTCAGCTGCGAGACAGTAGGTTCGAGACGATGTCGGCAGTTACCGACGAAACTTGGAATACGCTCCCAGTTGATACGTCCCGACTCCACTCGTGACGTCACTCGACTTTCGTTTCAAGCTTAAAATACCCAGCAGTGGTCTGGAGCCGATAGTTGTAAAGAATCTATTTTTTTCGTTGGAAAGAGAGACTTAGAATAACCGCCATGGTGAAGGTGAAGCGAGGCGACTATGGAGCAGCGCCGGAATGCACGGGCGGGGGAAGCAGGAGATCCCCGAGAAAACCCGCCGATCAGCGGCATCGTCCGGCACGATTCCCACGCGAGAAAATCCGGGAGTGACCCCGCCGGGGATCGAACCCGGTTCACCTGGGTGGGAGTGGTGTGCTCTAGCCGCTGCCCCACCCCGGCCCCCCGCGTTAACTCGCGTACTGCCGGAGAGACGCCAGTTGTCACGTGGACGCCGCCACACAAATTGCGATAACAAACGGGACTCAATGAAGGATTTCTTTTGTTCTCTTTTTTGTTTTCGTAATGTACAAATTCGATGGGAACCTCAGCCAGTTTAAGAGCTCCAACTGCCTCGATATTTTGGTTTCTAGGTTTTAACACCTACCTAAACAAATTATTTGTGTTTATTTAACTTGAAATAATAAATGTTTGTTGCACCGTTTGTTAACTCATTATTATTAAAAAAACAATGTATAGTAGTGTGCGGGGTTGTAGTTGACTTATTATCGAAAACTGTGAGTTCCCATTTTGGTACATTGTGTTTTTTTTCTTCAGGAGGCAACGTTTTGTAAACTACAGTGCTGCAGTCAGGAAAATAACCCAACAGGGCATATGTGCAAGAACAACTAACATACAAAAGCCACGCCACCTACTGACAATCTTGAATTGCTGTAGAAAGTGAAGACGCATTTTAGTCGCACTTGAAATTTTTCTACAACTTTGAAACATTTAAACAACAAAGATGAAAAAATCATTTGGTCTGAGATACTGTATCATGCCGGGATTTTTCAATAATTCTACCACTTTAAGATAAGTAATAAACCTTACACCAATACTGTTACGATTGGTAAATTTGTAATATTAATTATAGTAATGTGATAAATGTGAAAATCTGTGAGAAAATAGTGAGAATCTGTTTGCTAGATGAGTCATTCCTGAACATCTGTTGTCATGAAACTCGTTTGTTGCATCTAAATAAAAATAAACCACAATAAATATTTAGAGACAAAATTATTTAAATTTGTAATGGCAAATTACAAAACCAGTTGTTAAGAGTTTCTGAACGACGGGTTTCTAAGCACGCACTTACAAAACTTTTTCTACTTTCGTGGGCGTCCTTAAATTCTGGCATCTTTTTCAGAAATACGCAGGGTAAAGATAGCAAAATTAACCATATTATAGTATTTCGTCATTAGGATAAATATTCTACATTGTAAATGGGAAATACTGTTCATTATATGACTAGCGTATACAAAAGTAACACATAAGAATCACATACTGAGTAAATTAGAACCTGGTATATGACTCTGGCGAATATGATNTCGTATACAAAAGTAACACATAAGAATCACATACTGAGTAAATTAGAACCTGGTATATGACTCTGGCGAATATGATTATTTCATGAAGAGTAACAAATGAGTCTATATCTCAATCTCACTACTGCTGGCATGTCAAGTTTCGAAATAATTTTTTTCTGATGAATTGTGTTTTGTTGATGATGTTACATTAAGTTTAATTCTTCAGATATGTAACGTTACATCTTCATCGGAATTTACTTATATTTAACTGGAAATAACAAGGCTGCAGACTACGACAAGAGATTTTAATGTGTGATCGTAAAAAGAAGCCCTGTTTGTGTCAGGTCAGATTCCTACACAACGATTTACCGTACCACGCGAGATATTGCTCATACCACAATAAATTTAGAATTTGCAAATCAAATTTATAACAGTTTTTAATTAAGCGTGAAATGTTTTCAGTTGCATAAACTTTTTCAAATATACATGGATACTTTCAACGCCAATTTGAGAGCATCAGAATAAATTTTAAATTTGTGGACGTTAACTTACTGTAAGTGATTAGTACAGAGCTGTCATTCTCTTGAATCGTCTATTAATTTCCTGCAATGGCTACAAGGAGAAACCGAACACTGAACCTGCTGTGAAGTTAGTGTAAGTACGAAAGCTTGTATATAGTCTAATGAGAAAAGTGCCTCTCGTTCTTTCGCCAAACCCGTTATGGAAGCTAGCAATTTTCTTCGAAAGTAACGGCCCTAACGAGCATACCAAGCGCATGGTTGTACCCGTAGAAGCTTTTATGGAAGCTTGTATCACGTATTATATGTACGACAAACTCGCCTACCTGGTACAGAAACTGTTTACGTAACGGCTGATAAATGTATCAACTACTGGGTAAATTACACGAATACTTCAGAACAATCGTGGATGCAATTTAGAATTATTCTACTCTGTAAACACTATTTATATGCTTGACATTAATGTTGCTAGAACGAAAAAATAACGCCTTGTAATATGAAACGTAAATATGAGTGCACTGAAATTCAACAGAGACGTTTCACCAATAAAATTAAAGGACCAATTACTAAGTCTCTTTGGCAGCACGTTGCGCCTTGAAGTTGGTACGTCATTGCAGTTAGAAATAATGTTGCGTTTTTTGTGTGCGCTTTTTTTTTACATTCCTTCATACGCGACTCTTATAGGTTGAATACTTTCAAATTGTGGTTGATTCAACTGCATGTTGGACCTTCACTAACGACAGTCGAAGTTATTGCAGACTGAAGCTGATTCAAAAACTCACTCAAAATATTTCTAAGATTTCTGTACCTTTACGTGTATATATTTCTGACGCCTTTAGCGTGGAACTTCTGGTACCGTACCAGACGTGCGCAGAGTCCACAAGACACTCGTCACAGCGTCACAAAGAAACCCTCTTTGGTAGGTAAGAATGTGTGTGCGTGGGAGGAAGGCGGGTAGTGAAATAATGATCTTGGCACGCGGATGAAACTCACATTTGGGTTTATGAATACACAGTGAAAACTGCTAGGGAATACGCTCTTGCTTGGAATTTATAATTATTTCAATGTAATCGACGTTCCTCCCTCATAGTTCACTTAGATGCAAGGGAAATATTCAGTAATGAAAGATTGAAAAAAATTTCATGAAATCATTTACGCATGTTACGCAAGGACAAACCTCAAATAATCATTAAATCTTATCAAATATTAAAATTTCGAGCCAAAGTAAAGAACACAACTTCTTTCGTTTTGTGGAAATTCTATATATTCCAGTTGGGTGGGCCTAACGTTGTACCTTCCACAAAACTATTTATTTTTTGTGTCTTTTTGTATTTCGCAACTTGGGGGTCAGTGAGCGTGATATTTTTGTTTACAGGGAACTTTGTCGGCTGCTGTTATGCCGTGTACAGGAAGATTCCGTGTTTGCATATCAACTCAGGGTATCGTGCACAGTCAACGGCGCTATCTGCTGAACGAGCCATTTGTCATTTGTCACGGCATACCACGTTGCCGTGCTATAAAATCACGTAGGGTTTCCGGGCACGTCGATTGTATGGCCTTATCTGCAGCACGGCTAGGCACAAAAAGCCTTATAACACGGTAGCNTGGGTTTCCGGGCACGTCGATTGTATGGCCTTATCTGCAGCACGGCTAGGCACAAAAAGCCTTATAACACGGTAGCAAGCTAGACTTAAGGCGCCCGTCTACCTGGCGCTTGAACTGCGTTGCAGAGTGTTCGAAATACACGTTTTTCAACGTAACTANAGGGAACTTTGTCGGCTGCTGTTATGCCGTGTACAGGAAGATTCCGTGTTTGCATATCAACTCAGGGTATCGTGCAGTCAATGGCGCTATCTGCTGAACGAGCCATTTGTCATTTGTCACGCCATACCACGTTGCCGTGCTATAAAATCACGTTGGGTTTCCGGGCACGTCGATTGTATGGCCTTATCTGCAGCACGGCTAGGCACAAAAAGCCTTATAACACGGTAGCAAGCTAGACTTAAGGCGCCCGTCTACCTGGCGCTTGAACTGCGTTGCAGAGTGTTCGAAATACACGTTTTTCAACGTAACTATTAAGCGTGCGTCCAACGTGTTGATCTACGAAAAGAACACACACTTCAGACGAGAGCTGTTAAGTACTTTCAAAATATCACGTACGTTAGAAACATCAATTCAGAGTACTCGAAAACCGCTAAAAAACGGCCTTTCCAAGTCGCTGTAGCTCAAAATGCACGCATCAGATACATACAAAACTACTATAGGCGCCTGCATTGAACCTTCCTAAAGACTTCCCACTAATAAAATAATATGGTCACCGCTGAAAGTCCCATAGGTACACGCAGCACGACGAGAACACTGCACGCCAGTTCAGAGCCTTGCGCTTAGCGGCGATGGCGTACTTGATGCGCGTGGCAGTGTCGCCCTTATCGCTCCCGCGCTTCTCGGCCTAAACGTGGGAAAAAGTTCCAGGCAGACGGGTGCCTTAACAGTTCTCTACAGCCTCCGGCAGATGTAGTTTGTTCATTTGTCACTGCATTATTTAGAAACGCCCAAAACTCTGGCTTGTTTGACCAATAGCAACTCAGTCACACACACGANTATTTGTCACTGCATTATTTAGAAACGCCCAAAACTCTGGCTTGTTTGACCAATAGCAACTCAGTCACACACACGAGTGTTGGAAATTTTTACTTTTTGGCAGTCTTCTGCACTGCGTGACGCACAGACGGAGTTTCAGCAACAGTGAAGCAAACACGTAATTCAATTACGTGTTTATTGCACTAATAATAATAATGGCGCGTGGGGAATGCACCTAGGGTAAGGCAACACCCTCCGAGTGACGGTCTTTCCAGCTGGGACCCGTAGGTGACCGTCATCCCCGGGCATGACNTGCAAGGGTGGAGGAACGGGAGAACCCCGAGAAAACCCGCAGGCAAGCGGCATCGTCCAGCACGATTCCCACATGCGAAAATCCGGGAGTGAACCCGCCGGGGATCGAGGTGGGAGGCGAGCGCCCTGGCCACTACGCCACCGCTGCCCCTGTTTATTGCACTGAATTACGTAGGGAAATGGTAAGATTCGCAGTGATGTAACCGCCCAAGTTCTGTCGGTAACGAACGAACTGTCTGCGGGGTTCGGTGCTTGCACTCTCGGTCATTCAACGCGTGGGCCTTCCTTCGTGGCCCAAGTCGCAAAAGCTTACCATCGAGCTGCAAGGCTCGGGGTTTGAGTCCCGACGGAGCCGTACATTTCCGTCAGCCCTAAATGTTGGTTTAGAACAAATAGGACGTCTCTCGCTTATGCAGGAGGGGGGTGGGGGGCGTTAAGTTTTGGTGTCGCTTGTCATTTGGATTGCTTGCTGACCGGCGTAGAAAAAAAAACAAGTGGTTTGAAAGCGGTATTAGATTACAAAGGTTTTTACCTTAACCTAAAATATAAACACTTCTTATACATATTTTAACACGTAATTGCTATAAGTTGGAGAAAAAAAGTCCTCGCAGACTGACTAACTCATAAATGCACGGCTCATACCACTTAGACCTAACTATATGACATTTTAGGGGGCTTCGGACTTAGCCCTTTAGGAAATGAAAGAGAATATGTGAATTTTTTTTTCCCGGGAAAACTCAATATCTATTTAATCCGATTAGATATCGCTCTCCATTCGCTTCGGAATACTACAAACACAAACACGTAAGGAAGAATGACAATATTTTTGGAATTTTGGCCTTTAAAGGAGTAAAAAGTGGTGAAATGTGTTTTCATTGAATATTAACAATTTATTAATCCCCTATGTAATGTCGCAGTGCCGCTTGATTCACAATGCTGCAAATGATAGAGGAAAGTGACCAAAGTCGGACCCCCATTTTGTTAATCACTTGCAGCATCTCATTTTACATTCCATTACATTAGATTGTGAATGTATGTAACACTATCATATATTGTAAAAAACTTTGCAGTGTTTACTTTGATGTAAAAGGCATTATAAGTTTTGTGTGAGACTTTTATAAAAAAAAAAAGTGACAATGACCTCCTGGAAAATTGTTGCCTATGTCGGACCCTGTAAAAATAAATATAAAAAACACACAAGAAGAATGTAACGTAGTATATAATAAGAAAAAACAAATGATGGCAGAAATAAATTACGTTGTTGTAAGAATGTATGTTAACCTAACATCTAAGACACTTGGTAGTGTCACAATCGTGTGTACGTGACACTAACGACATAAATCACAAACGTAAATGTCTCTTGTCATTTCCCGTACACTGTTCCAGTGCCCATAAGCTGCACGGTGCACACTCANAAATCACAAACGTAAATGTCTCTTGTCATTTCCCGTACACTGTTCCAGTGCCCATAAGCTGCACGGTGCACACTCAATCCACATTTCTTGATTGCAGTTCATTGAAAACTTGTGTCCACTAACACGCAGTATGCATCATCCTCAGTTGGAGGCCCACCTCGAGGAATGCAGAGGTCCAAACCAGAGCCTCCACTGTCACGTAGTGAAATGTCTTCACTGTCTGAACTTCCATCATCTTCTCCTCCAGTTACATTTTGGGTCNGCCTCCACTGTCACGTAGTGAAATGTCTTCACTGTCTGAACTTCCATCATCTTCTCCTCCAGTTACATTTTGGGTCATTGTTCTCCCACGCCCTCTTCCTCTCCCGCCAGCAGGTATATCCGCAGAAGCAACACCTCCACTTTCGTAACGTTCTCTTCCTTTGGTTGGCTGACATTTTGCTCTCTTTGACCTCTCNCCGCAGAAGCAACACCTCCACTTTCGTAACGTTCTCTTCCTTTGGTTGGCTGACATTTTGCTCTCTTTGACCTCTCTAAAAAACCGAATTAACGTTTGTTTGTAAGGCGAAGACGTTATCACAGCAGATGATGTTGCTTTCCGACCTCTTGCCGAGATTCTCTTCCGAATATTGGGTACAGGGTTGACGTCCAGCGGACCTACTGAGATGGACGATGGATCAGGTTGTTCTAGCATTGATGGTGATGCACGTGTGCTGGGTGAAACTGCGTGTTCTTCATGTCGTGGAGCTACGAAAGCTGGAGCGGAGATCTCGACAGTGCCATCTTGATGCCCTTCCCTGTATCGAACCTCTCGTGAAGCTGCAATGAAATCCGAGTCTTGAAAAATTGTTACCGTCCACAGGATATAGGCCCGTACAGCTAAGCCCATTAATTGCAATCTCTGCTGTCCGATACTTGATATAAGCTTTCCCAAACAACTCCACAACATCACAAGTGGAGACTGGTCTTTGGTTCTCTCCAACCCACATTCGAACATGCTCGCTGTAGTAAGATTTGAGACGAAAGTGCGGTCCAGAGGCTGCAAAATTTAACCCGTAAGCAGGCGAAAGGTGGAAAATGTATCTAAGTATTAATGAATTTCTCGATATCTCTTAAACCCGACAGCAGAATGAGCTGTTTTCTGCTCCAGAAGACTGAGTCCACGAATGCCTTAACAAATTCAATACGCCGGATAAACATATTTTAAATTTCGGGGGAGGGAGGCGCCCAACCGTGGGCAAAAGCTGTATTGAAATTATATCCGCTGCACACTAAATCGTTTACAAATTCGAATTCATATCCCGAAAAATTCATATCACGGAAAAAAAATAAATTAAAACATTTCGCTGCGTTACACGTGCAGTCGCTAGCGGGCAAAACCGCAGAAAATAAACTGTTTTTTTTTTTTTCAATTTTAATCTGAAAAGTTACGGAGCATAACTAGTGTAGTATAAAAAAGGAAATCCACTTCGCTTTGTGTTATTGTTAGTTACAGAGCTGGGTGGCGCAGTGGTTAAACTTTGGACTCGCATTCTGGAGGACATGGGTTCGAGTCACTTTCCGCCCATCCTGATTTAGGTTTTCCATGGTTTCCAGAAATTGCACCAGGCGAATTATCGGATGTCTCCTTACTACGGGCCATGGGCGATTCCTCCCCCACTCCTGCTTCTCTAAGCAGCTTCCTCCGTCTGTAACGACTTCGCTGTCGCCCGAAGCGAGGAGCCGCGGGATCTATAAGGGTCACTCTGGCACGCGGTACAAGAGCGCCATCGCCGCTACGCGCAGGGCTCTGAACTGGCGTGCGGTGTTCTCGCAGTGCTGCGTGTACCTGTAGGACTTTCAGCGGCGATTCTACGAGTGGGAAGTCTGTAACGAAGTTCAATACAGGCTCCTATCGTAGTTTGACTCGTGTCCGGGCTAGTATGTTTCAAGATACGCCGGTCTGAAAAAAGCCGTTTTTTAACTATATTGGAGCGCTCCGAAATAATATTTACAGTATGCGTGGTAACTTTATAAAGTGCCATTCTTTACTCGTCTGGGGTGTTATGTATTTTCGTTGGTAAACATGCTGGGGGTAATAGTTTCGTCAAAGAAACATGATTTCAAACACACTGGAACGCAGTTCAAGCTCCAGGCTGAAGGAACCCTTAAGCGCCCCACCTACCTACTTTATATATAAGAAAAAATCAACCAATTTTCATTCCCTTTTTTTATAAACTTTTCTTTCATTCCCACGAGTGTTTGTACACCTTTCTTTTTTTATCTGTTTACCCGCAACGGTACTAAAAATCTGCAAAAAGCTAATTTTTACCATTCTTTCGCGTCAAGAAGAGCCTTTTTTGACAGCTGTTAGTTTGAACATTTCAGTTTGTCGTTCTCAAGAGGTTTTTTTCGATTGTTTAAATATTTTATAAATACTTATGCTTCTTTCAATTAATTTCACAGAAATGAATAGATCCAAAATATTTAATGCCACATCAACGCGTGGCCGGGTAAACTAGTTTATTATAAAGGTAATAATTCAGACGGTACGTTTGTGCTCTAAGTAAGATACACAGCTGAAGAAATAAGTTGCATTTCTGAAACGTTTCTTCTGGAAACCTGGAATCAGCAAGAAGTCATATAATTCAAGACAACGGCGGGCAATAGTCGACGAGGTGGCGGAGTGCGCGAGGCTGCAGTCTAGGAGAGGGGGATCCCTGGGCCGTGGGCCGGGCGAGCCTGCGAACTTTCGCAAGGCTGCTGGCCGGGCCCCGTTGTGGCGGTGGGAGGCGAGTATGGCGCGGGGCGGCGCCCCTGGTGTGCGGGGGCCGCAAGGTTGCCGAGCCGCTGCCCGGGGTCAACACCACCTCGCCACAGCCTCCCTGGACCGCGGCTTCCCGTCGCCGAGTGAGTAACACTCGGC
Organism: Clitarchus hookeri; assembly: GCA_002778355.1. Lineage (NCBI taxonomy): Eukaryota > Metazoa > Arthropoda > Insecta > Phasmatodea > Phasmatidae > Clitarchus > Clitarchus hookeri. The sequence continues at coordinate 632,159 of NQII01000318.1, read as the reverse complement.
ATCATCGCATTAGACTGGCAACGCGCTCGATCAATATATACGAGGGTAATCCCAAAAAAATAAGGTCTCCTGTTTTTTTTATAAATAACGTTTACTGTCTAAATTATGTACATCATTGTAAAGGTTGAACATAGTTCGCCTATTTTTCATACTCGTTACCGCCAAGTGCGACGTTCGTGCAGTTATTCGGTTTCTTAACGCAAAAGGCGTTGAACCGATTGAATTCCATCGCCAATTGAAGTAAGTGTATGGCGAGTCGTGCATGGATGTCAAAAACGTTCGCAAGTGGCGTAGAGAGTTTACAGCCGGTCGTACTGAAATTCACGACGAACAAAGGAGCGGAAGACCGTCAATTTCCGACGAGACAGTCGCGACGGTTGAGAAAACCACGCGTGAAGATCGGCGGATCACTCTGGATTATCTCTCCATTTTGGTTCCTGTGGTTTCNGATCGGCGGATCACTCTGGATTATCTCTCCATTTTGGTTCCTGTGGTTTCCAGAAGCACCGTTCACAGGATTTTAACGGAAAAGTTGCAATATCGGAAGGTGTGCGCAAGATGGGTACCACGAATGAGTTTCAACGCTTCCTTTACAACATGGCGGCGAGCTGGTATGACATGGGCATACAAAAACTGTCACAGCGTCTACAAAAATGCATCGACCGAAATGGTGATTATGTAGAAAAATAGATAAACGCGAAACCTTTACAATGATGTAACTAATTTCGACAATAAAAGTTTTTATTATGTATAAAAAATTAGGAGACCTTATTTTTGGGATTACCCTCGTATATACGTATAAAGTAATCTCATCTACCGTATCAAAATATTCAAGCAATAGATGTTAATAGTATGCTATTTATTACCAATACGATTAGATAAAGCAGTAATCATACCTGCATTAAAATATAGACCATCCGCGGTTTCTTCACACTTTTTAGAATCAAACCTTTTAAAAATCAGCCCATGTAGGACGTGCTTGGTTGTTTCCCAAAATATTCTATATATCTGAACGGTTTTGTACTTCCTTTAACATTAAAGCAACTAACTTTTCGTTAAATTGAACTTTCCTTATATTTATCAGTATTTTATAATATTTAGTTTATGATAAATATGAATAAAACGGAGAGAAAATAGGTGACTGGGTGATGGCTAACAAGAAATAGTTCCCGTGCAAAATATTATTAAACTTCAGTGCGCACGAATGCGGTGCGTTGTCCCTTCGGTGTAATTTTCTAGGTTTGTTTAAACGTTGTTTTGTATGAGGCGGAGGAATAACCTGCAAATAGAACTTTCGCAGGGGTTCAGAAAAGTTGGAAGTATCCGTGAATGGACTATATATATTATTTTGATAATGAATTTTCAAGTAATCCATTCTACTCTAACAAAATTGTAGTCAAATTTGGACTAATTATCATAAACATCTCAGAAAAAAATAATATTAAAACTGGGATAATAGAAAAATTAATTAATCATGGAATCCATTTTATAATAAATAATTAAATAATAAACAAAATAAAACTCATTAATTAAATTATATTCAATCAAATAAATAAGTTATTAACAATTAAGTTTCGATATTAATTTTTTTTTGTAAATTTTAGTGGATTTTAGAAGTTCCTGGGGGAAAAAAGAAAATTTTACTAACGAAACGGGAATTTTTAAAGAAAGAATAAGGCATTAAAAAAAAAGAATAATTTAATTTTTCGTACAAAGACTTAAAAATATATTTGAATACGGTCGCGTGCCACCTGAATAGCCTTCCCGTGTCTCGAGTGGTACGCGTGCCACTAGTTGGGAACTTCTTCACTCTGAGTAGCAGGGCACATCCCACAACAACCCTCCCTCCGCTACCCCTCCCCTGGGGGAGATATATTCCATTCATATAGGAGGCCGCGGAGGGGTAGTAATCAGACTTCGATCCCCGGCAGAGGTCTCCGGGATCATCGCACGTGGGAGACGTGGTGGACGTTGCCGTATTCCCGCGGGTTTTCTCGGGGTATTTCAGTTTCACCAGCCATTGCGTTCCACCGCTGCTCCGTCTCTACCTCCTTTCACTCTCGCTGGTGATCAAGACTTCGACGTCAAGGCTTGTCAGTAGCCTATTTTTTTTCCCCCTAAAGGTTGAAGATATTTTATGGTTTCGTAACATTTTATGCATGATAACTTAATAATAACATTACAAAATCATTACAAAAATATGGATTTTTTAACTTAAAATATTGATTCTTACAAATTTCAAAAATTCATTTTCGAAACAACGTTTAGTTTCAACTCAATTATTTCTTGAGATCGAAGGAGTGTTGGTGTAACTGGAGGCAACTTATAACTAGGTTGCAATGCGAAAGCCTAGAACCAAGTCAGCTGGAAAGTGGGAACGAGATATTTGCATCATTCGTTTTACGTTCAATAAAATCTTTAATATGATGAAGTTTGCTTCCCCATGACATTTAGCCAGGTCCATGTGTTGTCCCTTCCAGACACAGAGCCCTCGCAGTACTTCTCTGCAGTAGTTGTTAAACCCAGCTGTACTCGATACCCAATTCATCAGTAATTTTCATAAAAAATATTCACAGCATTTCTGTTTTTTGCATATTGAACAGTTCGGTAGCCTCCCGAGGGCCCTGGTTCAGGATACAACAGCTTCCATATCTCCGGGCTGGCCTGAACGAACGTATTCGGAATTTCTGCTAGCCATACAACATCAAGCTGCGTACATTAATTTGCGTGGAAAACATATTTGTATGNAACGTATTCGGAATTTCTGCTAGCCATACAACATCAAGCTGCGTACATTAATTTGCGTGGAAAACATATTTGTATGTCAAATGGAATATGTCAGTGTTAAGTAACCTGGAACACTAAAAAAACATTTCAAACAATGAAAAATTTCAGTGATACTTGTTACTGTGATAGTTACTTACGCATGTAAGTATACTTACGCATGTAAGTATTCTATATGTCCAGGTTTAGTTTAGTGGTGAAGCGCTGTACTGTATATTGTCATTTTAATGTTCAAATCCCTTTCGATTTACACAATTTTTTAAAACTATTTTTAATCATGTATTATTGTAGCGCACACATTATTTCTAGCGTCTGTTTGTCTACGCGCAAATGTGTCTAGTTAATTGCACACCTCAAGCGAATTACTGTAGTTTTCCTTACTCTTATTAATTTATTTTTCACTTGTTTAGTGCTTAATATCTCTCGTTTAAAATGACGGTACCAAACATCCGTATTCACTATTTACAATTTTTTATGTTTGTTTTTGGAGTTAGGGTTGAAAAAACGTATACAGTTATGCAGGGATTCGACTCTTGAATGGAATGTTTAAATAATTTGCGGCCATGTGTGTAAATTAATAGCATAAGCAGCCACCGTACATGGTATGCTTATGCCTTATTTAAAAATTGTTTTACGGTTGTAAGCAGCAGCCAGAAATTTGGGGGGGGGGGGGAAATCAAAGTATTATAAAGAAAACAATACTGATTAAAAAATTTTGAATGCTTCAAAAACAGCTCAGATTTGTCTGTAACTGTAATCCTGCTAACTGCGAACTGCCTACCAGTTGCGTATTTGTTTGGTTGCTTCTTAAACTTTAATCTAAGCACTTTCGGTAGCGTGTGGATAAGTGTAGGTTTCTCCCCCCCTTTTTTGCCACCCTTATGTAGAAACTAATATGCGTACTACACTATTATACCTATGGGTATAACAGAAGATAACAATAGTGAAGGGCTGGTCCGAGCCACCTCCAAATTTCTCAGCACTTATAAAAATGTTTTTTTTCTGTAGTACTTTTTCAGACACACCATAGCACATCATAAGGTAAGCAACAGACTAGTGTTATATATATATATATATAGACACGCGCATTAGTACAAAACAGGCACACAGACAAGGTTGTCTGTTTAATATACTTTTTAAAAATAAACTCGTTATGTGCAAAGCAAGGTTAAAAACCTTAAGGAGATGAAAAAAAACCCATTAAATCCATTAAATATTGAACCTATCTTCTAAGATATCTGACTTATGATGAAATAAATTGATTATGACTTCAGAATTGCAATTTTCTTATTTGATACAGTGAATGTTTTGTCCAAATTTACTGATTTCTAAGGTGTTGCACATCCCCTAAAATGTTTGCAGGTCACAAGAAATAATTTGGTTTCAGACTGGCCTGAGCACGATCGAGGTTTTTTTGTTAACTAGCTTTAATCTCCAAGAAATTATTTGGAAATTTGCCATACCAGTTAGGGATTTACAGCCTCAACCTCGCCATTTTTATGTCTCTCATTAAAAAATTTATCGGTATTACTTTTCCGAACTTTCCAAAGTGGCCAACATCCTGGGGCAGATCTGGATTGTTTTACTGGATACGGTGATATTTTTTTTAACGTTAAGTGAAAATTTACAAATTCTGGTGCCAGGTGATATAGACACTAGCATAATAAACGATTGTTGCGTGTGCAACGAGCTTAAGTGAGTCTTGCCGCGTACCTACACGAGTTTTTTCTTAATTATTTCCCACGCATTTCAAAGCGATGTTCATAAGATCAGACTAAGGAATAGAAGGGTTTTGCTTATTAGTTTTATTTGCATTATTAACGCCCTCGCTTTTACGGCGGAAGAAAAATCAGGAAAGGTGTGGATAGGTGTCAAAGACCAACATAATCTGAATATTTCACGTAAAACACACAAATCCATGGCTTCTCCTGAACTCAAGCTCAGGGTCTAATCGCTTCTATCGTTAACACCCGTGTCAACTGTCTGTTTAACTGTTGGAAGATGTCAGTTCCAGATTAGTGGTGTTTAGAAATTCTCCTAGTAGGAAATTAATAGAGTGGGTACGGTATTTTCTACAAATTTGCAGGTCTTTGCGTTTTTAATTAGGCACACGTGTTACTATTACTTCCACATTTGTAACATCCTACGGCCAGTTATGAATTTGAGCACCCTGACGTAGTTTCGTGCGTGAACGTGTATCGTGTGTGAACCTGCCTTTTACCGTGACGTTTGATAAAACTCCCAGTGAAAATGATTTTGTGTAATAATAAATGAATAAAAAGCGCTTTTAAATGAGGCAACTTTCGTTTTTATCCTCGATTTCAACACATCGAAAAATCTAAATATTTTACATTTTTGTTTAGAGAAGTCGAAATATTTACTCTGCAAGGTTCAGAAAAATATTTGTTGAGCGAACTCATTTTGAATAGTTCCGTGCAAATATTAATACAAACAAAAATTTCGAAGGAATTTTTATAAAGGTAGGTGTTTTACACAAATTTTAATAATGAACTTATTATACACCACTGTCTGGTGATTTTTAAAGTGTCCATTAGCATAAATACCCTTTTAGAGGGTCAGTATCACGAGATCTTGTTATTAGTGTGTGCGTTGGAGAGTAATATACATTTGAAACGCCTGCCCTAACTAATTAAGCGAAACAGTGTTTTGAATAGTTTACTCAAACTCCCGCATCATCTGGACCCTGTACCATACCTTACTGTTTATTTGACAGGTGTTCAAAACCACCCAGTGAGACACTGTATTTGAATTCACGCGTAAGGCATAAGCTATGTAATTATGTCATGCCCCACTGACTTTTTCTATGCCAGTTGTCTTAGCACCGAGAAGTTGCAGTGCTGCCCAGCTCATCAAGCAGAGACCTTGAAGGCAACAACTAAGTGATTCCCTAAACGTCATTGAAAGAGAGATGTTTCTTCGTAACACTCGAGGTGGGGTTTCCCTAGAAAATATCCACTTCATATACCTGCACCTACAAGATCCAACTTCGCGAAACACACGTACGCACACACCAACACACCGTCCCCACACCCACGCATTCTCTGGGCTTTTCTTTTCCGAGAGACGAACGAGGGAATGTATCATTGTAGCTACCTAGTTCCCTGGAAAACAAAAGTAGAAACGGGGGCTGATATCTGATTTATAATGGAATCTATAAAATAAGCAACGCTTAGGCTTTCTATTGTGCAGGTTTTTGCATAGAAAACTACCGGAATGTTACCAAGTCATGTCGTAGGTGAGTAACGGGTTATTATTGGTTCATTTTCGCCTTCGAGTTGACAGCCACGAAGGGTGCTTTGCCAGTCCAACTCACATATGTGGCCGCGGTGGTGTAGTAATAGTACCACTTACCTCCCACCAAGGCACACTGGGTTCTGTTCCCGGCGGCGTCACACCATACCCGCATGTGAGACACGCTGTGGACGTTGCCGTTATCTGGGTACTCTTATCCCCCCCTCCCCCTCACACTTCCTCACATTTCACCCCCGTCGGCGCTCAACAACTCGTTAAATGCCGAACCAAAATCCTCTTGTCAGCTGTTCATGGTAAAGTGAGCACTACTGAAAGCCCTGCTGAACGTCTATTTTCATGCGCTTTGTGTATTCTTCCACCACGTGTAAAAATAACACTACCATGGGCCTGGTGACTTTATTTATTCGTCGGTCAAGTAAAACTGCAACGTCATTAAGAATATATATGTATATTTCACATATTTGCTAATTCCTACACTACGCGCATTACAAATACAGAAAGTAATATAAATCGTTTAAGTATTTACAAATGTTACTTTTAATTCAATGTTAAGAAATGGGACTACTATTTATCTATCGTTACCAACTTTACAGGGGCTCACGCCACTCAAGATATACATTAAAATGTATGTAGGTAGGGGCAGTTCCATTTTTTATAGGTTGATTTCAAAAGTGTTCAATTGACTGTGAACAGTCCTTATCACTCTATAATTAGAATGTTAATCTATACAAAATTAATGGCAGTATTTTCAGATACATGTTATTTAACTTGAGCGGATACGGTGCGCAGTAAGTTAAAGATCACTGGCATGCCTGCTATGTACACTGTGTTACGAATGAGCTTTTTAAGCTAATTCGTACTTGAAAGCGTCTAAGGGCGTAGTTCAATAATGAGTCATGATTAGGTAGAGCACAACAGTATAAGATGACGTTTATTGAACATAAGGATTATACAATAACTGTTTACGTGACTATTGATCGGGGGAGCTTAAATTGAGTACAAAGATACTTATTAATTATATCAAGATTAATTACCTCACACCATTATTATTACAGTCTAATTGGAAAGTATCCACCTGGTTCATGTTGCCGAAGGCTAATTCTAGGAGGCGGTTAACGACGGCCAGACACACCCATCTTCCGTGGTCTTCTCTCTGGTCTGGTCGACGACAAAAGACGCCGCTCCCGGTGTTACGCCGGCCTATGTCGGGCCCGTTGTTTAATATTTTCGGCCTCGTTTACTGGCCGGTGGAGGGGATGTCTGTAACTGTCTTTCGCAAGGTGTTGTTGCAATCACGCTCGTTTCCTGGTTCCATGTTTGAAGGTGTGATCAGGCAGGCCGTTCAGCTAAGGCCTGATCACTTCATAACAACCCACATTCTTTGTGAATAGTGTCTGAATTTTTGCTGTCGTAAGTTGGCCGAAATTTCTGTGATGTCACGTTGGAAATTTTTTCACAAAATATAATCGTTGAACATTTTTTGAATACACCTTTAATATACTCTCTACTATGTGAGCTATTTTTTTTTTTCGATCAGAGAAGATGGCCAGTAAAATTGCTTATGATGTTATGTAATGTAATGCACTTGTTCGCAGCTGACATCGTAGTGTGAAAAATGAATTACGTAAATTTTCATTTAGCAATTTGTTTTTTTTTTTGTTTATCACCTACTGCTGTGAAATGGTTCTAAATATATCTTTCAAGCCATGACTTCAACACAAAGCTCCACGGAATTATAAAGAAAAAAATAATAGGCCGTACTTTCAACGTGCACGGATAGACCTGCAGGATATATTTTTTTATTGGCAGCGTAGAAAAACTAACAAGAAAGTTTATTGAGACGTAAATGTGTATTTACGCAGCGTGTTGAGAAATTTTCCAAATGTCCGTTATTGGAAGTAAACGTGACCGTCATTTTACGAAGAGCTCTGAAAAAATATTTTACCAGCATTTTCCCGTAAAATTACGGAAGTTTTTTTTTATTATTCTTCATTTCGTTGTCATTACTGTACGTACGCCAGTAAACGCTGATTTCAAAAGCGTCCAGTAAATCGCGGAGCATGATACGCGAAACCAACGTTCCGTATCTTCGCGTCGGAGTTTATTTTTTTATGGTAAGCGCAACAGCCNGACATCGGCATTGATACAACAATGCTACCGGCTTTCACTAACCCGTGGCCACTCTTTGAAGGGCGTTGGCCACGAAACTATTCGTTAAAATCCATTCACGGTTACTTCCCACTTTTCTGAAGCCCTGCTAAAGATCTACTTCCAGGGTAGTCATCCGCCTCGTGCAAACTAAGCTTAAAAGTTTAGAAAATTACACCAGAGGACCACCGCACCGAATTCATGCGCACTCAGTTGTAATAATATTCTGCATGAGAACTATTTCTTACTAGGCGCTACCAACACACATTTTTCTCACTGATTTTTTTCCTTAATATTTATTATAAATGTAAAATTATAAATAAAATCTAGTTAAACTACAATTTTAACGAAAAATAATATACTTTTATGTTAACAGAGTTACAAAACGCTTGTGATAGATGACATGCTTAGGAAATAACTAAACACGTCAGATATGGGGTAATTTTTCAAAGGTTTGATTCGAAAAGTGTGAATAAACCGTGAATAGACTATATTTTATATTTGTACCACATGCTGTTCAATTTGGTGGCATTATCTGTGTCTACCTTTTCTTCAGATGAAAATTTTAAATCACATGGCTTTTGCAAAATGACATGTCTAAGTCATAATTTTACTGTTTTTGTAATGTACTCGTACAAATAAAATAAACCAAATAATTTGCAAAAAAATTAACAACGGCAATTTAAATGTCTTGTTTTAGTTCATTTAAAGGCACGTTTAGCAAAATTTGTTTTCCAAAACTTCAGAGGCAGGCGCAAATAAAATATATGCAAGAATTTCCTTATTTTCAGAAGATTTTTAAATTACAAAATCATTTCGTTGTACAATTTTATATACGTCTTGAAGTTGCTCTTAGTGTCTTCTTTCAATATATTGTATCTCATTTCTGTACATAAGATAGTTTTTATTACTCAAACATTTCTAAAAAAAAAAGTAAAATTGTGATTTTGACATGCATTTATGCAAAAACTATCCGCTCTATTTTTTTTTTTTNATTTCTAAAAAAAAAAGTAAAATTGTGATTTTGACATGCATTTATGCAAAAACTATCCGCTCTATTTTTTTTTTTTGCGAGGAAAGAGTAACTACTGATAATGTCTAACAGTTGGGGAGTATGCAGTACAAATACATAANATTTTTTTTTTTTGCGAGGAAAGAGTAACTACTGATAATGTCTAACAGTTGGGGAGTATGCAGTACAAATACATAATAGATCATTGTTTCGTTGCCAACGCCCTTAAGGGTCCCGCCTAGCTGTAGCGTCTGATGCCGAGAAGCGCGGGAGCGATAAGGGCGCACTGACTCACGCATAAGGTATCAGGTGCGCCTTCGCATCGCCACTAAGCACAGGAGTTTGATCTGGCGTGCAGTGTTTTTGTCACGATGCGATTACCTATAGGTAGAGACCTGCGGGCTAGACTCGACAGTCTTATGCGCTAACATGCCTATATCAACTGCGCATAGGTTGTCTGCTGTCACAGTGGAAGGCGAACGATTGGGCCAGCGTTCTCCAGGAGGCGTCAAACACCGCGTGGACCAATGGCTAAGGTTATAAAAACACACATGTTTTGAATTCTAGCTTGTCCCAAAATGAATTCGCGAATTCTTCATGTCTAGCTATAGGACTTTTCAAAGGTTGCATTATTATTTACCCTTAAATGATATTTCTAATGCACGTGGCGTCTTGAAAGCCCGCAACAGCCCTCGTCTGAAGAGTGTGTGTTATTTTCGTGGATCGACACATTGTACACATGTTTAATATTTTCGTGGGAAAAACGTGCGTTTGAAACATCCTGCCACCGCTGTGTGCGAATTTCCGAAGTATCAATCCAAGAAATGGATTCGCACTACTTAATTTATTTCGATGGATTGTGTTTTTTTTTTAAACTAGTAGCTGAACTACCAGGCATTGCCCGGGTATAATTTTACGCAAGTACTGCATTATAACAATGTTTGCACAGTCCATTCATGATTACTTACAACTTTTCTGAAGCCCTGCTGAAGTTTTTATTTCCAGGATATTTCTCCACCTCAAGCAAACAAAACTTAACTAGATCTACAAAANGCGAATTTCCGAAGTATCAATCCAAGAAATGGATTCGCACTACTTAATTTATTTCGATGGATTGTGTTTTTTTTTTAAACTAGTAGCTGAACTACCAGGCATTGCCCGGATATAATTTTACGCAAGTACTGCATTATAACAATGTTTGCACAGTCCATTCATGATTACTTACAACTTTTCTGAAGCCCTGCTGAAGTTTTTATTTCCAGGATATTTCTCCACCTCAAGCAAACAAAACTTAACTAGATCTACAAAACTACACCAAGAGGATCACGCACCACATTCGTGCACACTCTGTATAATAGTATTTTGCATAACAACAATTTCTTACGAGACGCTACCAAAANCCACGCACCACATTCGTGCACACTCTGTATAATAGTATTTTGCATAACAACAATTTCTTACGAGACGCTACCAAAACACCCATTTTCTCCCTGTTTTAATTCACATTAGTCGCAAATGTAATATAAAAATATTTAGATAAAAACTTAGTATAAGTTCTATTTGATAAATAATTAGATAATTTTATCTTAACAGAAGTATAAAACGGTGTATATACATGACATATTTATGAAACAACCAAACAAGACATACATGGGGTGATTTTTCAAAGGTTTGATTCGAAACGTGTGAATAAACCGTGCATAGACTACAGTGGCATTATCCTACATCCTACGCACCTGAATACCTGGAAGTAGACACAAATATGCTATATTCTACAGCCCACAAAAAAAAAATACTATTTTACAATCTCGAAATCACGAAATAGTCAAAAGAGTATAATGAACTGAGAGAGAAACAGGAACATTTCAATGTGTACATCCGCCTAGAGGGCCGACATGAATCCCATCGAACGTGGGACATAATCGAGAAGTCAGTTCGTACACAAACTTCTGCACCGTCAACACTTTCGCAAATTATGAACGTCTGTAGAGGCAGCATGGCTCAATATTTCTGCCTGGGACTTCCAACAACTTGTTGAGTCCATGCCACGTCGAGTTGCTGCACTTCGCCGGGCAAAAGGAGGTCCGACACGATATTAGGAGGTATCCATGACTTTTGTCGCCTCAGTGTAGATCATATTTCGTTCTACAGTTCAATCACTATTTCCACTCAACGCATTTATTCTATACCACCTCATTTTACATAATGCTTTCTTTTTTATGACTCTATACGTATCCATTTTATGACACGCAGCACTACGGCCTATTCTACAACGCACTGGTGCGTAAGAAAACGGACTCTGAACACGTAAACTATTACCTTATTTACTCTATGAAAGGAACGAGCGAACAGCTCGGGATAACTTTTTAACTATTCAACGATACGAAGTAACATACAGTCCTACAACTTACGAAAACAAAAATACTCAGCTGTTGCAAATTACTTATATGGGTTTTTTAATGTACACATCTCATGTTGTATGTTTTTACAGTGTTTAACAGTGCGTTTGTTTATAAAAACAAAAATTAGAATAACCCGGGTGAATCCATGCCCTTGTGGAAGTGTATACTATAATGGCCACGAAAACGAATATCAGACAATGGCCAATGTAACAGAATTGCTTAAACGTGATATCTCCTTTTTTTCTTTTATCGTTCATTTCCGACACACACTTTGACCTGATTCGGATGCCTACCACTCGTTTTCGTTTTTTTTTCACTACTACCAACCTAATCAACTATACGGTCAACGCCCTGACGTCATTAACTACGTCACACGTATAAACAAACCTGTGGTATCGAGACGTACAATTGTCCCAAAGTCGATTCCACGTCCTTGAATTACCTGAAGTTTTCTGCGCAGGACCTTGTGTAGTTCAATTCATTCCGGAAACGCTCATTCTAGCCCTAATATACAAACTAAGAGTTAGAGACGAAAGAATAAATCGATAATCGACCACGGACAGGAAAAAGTGACCGCGGTGGTGTCGTGGCTTGCTGAACAGCATACTTCCAAGGCGATTCACGGCAGATTCACACCCGAGGTTCTTACGCGGGCGGGAAACCTGGCTTTCGGCGCATGGGGTTTTCTCGTGTTATTCCCGTCTTCTCCGCTCTTGATTTCTGTTGCTGCTCCATTCCCATCTCGTGCGCCGCGGCGGTGTGGCAGTCAGGACCACTCGCCTCCCGATAAGACGAACAAGGTTCGATTCCATGCGGGGTCGACCGCACATTCGCACGTGGGAAACGTGGCCGACGTTGTCAACGACCGGTGGGTTTTTTCTCAGGGCACTCCTGTGTACCCTCTACCCTTGCACTCCGCCGCAGCTCCATCTTCACCTCACCTCGTCCTCGCCGACGCTCTCAAGGCCTCGCTGACCGAAGCCCCTCGACTCGGCCCACTTCTATCTCATTTCACCTCACGCACATTGCTTTCAGGTCTCTCAACACCACTCAACACGTGTGCAAACCATTTCAGAACGACGTTACATTAAGGTGGCCGCCTGGTTGAAGGAATGTTGCATGCCTGAGGCCCAGAAGCGTGGGAGCGCTAGGGGCGACCGAGACATGCCCATCAACTCTCTCATCGCCTCTACCCGCGGAGCACTGAACTGGCGCGCAGTCTTGCCGTCGATAACGCGCCTCTACGAGACTTTCAGCGGAGACCCTACCCTTTTATGACGCAATAATGAAAATAAAGGTTTGATGCACGTCCCTATTCCTATTTTAACATTTTGTACCAGAATTTTCATATCAGAAAATGACCGTGAAAACACCCGCTTGAGCCATTTTCCCTATCACAAAAACCTGCTGTAGATAGAAGTGGAGGAACTGGAAAACGTATACGGACGCGTAATGTTTCTTAAATGTTATTCGTAAGCAGACTTCACCTCACTCAGATACGTTAGACGGTTTTTTTTAAACGTTTTCTGCCTGAGCTCTGCACACCGTCCGGTGGCCTACCAAGGCGACCACCTTAATGCGTTCAGTTGTCGGAAGTGAAACAATTTTTGGTGCGTTGTGGACACAGCACTTGCCTCGTTATCGCAACCAGTGAGGTGCAGGCTTTTCGTTCGGCTGCAGTAATACGAACCATTCGTGACCTAAGATAGTAGTTTTACTTGCGGATCAGTAACTTACAAGGAAGATAAGTGGGCGTTGGGCGTCGCAACGCACAGCACTGGGCAAGGAGATCCTTGCTGTGCGTTGGGCGCACAACAACGCACGCTGCGTCTCAGTGGGTTGAAACTCTGCGTGCCATTAGAAGACCCAGGTAGGCGGCCACCTTACTTTCTTTCCATTATAACGTGCGCGTCATTTGCACTTTCACATTTCCGGCAGACGCTTTTGATTGGAGCGCACCTTTCTAAGGCCAAGTCTCATCGTGGTTCTTCTTGCGGTGATATTACAGTTCGTTTCCGTCGCTTCTTGAGCTCCAGGCACGAATCTAACGCGCCAGTAGCATGTTTATGGCTATGGAAATGTTTCAAGAACAACATTTTAAACTCTTAATATGTTTTGATAGGGTTAGATTAATTACAAATATTTGAGTCGGGTTGAGAGATTTGGGTGGTTCTTAACAACGCGGCCTTGAGAACCGATGAGGGTGAAATTAGGTGAGGGTGTATCAGAGCCAGAATGCAAGAGCGGGAGAAACGGAGATCCCGAGAAAACCCGCCGACCAGCGGCATCGTCCAGCACGATTGCCACTTGGGAAAATCCGGGAGCGAAATAGTAATGAGAAATGTGTGTGTTAAGCAGTGTGTTTCCAGAAGTGTTAAGTTAATCGTGAACAGCGTGTAGAGTGGTGTTGGGTTGTCGGCGGAGCGAGCACATTAAGGGTTGCGGAGGTGTTGCGGCGGACACCGGGAAGGGGAGAGATGGGCGGGGGGAAGGGCGGGGCGGTGGTGACACAGACTCCAGGCCGCGGTGTGGGCGAAGCAGTCCTCCTTGGCATTTCCCCGAGGACGGTTCCGCGCGGCACTCGCAGTAGGTACTGTACGACGGCGCGCGGGGGTGGTTTATATAACGGCTGTTGAGGGCCGAACCCCGCGTGTTAGTCATACAGCGCACCCCCGGACCTGGCGCATACCACGACTCGCTGCCTCTCTTTCACCCCCCCCCCTCC
>NQII01000318.1:559797-609624 GCA_002778355.1 Clitarchus hookeri | reverse complement strand
TACGATAGAATGTATTTTATTTTCAAATATAAGATGCGAGATTGGTCCTTACAAAGCAGTGGTACGTATTTATGCTAGTCCTGTCATATTATTTCGTGAGTCATTTCTGTCGTAGTTTAAATTTGCCCATTTGTTTTATTCTACACTACTTTCCGTTCACGTAAGAATAGTTTTTAAGTTTATTTTTTAAGGTTTGTCACAAATAAATTTTCAGGTTGTCTGTATAAAGTGACATAATAAAAATATCTATAGAATTTGTGGGGAAAAAAAAAAAAATTTAATTCTGATGACTCGGAGCGAGTTTTACACCATACCGTAGTTCGTCTGAGGTGTAGCGCGGCGTTGACGACGGACACGAAACTCGACGTGTCCTTCCGTTTAGCTTTTTATTACCGAAACGAATTTTAGCTCGGAGTTCTGAAACCTCGCCTGCGTCCCCGCCCACACGACCGCGGTCGGTGTGAAACTCTCCAGAAGTTCGGTAAGCCTGAGGAAACAGCATAGGTAAGAGTTAAGCGGATGTGTCGGCGTGACGCGAATGCGACTGAGGAGGGACCCGCGGTAGAGAAGCACCAAAGGGCATGCCATCACGAGGAGGAAGCTGAAATTGCGTTCTCGCGGCGGAGTCAGCTGGCGATAAAACCTCGGTTCGTTACGAGGCCCCACGGTCCATCTCCGGAGCGCAGCGGCGTCGTCAGGAGAGTTGCTTTACGACCTCCGCCCCCTCCCCCACCCCCGCCGTGCCCTTTGCTGGCCTTGAACTTGGGCCGGCGTCCCGGCCCGCAGCCTCGGCGGCCGCGTCGCTCGCCAAGGCTAAGGTCGCCTCTACCACAGGTCGGGGAGATCAATGTTACAAGTTTGGCAGCCAAAAATATTCGTCTCTAGGGCAAGCGATAGTGTCGGCAATGTACCACATTTTCTGTATTTTCTATGTTAAAAAAACAGGATAACTGTAACAATAATAAAATAACGTCGTGACTAAGAAAAATCATTCTCTTTTATTATTATTATCATCGTAGATTAAGTTTTTATTAAAAGCTACCTTTAGGAGCACTGCTCACCTGGCGGTGGAATTTTTCCCTATGCCAAACTCTTGATAGCGTGTTGTTCCTAACCTGAGACGAATAAATCTTACCAAGGCTGCTCAACGCCTCCAAGACAACTGCTGGCACTCATGATAGTGCGACAAGGGTTAAGGAAACATAGGACGTAAAATAACGCTATGGAAGTTTATCGTACTTCAAAATGCAATGGAAGCCAATAAAAAAAAAATAAGAAAGGACAATCCTACAGAAATGTTTCCACTAACTACGAGAGCTAAATTTTACCAGGGTAATGTATTTCTGCCTAGCTATTTATGATGCCTTAGATTTTTTATATGTTACCGCGGTNATTTCTGCCTAGCTATTTATGATGCCTTAGATTTTTTATATGTTACCGCGGTGCGAGATATGCGAAGTAAATACACCAGTATCGCAGGGGCTGCGGTGGTGTAGTGGCCAGACTACTCGTCTCCCACCAAGGCGAACCGGGTTCGGTTCCCGGCGGGGTCGCTCCCGGATTTTCGCAAGTGGGAATTGTGCCGGCGGGTTTTTCTCGGGGATCTCCGGTTTACCCCACCCTTGAATTCCGGCGCTGCTCCATACTCACCTCGCTTCACTCCCATCGGCTCTCAAGACCACGATGTTAAGAGCCACCATCTCTCCACTTCACTCCACCAGCATTGCGAAATAGTATGAAGAGAAAGATTTCAGGCGGAGGGACTTCCTGTTGGCAGCGGGGCCCCGAAACGCCTGATAACCGACTCGAGTGCCTTAAATTTGAAGTACTTTTATGTAATTTACTCAAAATTACTGTTGGGTTTCCCTCCTCGCCACATGAGCGTGGCACATTAATTATCACCGTTACTGAGGATCCTTTATAATAGAAGACATTTTTGAGAGCCAATTAAATTATTTTTCGTAGTAACACGTGATTTAAACTAATTCAATTTTTGGTCAGTTTGAGATGAATTAAACCAAGTGTATTTTACCACCATTCTACGTAACACGTGTGGTTAGGGAGAAAGATGGGTTTTTATCACAAGTAGTTTTACCTACAGGAAAAAACGGGTATTGCAGAAAACTGCATTTACGTTTGGGTAAGGATGTCGTAAAAATCAGTTTTAAAAAATATTGAGTGAAGCAACGCACTATATCTGAGTGATAATTTTAAGTTACGGCTTATTTAAAACGCACTCGGTGATAAAAAAAAAATTAAGTACCTAGAAGGAGTTGTGGAAATGAAATGAAACGGCAAGTATCGAAAGGTCGTGTGAATTTATTGGAAAATTTATCAGATAACACGAACAACAGAGTTGGCAGTGTAGGCTACAGCTGTACAATGTCATATGGATTTAGCATCCTTTTGGACGAGCACGCGTGCGCCGATTATTCAGTTCGGAAGGGAGTGGCACAGCCTCGTAACCTCTCCTGAGGCATTTCAGGCCACGGTTGTCGTAAGTGGGCCTCGATATCCAACATATAGGCACCGGGTCGTGTTGACGTCCGACCTGGTATGACCTCACACATAATAATAATGGCGTGTGGGGAGTGCACCCGGGGTAAGGCGACACCCACCTAGTGACGGTCTTTCCAGCTGGGACCCACAGGGGACCGTCATCCCCGGGCGTGACAGAGGTTAGACCCTAGACTGGAGCGGCGCTGGAATGCAAGGGCGGGGGAAAATGGAGCGCCCCGAGAAAACCCCTCCGGAAAGCGGCATCGTCCAGCACGATTCCCACATGCGAAGATCCGGGAGTGAGCCCGCCGGGGATCGAGCCCGGATCGCCGTTGCCCCTGACCCCACACGTGTTTTATCGGGGGTACAGATGTAGAGAGCTTGTTGATTACGAGATGATCTCAGCATGACGAAGGTATCCAATAGACGCGTGTGCCGTATGTGGAAGAGCTGCACCAGGATGCTGTCTCAAGAGTAGTGACACACGAGGACACAGGATGTCACTGACGTACCGCTGTGCCGTCAGTGTCCCCCTGAGGTGACCTGAAGTCGTATCACATGACTCTCCACACCTGGATGACAGGAGAAATTCCTATGTCTCTCTCCATCCACAAAGTTGGAAAAACGTGCCATATTGTCTGTTTAATTTTCCAAATTCGAACCGACTGCATCACAGAATTCCCTGGCATGTGATGCACGCTGTTAATGCTGTCTCATTACGCCTACGTGACCTGTTAGATTCGGTGACCTCTCACTGTGGTGACTGGCGCTCATCGCACGTCTTAGGACCGGCAACACCACTGCATGGTTCACATGCAGTGGTGTTGCCGGTCCCAAGCCCGGATAAATGCAGAGGGAAGGTGAAGCTAACGCGCCATGAGACGCGACGTTAGCACACCGTGGAGGTGTGGCAATGGTTTTAGCCCTCCGTAAGGTGAGTTCAGACGTGGTTCCTGCTCATCTGAAAGTCCCTTTTAGCCGCAAGGCTGTACAAATAACACGCAAGTGTATCGGTCTTGATACCGGCGCACGAGACATACCCTACCGGATCACATTGCCGGAAACGTTTTGTGGTTCTTGATGTTCTCTGGTAGCCGTTCCAGATGTTACAAAGCACCTCAACTCTAATAACATGCACACCCAGTATTGGTATGCACTTGCACCAAATTACGTTTAACTGGACTGATACTGCTGGGTTCTTCACTTCTGCACAGTCAGGTACTTCTTCGAAGGTTTTTTCTTCTTTTTATGCTATTCTCAGGCTGTGCCTGAGTTATGATAGAATTGTTATCAACTAGAAAATTGTGAGTTTTATTTCTATCTCTGGTACTGTTAGAAATCGGTGTAGATGTCTGCAATCTGTAAAGCCTGTTAGTTCTTTGAGGAGTTCAGTTAAAAAAAGTTTTTTTTTAGATTCTATTGATTTGCAACAAGTTCAAGCACTCTAAATAACGCATTGTTGATGCCTTCATCTGATTCGCAGTTAACGGGGTTTTCAGACAGGGGTATGCTGCGTGTCAGCATCACTGATTCAAGGTTGAACTACGTTATATTTTCTGTTACAGAGTAGATCATTCGATTATCTCTATATACTGTATTTTTCAGCGTTATATAGAAAACAGACCAAAGTGTTTTTGATTAAAATTAAATAGCAGCAAATTATATTATTGTAGTAACTGTTACTTGACATATATAATTAATTCGCTTCAACAATAGCGTTTTTTTACAAACTAAATAAAGAGTGCAACTGCGGGTAACTGTGGCCTGCGTTTCTTGTCATAAAAAAATAGGCTAAAACGTGTGGGCTGTGGGAACAGCAAAATAAAATAACAAATGTGGGATGTAAAATCCTAGGAGACTAGCGTCTTTATGCTGGAGTGCACACAGAAATTTTCGTCAGCTGAATTAATTTGCACCTATTTTAGTGAGAATAATTTTTTTTTTTTGCTTTCATAACAAGTTTGGTGTTAATCCGTTTTACTGTATAAATCTATACAGGGTGATTCTAAAATCACGGGACAAACATTGAGGGGTGGTAGAGCTCACTAAAACCAACAGTTATTGTATAGGAATATATGGGCGGGAGTGACGCGTTGAAGCACAATCACAAAAATAACACATGAAATGCAACACATTGTTTATTTACAACGTCGCCGCTAAATGACTTTTTACAGCAATGTNTGTTTTATCGGGGGGGGGGCATATGTAGAGAGCTTGCTGATTACGAGATGATCTCAGCATGACGTAGGTATCCAATAGACGCGTGTGCCGTATGTGGAAGAGCTGCACCAGAATGCCATCCCAAGAGGAGTGACACACGGGGACACAGGATGTCACTGACGTACCGCTGTGCCGTTAGTGTCCCCCTGAGGTGACCTGAAGTCGTATCACATGACTCTCCACACCTGGATGACAGGAGAAATGCCTATGTCTCTCTCCATCCACAAAGTTGGAAAAACGTGCCATATTGTCTGTTTAATTTTCCAAATTCGAACCGACTGCATCACAGAATTCCCTGGCATGTGATGCACGCTCTTAATGTTGTCTTATTACGTCTACGTGACCTGCTATGTTCGGTGACCTCTCACTGTGGTGACTGGCTCTCCTTACGTGTCTTATAACACCAAATGATCATGATGGTGTAGTGTGCGCTGTCCTCGACGTTCTCTGGTAGCCGTTCCAGATGTTACAAAGCACCTCAACTCTCAATAACTTACACACCCAGTATTGGTATGCACTTGTACCAAATTACGTTTAACTGGACTGATACTGCTGGGTTCTTCACTTTTGTACAGTCAGGTACTTCTTCAAAAGTTTTTTCTTCTTTTTCTGCTATTCTCAGGCTGTGCCTGAGTCATGAAAGAATTGTTATCAACTAGAAAATTGTGAGTTTTATTTCTATCTCTGGTACTGTTAGAAATCGGTGTAGATGTCTGCAATCTTTAAAGCCTGCTAGTTCTTTGAGGAGTTCAGTTAAAATAAGTTTTTTTTTTAGGTTCTACTGATTTGCTACAAGTTCAAGCACTCTAAATAACGTATTGTTGATGCCTTCATCTGATTAGTAGTTAACGGGGTTTTCAGACAGAGGTATTTTGCGTGTCAGCATCACTAATTCAAGGTTGAACTACGTTATATTTTCTGTTATAGAGTAGATAATTCGATTATCTCTATATACTGTATTTTTCAGCGTTATATAGAAAACATACCGAAGTGTTTTTGATTAAAATTAAATAGCAGCAAATTATATTATTGTAGTAACTGTTACTTGACATATATAATTAATTCGCTTCAACAATAGTGTTTTTTTTACAAACTAAATAAAGAGTGCAACTGCGAGTAACTGTGGCCCGCGTTTCCTTTCATTAAAAATAGACCAAAACGTGTGGGTTGTGGAAACAGCAAAATTAAATAACAAATGTGGGATGCAAAATCCTAGGAGACTAGCAACTGTATGCTGGAGTGCACACAGCAATTTTCGTCAGCTGAATTAATTTTTAACGATTTTGGTGAGAATAATAAAAAATATTTTTTTTGCCTTCATAACAAGTTTGGTGTTAATCCGTTTGACTGCATAAATTTATATATAAACGAGGACGTTTTTCCCGTTCTCACTAGACACAAGCAGCTGTAATCACAATTCTCAGCGAAATAGCACTCGACATGTTGATGTGGTACAGAGAATAAAGGAAGGTTTTTCAGCACTTCTATGGCATTACGACAGACGGTGATTGACAGAGGTAAATGTTGACTGTTGGTTTCCAGGGCGCTGTGTGCGTGTCGGGATATTTTCTTCTTATACAAACTGTCACCTGAGTGTGAAGCTATTTCCGGATTTGACTGGTCCGATCAGAATTCTGCTTCGCGAGTACCGGACGTCTGTGATTCGTCTGCGTGCAGCTGAGTTGTGCCTCAACTGCATCATACAGCCATACAAGTGGATATTATTTATAAATTGTATATTGTAAAATATATTTTCCTGATATCACATACTCATCTGGATTACGTTTTTTTCCTTAGAGATGATTCAAATTAATGTATGTATTGTATTATTTTACAAACGGTAATTAGAAAATGTTCCACTGTATGAATAACCGTATCATACCCTAACACTTGCCTAAACAAATATTACGTGTCTCTTCGTAAAGAAAATTCTCGGAGGAACTCGATATAGATGTGCCTTAAATAAGCACGTAACATTTCAGGATAAAAACACAAGTTTCACTCAGATTACGGAATTATTTAACAATGTGTAAGTTTGTTACGAAGGCGACTCGTAGAAATTACAAAATTATGTTTCACAGAATTTCGATTATCCCACTGACGTCGTCTGACTACACAGCGTCCTTTCGTTTCCTAACATGGCTCAAATATTAGCAGTGAGTTTCAAAACTCTACCTGGGCTGAAGTTTCTGACGATACGTGTGTACGTGATACGCAACGTGTGTACGTAAGCAACGTTTTCAACATGTTTTTTTTTTGAACGGCATAGTAGTAACAATGTATAAAAAACGATGAACATAGGAGCAGCCGGGCTAGGGCATGTTTAGGTTGGGGCTTGTGCAACATCCCGGAACTAGCCGCTAGTGGCGAGTCAGAAGGCTGGCAGGCGGGCCCACTACACTGAGTGGGAAGAACAGTTTCACAACCTTGAGCCATTCGCTCAGGCAAGCTCTCTATCTCTCTCTCTCTTTCTCTCTCTCTCCATAGCTCTCTCACTATATCTCTCTCTATCTCTATCTCTCTCCTCTCTCTTTCTCTATATCTCTCTATCTCTCTCTCTTTCTCTCTCTTTCGCTCTCCCTCTTTCTCTCTCTCTATCTCTCTATCTCTCTCTATCTATCTATCTCCTCTCTCTTCTCTCCTCTCTCTCTCTCTACTCTCTCCTCTCTCTCTCCTCTCTCTCTCTGCCTCTCGCGGAAATTACACCGGTAAATATNCTCAGGCAAGCTCTCTATCTCTCTCTCTCTTTCTCTCTCTCTCCATAGCTCTCTCACTATATCTCTCTCTATCTCTCTCCTCTCTCTTT
Source organism: Clitarchus hookeri (assembly GCA_002778355.1). NCBI lineage: Eukaryota > Metazoa > Arthropoda > Insecta > Phasmatodea > Phasmatidae > Clitarchus > Clitarchus hookeri. The sequence goes on along the minus strand of NQII01000318.1, from coordinate 602,099 downwards.
CTCTATATCTCTCTATCTCTCTCTCTTTCTCTCTCTTTCCCTCTCCCTCTTTCTCTCTCTCTCTATCTCTCTATCTCTCTCTATCTATCTATCTCCTCTCTCTTCTCTCCTCTCTCTCTCTCTCTACTCTCTCCTCTCTCTCTCCTCTCTCTCTCTGCCTCTCGCGGAAATTACACCGGTAAATATNTCTCTCTCTCTCTCTACTCTCTCCTCTCTCTCTCCTCTCTCTCTCTGCCTCTCGCGGAAATTACACCGGTAAATATCCCATAGTTATCTGTGTATAACGTTCAGAGGAATTCTTATGTTATACTTTTACAAAAAAAAAACAATATGCCAAAAATATTTAAGTTACACTGCAAACGTGTTTCAATTGTAGACCAAACCTGTACATATGTAGGCCTTTGATATCTTTAAAACGTTATTCTTGCAGAGGTGTTGAAAATTAATAACGTTTGCACATCTGTGCCCGGGCTGTCATGAAAATATCTTTGGAAATTTAAAAAATCGAGTAACACAGTCTTTAAAAATAATATTTATTTTCGCTGTCATTGCAGGTCAAAAGCCACCTTCCAGTCGAGTGGAACCTTTAACGCTGTAATTCTACCATTTGAGAAGGAATACCTTTCCTCAACATTTAGGTAGCTGTCAGCAAGTTAATTAAATTTCGTTTCTAATGCCAGTGCACTGCAGCGGAAAAACAACACAGCTGTTACTGTTGTGATTGTATAGTACAAACGCGACAACAGGTTACAAAAAAAAAATACGCTTGCTATTTTACAAAATTGTGTATCACGAAAACTATTTCATAGCCATTTACAATTTTATTTCACTGTGTAATCTTACCTCTACAGTTCAAGCAGCAAATTCATACACCAGGCAGTAAGTAATAAAACTGCATGACGAGAGATCTCCAAGGGATTGTTGTTAATGAGGATGGGACATGTCGCTTAGTGGAGATGCAGAGGGGAAGAGGGGTAATTGTAACTGCATATACGTGGGAAAGGGGTAAAAGTTCTTTCTCGTGTCAGTAACAATATTTAAATGCCTACACTCACGTAGCGCCCTTTCCCAGAACTTTGAAAATGTTTTCGATAGACTTCTCTGTTAATACGCTTATAACACGTGCATACAGACAAAGGGAGGTTCCTCAAATAGCGAGGACAAGCATCAGCAGGGTATTATTCCTAGAGAGCGGAGATAAATTTAATGATGCTTACAACTCACACTCCACTTTAAAAAAAGAACAGTAGATGGCTTTAAATTACTAGTAGAGATGCTCTTCATGTGGGACTATGCGAACACATCTTGCGATATATAAACGAGAATATCTACATACATGTCTTTAAAGTGTGGTCATCGAGAAAGTATAATTAGGCCTAAATGTTAACTACGCCCGTAAATTAATAAACTACGGTTTGGTGCCCTATTCAATGCAATAAAGTATATCGGATTAAGTATTATCCGTTTTAAGAGACAAATAGTACAACGCGAAGTCACTACTGGTAAAAAAAAAAGGGCCTTTTAGTGAAACTGCTTTAACACGTGTAGTTTTCGAGATAACCACGGGCTGTCGTATGTTGTCGCTTCCACGAGCAAGGCGGGATTGCAAAAACAATGTGAGTTTGTCTAGTGGGGCCTGTGCAACCAGCATATATTACTTTCACCACGATCACCTTGACCCCAGACATCACTACTACTCTTCCTCCATCACCACCCGAGATGATTGTAACTGGTTGAGGCAGGCTTCACGTCGTGACGAAATTCCATTTATAAACGATTTATGATGCGCTTTACCTACCGAGTTCTTTCAGCGCAGGCGAGATGTTATTGAGAACACGGAACAGGCTAATTTATAATAATAATGTCGCGTGGGGAGTGCACCCAGGGCAAGGTGACACCCACCTAGTGACGGTCTTTCCAGCTGGGACCCGTAGGTGACCTCATCCCCGGGCATGACAGAAATGAGAACCTAGAATATAGCGGCGCTGGAATGCAAGGAGTACCCCGAGAAAACCCACCGGCAAGCGGCATCGTCCAGCACGATTCCCAAATGCGAAAATCCGGGAGTGAACCCGCCGGGAATCGAACCCGGATCGCGATGGTGGGAGGCGAGCGCCCTGGACACTACGCCACCGCTGCCCCTGTTATTGAGAACACGGAACAGGGTAGTTAAAATAATGATAATAATACAAAAAGGCAACGGAGAAGATGAGATCAGATGTTCTGTCTGTACACAAAGGGTGCTCGGTAATTATGGTCACTCAAGTGGCGAGACGGTCAAGCTAGTAGAGGTTCACGCTTAGTCCCCGGCACGACTCCATTTTGAGCTACGAAAGACCCTAAACAACAAAACAACAGCGACAGAATATCACGCTGTGAAGTGTGACGCTAAACTCTAAACATACTATCTCCGTAACGTTACATAAATTGAGTTTCATTTTTTTTTTCCACATGCTTTTTGCCTGGATTGAAATAAATTAGGACTACAAATCTCTCTACGAAAGGTTCGAGTTTGAAATTTTCCCTCAATTATGTGAAGTCCGACCGACAAGTTGAATTTTAGTTTCACGAGATATAGTAACAGGTATCCCGGCAGTGAAGTCTATTAAGTGCTCGAATGAAGAATTGTTAGCGGAGTTCCCAGCAAAGTGATACTTTATTAAGTTACCTGATACTGTCCGTTCTTGCACGTTGTATGCAAGGTTACTCTGGTTTGTTGACTGAAACAGCAGTTCACCGTATTACTTTCGACGGGAAGTGAGTAGTCTTAAGTTAGACGGAGAGCGACTTCCAATGGAACACTGTATCCGACTGTACAACATACAGAACTAATCAAAATGCAGCGCGTACTCGCGCTAGGTAAATTGTCAATTAAGTACGTAAACACTATTACTAATTTTTCTTTTACATTACCAGCCGTTATTAAAAAGGCTTGTTTAGTGAAAGTTTTTTTTACAATGTTCTTTTTGAAGAATCCGAAACGGAAATACTCTTAAATTTGGACTACTAATTGATTATTCTNAGGGAGGTTCCTCAAATAGCGAGGACAAGCATCAGCAGGGTATTATTCCTAGAGAGCGGAGATAAATTTAATGATGTTTACAACTCACACTCCACTTAAAAAAAAAAGAACAGTTGAAGGCTTTAAATTATTAGTAGAGATGTTCTTCATATAGGACTATGTGAACACATCTTGCGATATATAAACGAGAATATATACATATATGTATTTAAAGTGTGGTAATCGAGAAAGTATAATTAGGCCTAAATGTTTTCCCTTTGCCTCGGTAATTAAGAAACTACGGTTTGGTGCCCTATTCAATGCAATAAAGTATATCGGATTAAGTATTATCAGTTTTAAGAGATAAATAGTACAACGCGAAGTCACTACTGGTAAAAAAAAAAGGGGGGCCTTTTAGTGGAACTGCTTTAACACGTGTAGTTTTCGAGATAACCACGGGCTGTCGTATGTTGTCGCTTCCACGGGCAAGGCGGGATTGCAAAAACAATGTGGGTTTGTCTAGTGGGGCCTGTGCAACCAGCGTATATTACTTTCACTGCGATCACCCTGACCCCAGACATCACTACTAATTTCCCTTCATCACCACCGAGATGATTGTAACTGGTTGAGGCAAGCTTCACGTCGTGACGAAATTCCATTTATAAACGATTTATGATGCGCTTTACCTACTGAGTTCTTTCAGCGCAGGCGAGATGTTATTGAGAACACGGAACAGGCTAGTTTATAATAATAATGTCGCGTGGGGAGGGCAAGGCGACACCCACCTAGTGACGGTCTTTCCAGCTGGGACCCGTAGGTGACCTCATCCCCGGGCATGACAGAAATGAGAACCTAGAATGGAGCGGCGCTGGAATGCAAGGAGTACCCCGAGAAAACCCGCTGGCAAGCGGCATCGTCCAGCACGATTCCCAAATGCGAAAGTCCGGGAGTGAACCCGCCGGGAATCGAACCCGGATCGCCGTGGTGGGAGGCGAGCGCCATGGACACTACGCCACCGCTGCCCCTGTTATTGAGAACATGGAACAGGGTAGTTAAAATAATGATAATAATATAAAAAGGTAACGGAGAAGATGAGATCAGATTTTCCTTCTGTACACAAAGGGTTCTCGGTAATTATGGTCACTCAAGTGGCGAGACGGTCAAGCTAGTAGAGGTTCACGCTTAGTCCCCGGCACGACTCCATTTTGAGCTTCGAAAGACCCTAAACAACAAAACTACAGCGACAGAATATCACGCTGTGAAGTGTGACGCTAAACTCTAAACATACTATCTCCGTAACGTTACATAAATTGAGTTTCATTTTTTTTTTTCACATGCTTCTTGCCTGGATTGAAATAAATTAGGACTACAAATCTCTCTACGAAAGGTTCGAGTTTGAAATTTTCCCTCAATTATGTGAAGTCCGACCGACAAGTTGAATTTTAGTTTCACGAGATATAGTAACAGGTATCCCGGCAGTGAAGTCTATTAAGTGCTCGAATGAAGAATTGTTAGCGGAGTTCCCAGCAAAGTGATACTTTATTAAGTTACCTGATACTGTCCGTTCTTGCACGTTGTATGCAAGGTTACTCTGGTTTGTTGACTGAAACAGCAGTTCACCGTATTACTTTCGACGGGAAGTGAGTAGTCTTAAGTTAGACGGAGAGTGACTTCCAATGGAACACTGCATCCGACTGTACAACATACAGAACTAATCAAAATGCAGCGCGTACTCACGCTAGTTAAATTGTCAATAAAGTGCGTAAACACTATTACTAATTTTTCTTTTACATTACCAGCCGTTATTAAAAAGGCTTGTTTAGTGAAAGTTTTTTTTTACAATGTTCTTTTTGAAGAATCCGAAACGGAAATACTCTTAAATTTGGACTACTAATTGATTATTCTNTTTTTTTTTACAATGTTCTTTTTGAAGAATCCGAAACGGAAATACTCTTAAATTTGGACTACTAATTGATTATTCTAAGAATTTCAACAAGTAAACTCTAGCTATATATTTTATTCACTGGGTTAAAAATATATGCACTTTTATTTTATATGCACCATAAATTGTATCCCATATTTTCGCTTGTGGGGATTCTGCCGGACGATGCCGCAGGTCAGTGGGTTTTCTCGGGGATCTCCAGTTTCCCCCGTTCTTTCATTCCGACGCTGCTCCATACTCATCTCGCTTCACCCTCACCGGCTGGCATGACCTTGATATTAAGAGCCGCCCAAATCTCGTCACTCACCCACCATACATTGTACTTTCCTGACAATCTTGGTGGTGTGTATACTGCTTTGTAATGAGTACTGCATGTTGTACAGTCGGGTGCATGCCGTACAGTCGGGCGCATGCCGTACAGTCGGGTACATGCCGTACAGTCGGTTGCATGCTGTACAGTCGGGTGCATGCCGTACAGTCGGGTNATACTGTACAGTCGGGTGCATACTGTACAGTCGGGTGCATACTGTACAGTCGGGTGCATACTGTACAGTCGGGTGCTTACTGTACAGTCGGGTGCATACTGCATTAGAAACCTCTCTACTTCTACCTTAAGCCACGTCTGAAGCTGGCGTGGAAATCAAGTGTGAATTTTCTTGCCCGGTAAAGAACGGAATCCGACCAGCAGGATGCGCTAAGTCAGAGACAGGAAGCTAAGCTGGGGTGACTGCCGGATACGAGGCACTCTGGCCATTATATACCACTACTAACCAGACCGGTATACGACGCAGGAACCTCACACCACTGGGCTTACGCAGGTTCCGTCATGATAAACAGCATGCCTGGGTGGGGATACCAGGCGTAAAGAGTCACACAAGATCTGCTGGGTGGAGGGGGGATACGATTACACAGCCATCTTGAGTAGAGCCAAGAAACGCTCAGAGTATTTGTAATAGTTTTACCCCTCCTAAATATACTTTATATTTAATTACGATAGTGCGAGCGTATTGCCGATGTCTAAACAAGCTTAGTAAGTATGTCCTGCGTGGTAACAGAATTCACAAGCATTTCTGTATAACTTCTCGTAATGGCTTTTTAATCCTAATGAAAATTTATTGTTTTAAGTTTGAAAAGAGCTTAAAAAAGTGTTTTATTACAATTATTTTAAGTACNGTCGGGTGCATACGGTACAGTTGGGTGCTTACTGTACAGTCGAGTGCATACTGTACAGTCGAGTGCATGCTGTACAACGGAATATATTACCATTTTTTTAAAGATGCAGGCAACGCATTCCAAAATTCAGTATAGGACATATAAACAAACAAATTCAAAACAAGCTTAGTAAGTATGTCCTGCGTGGTAACAGAATTCACAAGCATTTCTGTATAACTTCTCGTAATGGCTTTTCAATCCTAATGAAAATTTATTGTTTTAAGTTTGAAAAGAGCTTAAAAAAGTGTTTTATTACAATTATTTTAAGTACNCAATCCTAATGAAAATTTATTGTTTTAAGTTTGAAAAGAGCTTAAAAAAGTGTTTTATTACAATTATTTTAAGTACTGGAATCCTGACAGGAAAGCTAATCCTCGAAAGGAATGAAACGGCTGTGGTTTGAGTCACTAAGTCTTCGAACTGAAGGAAGTTCGATGGAAGCAAAAAAAAAAAAATCGCTGGAAACTGGAGAAGGCTTGGAAACGCACAGAATGGGAGGAAACAGACTCGTTTCCAGCCTATATTNGGGGGGGGGGGGTCTATTATCCTCTCCGCGTATTTTCGTCCGCGAAAAGAAAATGTCCGGAATCATGATTTTTAAAATAAAATTTACAATTTTTTTGTACAAAAAACCTAACAAATTTATTAATCGATGGTTTTCTTCATTACGTGAAATTTGTAATTTTTCCAATACATTGTTTTTGTTGAAATGTATATTTTTATCGATAAGACGCAATACCTCCACAGCTGATGGAAGGCAACTCCCGTAGGCGTGTCAAGGCATATCATTTCATCTCACTCGCGCAATCTGAGATACTTTACAGGAAGAACAGTTATTTTGCAGAAAATAAGTAATGCCGCAAGATATTCATTCAGAGGAAAGAACATGTGNACTTTACAGGAAGAACAGTTATTTTGCAGAAAATAAGTAATGCCGCAAGATATTCATTCAGAGGAAAGAACATGTGGCAGTTTTTTAGTGGCAACTTTTTTTAAAGGTTATACACGTGTTTATTATTGCTAAATCAAATGCTTTAAAGAAAAGCAAAAATGCTGCACCATTNATTTTTTAAAGGTTATACACGTGTTTATTATTGCTAAATCAAATGCTTTAAAGAAAAGCAAAAATGCTGCACCATTTCGTATTCTTCAAAATAACGAATTTTTTTCCTTCATTTTATGATTGTTTCTTGCTTGGTTATCACGAAATTAAATATATATTTTTACTGAAACTTGCACCATAAAACCGGATATACAAAAATGAGTTGGCAATTTTCAGATTCATTTTAGTTCATAGAGTGCTAACAAAGTGTTAATATTGATCAGTGGACGAGTACTCATCCAGAAGAACATGAAANTCATTTTAGTTCATAGAGTGCTAACAAAGTGTTAATATTGATCAGTGGACGAGTACTCATCCAGAAGAACATGAAAAATTCTAAGAACCGAAAACAAAAAGTACTGATGGTGCCGTGATTATATAATTATGGAAAGAACCAAACGAGTTGTTCAGGTGTCCAAAATCGATCAACACGACAAAGATTTAAATGCACGAATTTTCACAAAAAAAAAATAGTTACGTTTGGTTATAGCATTGAATGTTGTGATGACTTCACAATTTATTCAGATACCGTACTTTCTGTAAATCACGACATAAAACCGGCAGGAAGCGACGTGAAGAACAACTGCGTAAATTACATCAACGGTTGATGTATNTTCTGTAAATCACGACATAAAACCGGCAGGAAGCGACGTGAAGAACAACTGCGTAAATTACATCAACGGTTGATGTATAAAACGTTCATAAAATAAAGAGGAGGTGGCACTCACGCACACACACAAGAATGCACATAAAACACATCTGAGTTCAGTAGGGAAAATATAGCCGATAAAAGCGTTACGTGGCTTGTTTACCGAGCGGCAGGCTTCACATAAATATTGTGTCTTTTACAATCATTTTTTTTTTNAAAAGCGTTACGTGGCTTGTTTACCGAGCGGCAGGCTTCACATAAATATTGTGTCTTTTACAATCATTTTTTTTTTCTGATAGTGGCAAACACACGCTTGTACGACAGATTTCCTGTTACGTTTTCCATTTACTCTTTCCCTCTCTCTCTCTCTCTCTCTCTCTCTCTCTCTCTCTCTCACACTCACTTTTCTCTCAATCTCTATACTTCTACGCCCTAAATTGTTGTCCAGTTTTGAAACAGTATTTTGATGGTGNCACTCACTTTTCTCTCAATCTCTATACTTCTACGCCCTAAATTGTTGTCCAGTTTTGAAACAGTATTTTGATGGTGAAGTTAAAATCGGAACACAACGACGGACTGCGTTCCCTTGCAATGTCGCTGTGAAAGCGGTCGCGTGCAACGATCCTCGTCAACGATCTCTGCATTTATCGTGTCGATGCTCTGTGTACTAATTTTTTTCCCCGCCCTGACGCCAGTCATACGGGTAGAGGACATCACCTGCAGGATGAGTCACTACTGGAAAGACGCGAGAAGTGATGCCGCAATGGCGGGGAAAACCCGACTTCTCTTTAATGCTACGGGCTATGAGACGTCATCCGGTGAAATACAACTCCAGGAATAACTTTTTCCTTAATTTTTCTTGCTAAGATAAGACAAATTTTAATTATTCATTATTTAAAAAAAATATTTTTTTTTATTTGGAGAAAACCGTAGTATAGAAACGAACTTTTTGAAAATATTTGTTTCTATATTCTTGGACACTTTAAAAACTTTTGAAACTAACCATCCTTTAGGAAATATTCCAGTGATTAATCACTATCACAAATTGTAAATAAATCAAGAATTAAAATATTTATCGTGTCCTTATGGTGAAACAAAAAACGCAAAAGGCGAAACATCAAAAGATGAGACCAAATACGGATAGTAGTTTAATTTGTTATGTTGAAAATGTAGGGTATCTGATAGTTCTCTTCGTGAAATACAGCAATGGCATAAGATAATGGATGATTCCATAATAAAATTATGGTCATTTGACATGCAAGAAGATTCCTCCTGGGGAATGGACGAATAGGCCAAATCATTCTACCTGGTAATGTGAACATCGCGAGATATACATAGGCCAGGCACAGCGTATGTTCTGCGTGTATGAATAATTGACGTCTTTATTTAAGTGCGATTTATGATATTTGGAAATATAGATGAATATTTGTTTAGGTAGGCAGATAGTAAACATCGGGGACATTAGAGACGGAGCAAGTTGAGCGCGCATCAGGACTGGAGAAGGACTCAGCTAAGGCGCGTGTTAAGGCTCGACTTCAAGTCTTAGCTGGAAGTACTTCGTTTTCCTGTCATAATTTCAGTTTCAGATATATTATCAAAAAAATTTTTGTATAAAAAAAATTTACATTTAACGAGTTGTTTGATATTTTTGTACTTAATTTTTACAACTTGTTATTTGGTAGTAGTATAGAAGCAGGAACGTATTGCTATTTTGCATTTTATATTATACTATTTGTATAAATATTTTACACCGGTAGTTCAGATTTCTTATCCGTAATGCAGATTACGGGAAATAGCTAATCTACCATAATGGAACTTTTTAAAATTTTACTTCACACAAACTTAAATCAGCAGGAAAAGAAATAATTCGATACAGTGGATGACGCTGAGTCAGTGCAACACAAGTATTCTAGTGGAGAAATTTGGGAAAACCACGGAAAACCGAAACCGGGCAGACGGACTGGGAATCTAACCCGAATGTGAATCTAATGTGCTGCCATTGTGCCACCTCGCTTGGTAAAAAAAAAAAAAAAATATATATTATACCATTTAATTTGTGTATGTCCTAGGTGTTTCGTTAATTATTCGAGCGAATCCCACCAGTTACACTTCTTGAAGCAACTCTCAATGACCGTAACGCAACCTTACTCTCTTCCACCTCCCTGCTCAAAGGCCTCGTGGCCGAGCGGTCAGATGGTGGGCGTGGCCTTAGTCTCGTCAACAGCGAGGTCATTACAGACCGAGAACGTTGCCCAGAGAGGCAGGAACGGGAAATAAATGGCATGTGGCCTATAGTAAGAAAACCATATCAGCATTCGCCGGGAGTAATTTCGGGAAACTGTGGAAAACCGAAGTCAGGATGGCCGGATCGGGATTCAAACCCGCGTCCCCTTGAATGGAAGCGCGAAGGTTTACCACCACGCTGCCTCGCTCACGGCTAGATCGCCGGCATTCTACTACGGTGATCCTGGCTCAATTCCCGGTGGGGTCATCAGGGATACTCGCGGGTGGGGGAAACGTAGAGGTCGTTGCCGGCAGATACTCTCTGGGATCTATCATATTCATCCCCCTCCCCCTTTGCTCCTGCATTCCGCTGTTGCGTCGTCGTAGGGCATCATTCCGTATCACTCCTTTCAGGAGAACGAAGGACGTCTACAGATCCTTACTCTAAAAACCCTTCTCTCTGGTGAACATTAACCCTGCCGTAGGGTGCATCCTACATACATGTTTTATTACTATAATCATTCTTCATCATCATCGTCATCTTCTTCTTTTTCATCATCATCTTCTTCTCCATCATCTTCTTTATCGACAATTCACAGGAGTGCTGGTTGGCCGCCATGCTGCATCCAAGTAAGTACACCTTTCCTCAGTTATGCAACTTGCGAGCAGTATTTCATGTACACGCCTTCCACACAATGTGAGTTGTCCCTAAGATTGCCAGCTTCTGTAGTTACAGCAATATCGCCTTTCCTGGTAGTTGGCTGACTAGCTTTTCTATGGACCGACTCAATATCCCTGTCGCGCACTTAGTGGTTCTCATGCACAACCACCTTTACAACTCGAATGCCCGAATATATATTTTCCAAGAGTTTCTTAGCTTACTAAGCAATCAAATTCCGGCCCCGTTCGTCTTTATCACGTTACATACAATTACGCCATGTTTATTAGCACAGACGTCAAGAGGGTGATCGGCAGTACTCAGAGGATAATTATCATATTGCAATGTTTCGCGACTCGAAGACTTGCCGGGATTGGTCAGAAATGAGCAACTGGACTGAATGGCACTCTGGGTCTCGCACTGTACCTACTATCACCTCTCACTGCACAGTTTTACTGGACTGAATTGACATATCAACTTTGAAGTATGTGGTAGTGTCAAAACAACACACATTAAATTTAACACTATGTCATATGTCTTACAGTGAAAATATCACTTGTTAATCTGCTAGTGAGTGAGTGAAGAGATTTGGGCGGCTCTTAATATCGAGGTCTTGAGAGCCGACGAGAGTGAAGCGAGATGATAATGGAGCAGCGTCGGAATTAAACCGCCGGGGAAACGGGAGATTCCCGAGAAAACCCGCCGACCAGCGGCATCTTCCGGCACGATTACCACATGCGAAAATTCGGGATTGACCCCGCCGGGAATTGAACCCGGTTCGCCGAAATGTGCGAGGTAAGAAGTTTAACCACTGACCCATTTCAAAGTGTGTATGATGATGTTTAACAAACACAAAATTTACCCTTAGCAATAACATTTTAGTTAGTAAACTGGCACATAAATCATTGTTACCATGTATACACAATTTAAAAAATTAATTATTACTCTCAAAATAAGAAATACACTTGTATTCAGGTGTGACATGTTCAATCCAATGGTATTTACTGGCATTGTAAAAAATAAAATATGTCAAAACTCTCAAATTTAAATTTCACATTTTGAAAATTACTTTTTAACGGCCCGTTTAAATGCCTGGGCCGAATACAGATTAACGAAATTTTCTCCGAATATTAATTGAAACTTTAACACAGTAAATCTATTACATATTATAAAACTCAACGTCGCTGTGTCTGCCTGTCTGTGCGCTTATCACTCGAGAACCACGCATGCGATTTACGTGTTTTTTTTTAATTCGTAGCTATGTTCTCTGGCCAGGTTTTAGTACATATTTTGTTACGTAAAGTAACAAAAGAAATAAGCAGTGAAGATAATAGTGAATCAAGTCGGAAAAAAGTTTGCTGCCAGCACGCTTTCTTGCGATACGCTGTCTTAACAGTTAAAGATGGAACAATATCATGTAGTAAAGAATTGTGTAGAATAAAAAGACCTAAAAAGAACTCCGCCGTAGCATATATCTATCTATAACAGAGAAATACTAATAAGCGTTTTTACCATTTAATTCACAAGCAGCATTCAATGACGAAGTTTTTCACCTTGCACTCATTGAAATTGAAAAGCAAGTACAGACATTGTCAGGAAAAAGTATAAAAATTATGGGCGTACCAATACCAGATAACATAGTAGATTCAACTGTTAACAATTACTACATCAGGGGAACTTCATATAATAGATTAGAATTTCACACCCCCGCAACGTTTATTAGTATTTCTCTGTTATAGATAGATATATGCTACCGCGGAGTTCTTTTTAGGTCTTTTTATTTTACACAATTCTTTACTACATGATATTGTTCCATCTTTAACGGTTTAGATAGCGTATTGCAAGAGAGCGCGCTGGCAGCAAACTTTTTTCCGACTTGATTCACTATTATCGTCACTGCTTGTTCCTTTTGTTACTTTAAGTAACACAATATATACTAAAACCTGGCCAGATAACATAGCTATGAATCAGAAAAAAACCACGTAAATCGGATAAGTGGTTCTCGAGTGATAAGCGCACTAACAGACAGACAGAGAGACGTCGAGTTTTATAATATGTATAGAGCATAGAAGATTAACACTAAGTAAAATTAAACTTTATTTAAAAAAATACCTAAACAATAATTCTATAGTCCACGCGAGCAGAGCCGCGGGCACAACTAGTAAATTATAGTTCAAAATTCGAAAAATGTAAAGTGACAATAATGTCCGTTAGCTCAAACAGATAATTGCACAAGAGTTCATACAGGGTCTGGACAAAGGTAATGTAAGTGAAGAATGGAACGTTTTTTAAAGTTCACTCAAACCACCAGATGTTCATATCGTTGACAACCGATGTGGCAATCCCAAAAATGACACAAAACTGACCGTTACTTGCGGTGCTGGGAAGGATGTATAGGTCTTACATTTATTTTATAAAATCAATATTTGCATGACGCTTCGGGCCTCTTGAATAACTTAACCCGCGCAGTCAGACCACTACGCATATTGAAGTGTCCATTTAGCAGCGTACACATACACATTAACACTTCAAAACTATAGATCGACGAGAGTGCTACCGAATCACGCCCGCTCGTCATTGTAAGTCGTTCGCAACGGCCTTTCAAAACGCAAACGTAAAATAAAATACGTTATTGTTTGTGAAAATTGCAACACCCAGTAAGAATGGCCCTAATGAATACAAACTCGGAGGATGTGTAGAACAGTGTACGAGCAATAAGTGATTACGATTGCAGAGAGATGGCGTACATGTAGGCCCAGCAGCGCCCTCTCTTGTGCGACCGTAAAGGTCAGTGTTACGCCAAGCTCAGTCAGCGAAGAGCCGTCAAACAAAGTGAAAGAAAGTGCCAGTATGCCTCGTCGACGTCAAAGGGCGCCATATCAGCATGTGAGTGAGTTCGAACGGGTCAGAATGATCGGTCTACAGGAAACGGGTTTGTCATACCGTGACATTTCGGCTCGTACATGGCACACTGCTACGACAGGGATGCGTGTGTAGAACCTATGGATAGAATAGGGTCGTACGCAGTGACGAGCGGGTACTGGACCACGCAATGTGACCACAGCACGGGATGACCGCCATCTTGTCCGCATGGCCGTAACGGACCGTACAGCCTCGTCCACAGTGTTGGCTCGACTCTGGAGCACTGTGACGGGCGTGGACCTGTCGATGGTTCGACGCCGTCTGCTGCGGGTTGGATTGGTGACACGCAGGCCATTATGTCGGCTTCTATTGTCCAGAAACCACAAAAGCCTCAGACTGCAGTGGGCGCGTAAACGCCGTCGCTGGCATACTGAGTGGGAAAATGTAGTGTTTTCGGGCGAGTCCCGCTTAAACCTGTCCTGTAGTGATGGCCGCATACGTGTTAGACGCTACCGTGATGACCGCAATCTGGCAGCCTGCATATTGGTGTGGCATAGTGGACAGACGCCAAGTGTGATGGTGTGGGGCGCCATTGGATACAACATGCGATCTCGACTTCTGCGTATTGAGGTCAATCAGAACAGCAACCTCTACATCAGGGAGGTTTTAGAACCCGAGGTACTACCTCTCCTTCAGGTGACTCCACATGCCATATTTAAGCAGGACAATGCCCGTCACATGTGACGAGGGATGTGCAAGCCGTCTTCAATGAACGACGGGTACTAATGTTTCCCTGGCCTGCACGTTCGCCTGACATGTCACCCATCGAACATGTCTGGGATATGGTAGGTCGGTGACTTGCTTGTCACGGTCCTCCAGCAACCACTGTTGATGCTTTGTGGACTTGCATACAAAACGCCTTGTTCCACAGGAACGTATCCAGGTCCTCTTTGATTCCATGCCACGACGTTTAGGGGCTCTGATTGCAGCACTTGAGGGCTTCACAGCATACTGAATTCTAAAGGACAGAGGTCTTGTACAGTTTTGTCATCCTAATCAATTGTGCATTGTCATGCACCTAATCTGTGGTGAAAGTTCATTTCAATCACATGTATTCTTCTTGGTGTTGCATTTTTCACAAACGTTAGTGTATAACATCCAAACATGAAACTTGTTCAGTTTATACAAAATTCAGATTTACAAATATTGTAGTCAACTTTATTTACACCAAAGCAATAAAATTAAAAATTTATAACATAAATGTTAAACTGGAAAATAAACTGCCAGTGCTTGAAAATCATATTCAAATAAAAACGTATAGTACATAATAATATACAAAATATAACTGAAAATTAATTACTTTAATTATTGCGGCATTATATATATATATATATATATATATATATATATATATATATTGCAAACGTTTAAAAAAGGTCCAATATAAAATTTCACATCATAAATTTAAATTTTGTTTGTGAAGGACTTTCAATTTAAGAATGGTTTATCTCGCACATTACACAAACTGCATTGTAGAAAAAAAAAACAATACATATTCCAAAATCAAGTAACTGTTCATTCTGACACTCTCGTATGTGTTGATATTCTTTATTACTGTTGCGTAACATATGGGAGGCACAGTGCCTGCACAGTAACACGCGGGTAGGCGGAGATTAAAGTGAGGATAATTAAGTTTTTTTGCGGGGGCATGCCTGAGCCGTTTCGTTACCTTGCACAAATCTAAACTGTAAAATGTTTCTGGTGGGTGAAACAAGTCTGGAAAACTGAAAACGTGATTAATTAATATACTTCAGCAATACTCAGTAATCTGAAGTTGTGCCAAATCTCTCGGATTCAAGCAGTGACTGTAAGCCTGCGACCGATCGTTGACGTCACAGGAAGTTTGAAATATATTGCTAGAGGATACGACCTTGGCCATGGCCGTATTAGGATAAGGGTTTCATCTGCAGGATAAATAAAGGAGTGAATTCGAATTTGTTAATTAATTTACACAACACTAATAACAAAACACGGTTCCGTTTGTCACAGTAAAACTCTCTCTCTTCTATATGACGCAACTCGGTTTCGTAAATAGCTTGGTTTTGTTTGCGCATATCAAATGTGAAGTAACTACCGCAGTGCATTATTCAGAAATTCAGAACTGAAATTAAGCCTCTCGTATAGTTTTCCCCTGGCTTACACTGTACTGCAGGAAGATCACAGTCTCCGATTTTCGCTTGGGACATCCCGAGTACTGACTCGGTGCTGTACACGAAGCGACTGTCCCTACAGTTCGTCAACTGCCGCTCTCACGTTCTGGCATTCCACACTCCTCGTGATTCCGACAACCATCTTCCGAACTGCTGTGTCACGCGCGAGTGTCGCTGACTTTGAGATCGCTCTGTTCTGGATCTGGACGACTATCGACTGGTTCTCGACGTCCTGGTGTTGGATTTTGACATATCGCACAATACTCTTCGGGAAATTATTCGCCTTTGCACATTTTCGAAACAAAGGAGTAACTCTGAATGCTTCTTAGATAAAATAACATATTCTCGACCCCTTTCTCGTTAAAATGCCCATCACGTCACGCTATGTGGGTGCGAAGAAATCCAACCCCTTCTCCCTGCCCGCCAAGGGTCCAGGCTGCTGAGGTAGATATGAATCATAAATGCAAGAAAGGTATAAAGGTTAGTTGCTCTTACACTGTAAAAAAATCAGGTGTAATTCTCTTACATGTAAGGGAAACAAATTACACTTACACGCAAGGTAAAATTACCTCTTTAATGTTAAGTAAATTTACGTAACAGGTGAAGAAGTACTATTCCATAATCGTACGGAAAAGTAGGCCTACCTGACAAAAGTGTGGGGAAATCCCATACAAGAAAGGAAATATTAACTTTATGGCATAATAAAATTTTATTTTAAAAAGATCCCGAGTATTAGAACTGTTTGTTTAATAATACCTATATCCTCAGACGAATAGTAACCGAAACCATAATGCTAAAGCCCTGGACTCTTGCATGTGGGTGGGCGCAAATCACGGTCTTCTAGCTCGGTAGGCCAGTACGCTATCCGTTACACCACGGCGACAACTTTAACGTACGTAAGTCACCACGACAAATAAAGCATTAACCTCAGTTACCTGCATAATGTTTCATTGAAATATCTATACAAGTTTTCCCTAAAAACCTACTATTAGTAACTTGAACATCCTCTCCATTCTGAGAACAACTTGACAAATTAGTTATTCCCTGGAGCTTGTTATAATAATTATTTTGTTTAACACGTTGCTCAGTTACTTTTGTACAGGTACGAAGCAAAGTTCGTGTAGAATTTCGTTAGTGACTTTATTGGTGCTTTGTAGTCAATACATTTCCACGTCTTTTAATAATTCCCTTGACATAAAATTACACGTGAGAAGATAAAAGTGTGTATTGAGATTTGAACACGGGAACAAAAAGCTATACGTTTTCCACAGTCTCATACAAATTTTCATATTCCCTTTTTATTCACAAACTGTTCATTTATAATCTTTTGACAATTGTATTTTATATATTTTCTACGTTAGAATTAATCCTTATTGTTAAGTCCTACAAGCTGTCCAACATGGCGCCTAGATTCGTTTCTTCCTCCCGTCCTCCCATCTAGCTGTCGAGACGAGGAGATCCACACGTCGTAAGGTAATTTTTCTTCCATGTATGGGATTTTACTCTGCCACGTACGTGAATTTTACTCCGGAGTGCGGTAATTCTACCTTACGCGTAAGGCAAATTATGTTTCCCACACAAGTTTGCGATTATTATCTTACACTTGTCAGGTAATTTTCCCATTATTTTTTACAGTGATATGTATCCCAATGCACCCCAAGATAGCCTCCTTCTCAACTGTATGTTAACTGATGTTTAAATGTACACAGGTACTTTAAAGTTAATTTTCTTGATACGCTTTCGTTCATAATTAAAGTTTTCTTTGTCTTCCCCCAGTATGTTCTATCATTAGTAAATGTTCCCCCCCCCCTCCTCACCCGTCTTTCTGGTGTGCTTGGCGTGCGACTTTCTTTAGGCTTTTTGCCAGATGTTAGTTTTATTAAATTGACTGCTCGAGCTCTGCTAACGTGAATATTCCAGTCTTGTCTCCTTTCTTTGGATGTATTTTTGCCTTGCACTTTACATTATACTCGTATAGTCTGATTCCTCACTCTATCTAGCTTTGTTGTCCCAATCATTACTCTCAATGTGTTAATTTCAGTTGTGCGCGAGAGTTGTTTTGTTTTTATCAGTTTTGCTTGAGTTTCGAAACTATATTCTAGAACTAGTATTAACATGTACTTACATATTTTGAGTTTAGATTGTTTTTTGTTCTTCCAGATAGGTCTCTGTGAAAGACGAATATCGCGTCTACTTTTGAGCTTCTCTGTGACCTCTTTTTTTAGCTTACTTTCTGAAGGAAATTGCTAATGAGATCACTTTCCTGTATCTCTCTCTCTCTCTCCCTCTCTCTCTCTCTGTGTGCGTGTGTGTGTGTGTGTGGGTCCCCCCTTTTTTTTTGTTTCAATTTTTGAACGCGTGAACCGAATTTCATCAAACTCGGTACACATATAAAACTAAGTAATGAAACCTGACTCTTGTAGTTTTAGACCACTCCAGGCACTTACTTTCTAAATGGCGGGCATTTTAAAATTTAAGACGATATCTCATATCTTGGAAACCGTTTAACCGATTTAAACCAAATTTTGTATGCTGACAGTGCAAGGTGAAAGCATTAAATTCAGAGGTGAATATTGCTCTTGATCAGCCATTTTAAAAAATAGCGCTACATGAAAAAATTAAGCTTTTATGTTATATCTCGAAAAATACTCAACCTATTTTTGCCAAATGTGGTACGTAAGTAATACTGTGATTGGCCAGGTAAATGTAAGTAATTAAAACTAATTATACACTTATTTTCGAAATGGTGGCCATACAAATTTTTTAGGTTTATTTGGTATAACTACCGTACCATTTGACCAATTTAAACGAAATTTTGTACGTTGACAGTATCTATAACAAGCATCAAATATGCAAAAAACCGTCACTTTTTCCGTCATTTTGTAAGAAAACATTACATGAATTAATGAAGCTTTACTGTAATTTCTCGGGAAAAAATTGACAGATTCCTACCAAATTTGGCAAACAAGTAGTACTGCCGCAGCTGATATGTAAAAATATGTTTCAAATATCTCGGACACCAATTTTCAAAATGGTGGCCATCTAGATATTTTAGCATAGTATGCTATATCTTCGAAATAATCTAATCAATCCCAACTTAACTTTGTATACTGGGAGTTTATATATAACAAACATCAGTAACTTCTTTGCTTATAATGATAAGTTGGCTCACCATTTCACCACCTAAGTACGGAAATGTCATAACTTGTTCAGTGACGTTCTCAACTTCTGATTCGTAACAGAGATGATCCTTTGACGTAACTATTGATATTGTGTCTGTAGTCGAAACTGTAATTCTGCACGGCTCTGCTATTCGAATGAAGCTCAACAAGAGTCACTGAAGGTCATCTTCAGTGTTTGCAAGGAGTATCGTTTCATCTGCATAACAAACGATTTGTATTTGTGGGGTTACTATAACGCTTCTTCGTCTTTTATAATATTCTGCATATTTTCAAATTTAATAATACAAAGATTAGAGAATCCCACTCATTAATGCAAGTTTTATTAGGAATATCTCTTGTCGTTTGCTCTCCTACTTGAATATTTGTTACCGTTTCATTATATTTTCCTATATTACATTTGCAATCCCCGAGAGTTCACCTTTCTTTTTTCGGTATGGAAATTACGTTATCTTATAATTCTCGACACCATGCCTTTCTAAATTCCAAAGTGCATAATAAAGTTGACATGTTTAATTCCATCGCTTGTTTTGCGATTTGCTTTAGTACAAAGATTGCTTAAGCTATTGAAAAGTTTTTACGAATGCCTTGTACTTTCCCACGCCGTTGGTACTCCCTCAATAACAATTATGTGGGACATTTTTAAGTAGTTTATCTTGTCGTAGATCGCTGCTATAATTAGTTTATTAATTTGATATTTCATCAAGACCCGGGGATTTTCTATTAATTTTAAGTTTTAATTGCTTTCGCCTCCTCGTTATTTGTAATCTCAACTATTTTGTTGTCATCCTCTATTTAGATCGGCTCAGTTGTAGAAATTGCCATTTATTCTGAAAGTAAGTTGCTAAAGTAATTTATTCATAATTTGTCGTTTATTTTATTTATTTTGACGGTGTCAGTTGCTTAGTCTTTTTGTCACGCAGCTTCTTGCAGCTCTTTTTCTCAGCTCCTTAGAGGTCTGATAAAAGAAAATTTAATCATTCTAGTTTTGGCATTCTTAACACCGATTCGTTCAATATCCATCATTCTTTTTTAGTCTTGCTTTTATTTTCCCTTAAATCACACCTTTCGTTTCTACTCTGTTAATGTTTCTCAAAGAAAATGTTCTCTTTTAGTTTATTCAGACTTTATTTGTATACATTTTTCATTACATCAGCTGCAGTAATACAATATTTAGTTTTTCAATGGTAGTATGTTTTGGTTTCTTTCCCACTTTACATTGTATTCTTATTTTACCTAGCATGAGCTTGCGATCCGAGGCTATCTCGCCGGAATTTGGATATTTCACCTATGATATGAGGGACTACTAATTTATTGTTTCTTATCATACAGTCGATCATAGATTTGGTCCCTGTAAATTTTCATATGTATACTATATTTTATTTTTAAAAAAAAGTTGTTAATACGTAAATTGTTGAAAATATGTTATCCTACAAGTAAATCGCCATTATAATTATATTCAGTTTCATGGAATCGTTGCTTTACAGCCAGTATTTCACACCTATCCTTGCGTTAAAGTCTCCAACCATTATCCCCGATGGGTACGTTTTTGAGGAATTCTGAACATCGCAAATATGACTGCTTTTTTATTTTACCAGTGTCAGAATCATATGCACGTATTACGTGTACACATTTTATCAGTGTTTAACTGATCTTTTAGAAGAGTTTCAGTAATATATTCGCTTTTGTTTATTGTTTCTTGGTGTTTTACTCGAACTACAAACCGTAGTAGTTTTTCTGGGTGATAGGAGAATGTTTAGAAATATGCTTACGAACATTTAAAACTAATAAAATACATAAAAATAATAACAAAGTGGAAAGTGGTATCTCTGGTTTGGTGTCAAAAGCGGTGCTATTCAGAAAGGCAACATTAAAAAAAAAATCTTTGCCACAAGCACTGGAACAGTTTTGAAACACTTAAATGAAATAATTTTAATATTAATTCTACTTCGCAGATTGGTTAGGACTTTCTGACCCGCACTACTTGACTGCTTTCTCCGGTCGATGGCAGACTGGATCAAACTGAAGTTAAGACTGCCACTGACGAAAACACGTTGGTACCGAAGACTTATGAAGAACCACTTGTCCAAACTCTGAGGACTGCCGAGAATTCCCGAGTCGAACTCAAGAAAGCGATCTGTGTCCCATTTAAAACACACCACCCCAGAAGGGACATTCATACGCTACAAACATCGTATGTAATTTTATTATATATGCCAATAAATTCATTAAATACTTTTTACTCCAAATCATTTAGTTTCAATTATTTTAAAATTTATTTACAGCATATCGAGTGTGCCTCAACACCACACACATACATATAAATATACCTTAACCTTACAATTTATCATCTTTGCTTTAAAATTATATTTACATTATTTTTTACTAAATATTTATACGCAATTGTTTTATTTTGGCATATAATTTGTGAGCAACGGAAAATATCTTGTACCTCACTCGTCTATACCTCTATTTTAAAGTTTTTAGAAGTATTAAAGCTTTATTTGTACCACCCAGGATTCTTCTAAAGAACAGATGATTAGTTTTTTAATGTTATCAATTAATTTCACATGATCTGAAATGATCACTGCGGTCATTACACCATAAGTTCAGTGAAATTTCACACTACTTCAGAACTACCGCACTTTCGTATGTAATTAGAAAACCTAACCCAACAATAAAAAATTAAAACAATTGCAAAAATTGCAAAAAAAAAAAATAAAAATTTGAGGGTAAATTTCAAGTGTNGCACTTTCGTATGTAATTAGAAAACCTAACCCAACAATAAAAAATTAAAACAATTGCAAAAATTGCAAAAAAAAAAATAAAAATTTGAG
The DNA here is from genome assembly GCA_002778355.1 of Clitarchus hookeri. Taxonomy (NCBI): domain Eukaryota; kingdom Metazoa; phylum Arthropoda; class Insecta; order Phasmatodea; family Phasmatidae; genus Clitarchus; species Clitarchus hookeri. The sequence continues at coordinate 580,224 of NQII01000318.1, read as the reverse complement.
GGTAAATTTCAAGTGCTCGAACTTCCCATAAACATTTTCAAATATGTACTGAAAATAAATTTACGAACAAAAACTACGGAATCAAAATTTTATGGTAGAATAATTTTCCCGCGTGGAAATTTGATAAATCGTACAATATGGTTTAAAGTCTTGTGATGCTAGTTGTTACTGGGATACCGTTGACTGGTTTTCGCACAGGCAAGCAGTTCTCGAGTTCTCTACTCGTGGTTCGTACTCAGAGTCCTTCCACCCGGCCGACGCATGATTCTTGACGGCAACACTCGCAGACTCGGACTCTCTTCGCTTCTCCAAGTGCAACGCGCGTGTCAGTCGGAAGGCGAGGGATCGAGAGAAGGCCTGATCTGTCTTTGACGTTAGGACTGGAGAATAAGGAGGTTCTGGGTGCAGATATTGGTAGCACCGTCGACGTGGACGGCCGGCGTTAGTTTCTGCACTCGCTGGTCATCGAAAAAAATACCTGCCAAGTTGGGCGTTATTTTTAATTACGGAATCCTTTATTTTTTTGAGTACATATCTCTCAAATATTTCTTGTAATCTTTGTTGACTCTCGCTGAGTTTAGTAATGGAAACGTGCATCGATTTCTTTAAGAAGATATTAGTTTTTAGAATAAATAATTCTTAATTTTTTTTGCGATCGCTATGCCCAACTAAGCAGGACGATTGAACTTATTTGGCAGGTATTTGTGCTTTCTTCTTCTCCCGATATTTCTTCATCTTCTCTCTGTGGTTTTTCTTGCGTTCTCCCGTCTAGGTTTTGTTGATCCGGGTTTTAGGTTTATCCGCAAATTGATGTTTGTCGATTAATGTTTTTAATGTTGATCTATCCCGTATACTGTCTTCGGTGATATTGATTTTTTTTAAGGTTGCTTTCAATTTCAATTGGCCAACTGTTCTGGAATTTGTATGATAGGGCAAGCCTGGCAATTCTTCTAGTCAATCTATCGTTGTTCATTCTGAAAATGTGACGATAGCATTTTAGTTGTCTTTTCCTGAAAGTGTCCGAGATTTTTTTCGGAATTGTGATCTTGTTCATGAGATTTACTTTTCAATCATATTCCATCTTTGTAAACTGGGGCAAAAATTATCCTCAGAATTTTTCTTTCTGGTTTTTCTGTCTTTAATATGTGGCCTGTCTCCAATAATCAGTGTTTCCGATGCGTAGAATGCTTCACGTTTGATTACTGTTTTGTAACGACTTAGTTTAGCGTTTCGGGATGTTGATATAATTCTCAATAGTTTAAATTTAATAAGCTACATAAATATAGATTTTTCTTCTGAGTGGCGTTAATGCAATTCTTAATGGCAACCTATCACAGAAAATCGATAACATTTTCGTGACATTTCTATTTACAAATGTATATTCACGATTTTCAACGTTTTACTGTATAGTCAGATATAGATAAGATGAATCATGAATAACCCCCCCCCCCCGGGCACACAAAAAGTAAACGGCAACCGCTTAAGTAAAGCAGTTGTTTGACTAGAATGACACAACTTGAGCACGTGGTCCTACGTTCGTCATAAACCCTAAAATCGGAACCTGTAGTTTAGAACCAGCCAAGCCTTTTTACTATTAAGGAATTACAACTCCTCGACAGACTTTTTATTTTACACAAGGAGCGTTAACTGCCATTAATATTTTCCTTTATTCAAACCCAAAGTGGAAGCGAGAACCAATATTTTTTTTGTTAACATGTTAATTTTGATATTTTATGATTACTTCGTCAATTATTTATATAACTGTAAAATTAATTTTTTTAAATGAGCATTTCCAAACTATTTATATCTGTTTCATAACATTGTGTAATATGACAATAACCATGAACAAGGCACTAGAATAAAAATGATAACATATTCACTATAACTCATTTGCATTCACGACTGGTTCGCTTAACAAGTGGTGCAGCAAGAACAAGCCAAAAGAGGGGGGGGGGAGAGGGTAGATTTATCATGGCTCAAATATGTGTTGGTCGTGACTCCGTTCTCGTCATCGCCTCGGCCAAACTGACCTCCACCTGCTGGCAGCTGCATGACGTCACATGGTTAGTAAGGGGACTCGTGCTGGTGTTTTGATCAGTGCACGAACCACGCGCCTCTCTAACAGCAATGCGTTTCATGCACGCTTTTACATTCGCCGCTCTCTTCATGCAAGATTAGTTTGCAACCTGCAGGTCGTCTGGCAAAGAGCAGGTGAGATTCCATATTCGTACATCAACTGGGGAAAATGTGAACGACTTATGTCGCTAAAAGTTTTATGTTCGAAAAAATATTATTTATTAGGGGAAAAAAACCCTCCAAACTTAAACTTTATACGTTTTTTTAAATTTAAACGAATTTTTACTACTGAGCAAAGCCGGAGGCCTACTTAGTCTATTGTTTGGGCACTGGATTAGCAAGCATATCCCCTTTAATGTTTTTTACTTTATATTATTTGAATGGTAAATTTTTTGGCGTTGCGTTTAGCCAATTAACGACCTGTTTGTGGGAGAATAAAAGTATGCGTATTGAGGAACTGCAACGACATTTTCCTGCAATTAGTTTATATATAGTCAATATAGTTTATGTATACTTAACTTGTAAGGCATCTCCTGTGTCACGCTCAGTTTTAATATGAACTTGAATATTGTGGGCATTACCAGTGATCAAAAAAGTATGTAAGTAGATGGAAATGAACAATCGAATTTTCTTCGTATGTGTACACAGGAATTGTTTTCTCATACATCGGCTTGCTGACTCAGGTGGTCACTGGTATTTTACCTTGTTCTTTTGTGGATTGAACACAAATACCTCCGGTGCATGAATTGTTAAAATTACAATTTTGAATATTTGGTATTAAAGTTACGTAATTCCTACCTTGGACCATGTGGTAACACTAGGCTAAATTATCAAAGGGTAAGGGAATGAGATAAACTCAGTGAGTGTTATGGAACTCCGCCTAACACACCAGCAAGCGAATGATTCCTGTCTCTCCCTCAGTGCCCCTGAAGAAACTACAATTCAGATTAAGTTTTACAGCTTCTCTTAGACGTATCTCCTCCACAACTCCAGGAAGTATTGTTTGTATGAAGGTGGCGTACTCACTGCCTTTTCTGTTACCATTCACAAAATAAGGTCCTATACCCTTATTGCCAACCATCAAACACCAGAAGTTAACTCTCCATTGACGCCGATGGTCCATCTGTCGAAGCCATCGTGGGTTCTCGACGACCCAATAATGCATGTTCCTCGTATTCACTTTGGCCTGAGTTGGAGAACGACGATTCGTCGGTAGAAAGAGAATCCCAAAAAAAATTTCGGGTTGGCGATAATTTGATGCTGTGCCCATTGACTGAACTGTACACGATTATGGAAATCATTCCCGTGCAATTCTTGATGTAAGTGTACATGATAGGAATGGAACGTATGACGATTAAATGCCAATTTCGGCTTCAAGTTGGTGTGTCCTGACGTGCTGATTAACAGCTACAGCAGCGAGAACAGCAACCTCAGCAGCTTCATCTGTGCGAGTTCTACGACGATTGCGTTGCTGTGAGTTCAAATTGCCCGTTTCACAAAGCTTCACAACGAGACGAGAAAACATCCGTCTGGACGGCGTTGTCTTGTCAGGCCATCGCTGTCTGTAGAGTCGCTCCAACAGGCTAGCACTACGCCGACCTTCAACAGCGAGGGAGCAAACCAAGCTGTTGATAATGGTAATAACAGAACNTCCAACAGGCTAGCACTACGCCGACCTTCAACAGCGAGGGAGCAAACCAAGCTGTTGATAATGGTAATAACAGAACCGTGTGCGTGTTTCAGTACAACAGACTTAAACGTACTACACTGCACTGTAACATAATACGATCACATTCTTCTGCTAACTTAACATTCTCCAAAGATGAGCGGCATTTCTTACCTTCTCGTTGTTTGAGTACATTTCCGTTACGACTACTCTCACCTTGCAGTGCACTCAACTGTATTCGACTGCTCACGGATGACTGATTGAGTAGTCGTCACGTCATGTGTGTTCCTTTGTTTCCTCTAAGCGCAGCCTCTGTGGAATGGAGCACGCAGCTCTGGGTACCTGCATTGTCTACATCAGCTCTACGTCAAATGCAGAGCGTCAACGTCATAATGTGCTGTACCACGCAGCACAATCATGCCGCAACGCATCAAATAATGGACCTTGACGAACCCTTATGAGTCCCAATGTATCTTGCGGTTTTCAACGATCTGTTTGTTAGACTGGTACATTGTGAAACATTCTCGAATAGGTCATGACGAGCTTTATTGAACTTTTGACGAATATATACATGGTGCCATTAAAAAAAACTGACGTAAGTACTCGTATCTCACTAATAATTAATGCTATAAGGCTGACTCCCCAGCAGTATTATTTCCTCCATCGAGTAATACAACCTTTGTGTGAAACGTTATTTTCATTTGGAGCCCCGGTACGGAGTTATTATGGGTGGTCAAGATAAATGGGACATTCTGTAGATTAAATAACGCAATATTAATTCATATTATAAGTTAAACTGTTGACTTCTCGAAACTATTGGTGAAGTACGCTTTTCCGGTGTCTCTTGACTTCGGCGAGAGTTATATTTTTGGCGAAGTTTATGAGACTGTTCAGTTTTCTGCCTTTTGCATGCGGAGTTATCTGTATACGGTACATCAGGCTTTATGGCTTAATCCAAGCAACGTCCTCCCCCCCCTGTTTTTTTCCCAAATGGCAAGGGAATGAGATAAGCCCAGTGAGTGCAATGAACCTCCATCCGACACGCCAGCAAGCGAATAATCCCCGTCTGACAATCGGAGCCCTTGAAGAATCGAAGAGGAGCGAGATCTTCAAAGCGTTACGCCCATTTTGGCGAGGAACGCCGAACCGGTAATGGTACGTTGCTGCGAGGCACGCCTGCTGCTTAACTCGCGAGTTACGGCGCCGGTACGGTACCCAGCGGTACCGGGTACATTACCTGTCAGACAGCCTGGTCTATCTTAGCCTCTACCTGAGGATTATGACCTCATGACCTGGCAACCACGATATAAGCTTCACGACACCCGCATGTCATCTGTATTTAATTGCAATAACACAGACAGTAGATGAAATATTCTCAAGTGACGTAACTGCCGATGACACGTTCTACACAACGTGTGCGTGGCTCCCCTAGATGNAAGTGACGTAACTGCCGATGACACGTTCTACACAACGTGTGCGTGGCTCCCCTAGATGCTCTACGTTTTCTCAAACGCATAAAAAACGAAGGCCCATCGACACTATAAAATATCTGCCAACATAATTCGCATGGTACTTATACTTTTGACCTTAGCACCCTTAGAAAATGTAATTAACACGTCACTGATTACCGAAGAATGATCCGAATACGTAGAAAACGGCTTCAGTGAAATCCATCCCGAAATAAAAAAAAACACAATCCCCAAAACATTTAAGGATTTAAGGCCGATCAGCATTTTACCTGCGTTATCTAAAAATGTTAGACATAGTTCATATCTAAGTAACTAAATTTTTAAAAAGGAGAGAGATGCTGGATGAATACCAGTCGAGATGTTGACAAGAACGCAGTACATGCAGAGCGCTAATTCAAGTGACAGATGGCACAAGGCGCAACATGCATTAACCGTACTAACGCTCGTGTGACTTCTACATTGCTTTGACTCTATGGATCATGATATATAACTTGCAAAACTGAAATATTGCTTTGGCTTCTCAGGAAACAGTTTGAAGTGGGTAAAATTCTAAAACACGACAGGAAGCAATGTGTTAATAGAGCGTTAATAGAATACGAGACAGTGTCAGTAAAATTTTGATATATTTAACAATAAAAAATATACCAGCAGTTTCATTTAATAATTTTAAAATACATAAAAAACGTTGCATTTAAGGTTTAGCATGTTCTGATGAGGTTCTCTGTGACACTGTTCTTCAGCATAAATAATTTAGTTTCTACACCTTGATTAGTTTTGTATTATCTACTTTACACAAGAGTCGAACTAATTTTGACAAGAAATCATGAAAAAAAATTGAATTGGAAAACATTTTTATTAGTTATTTATGTCACTTCTCGCAAGGTGAGCATGTTGAACAGTTTTTAGCGGTTTAAATACGACGCTCTGAAGTGTGTGTTGTGTGATATATTCAAGACAAAAGTTATTTAATTGTTTAGTATAAATGTACATAGCAGATGATTACATTTGGACAGCAATCTCACCATGCCTGTAACAAACTAGGCCAGTGTGCACGTGCACGAAAGCTCTTCCAATGTAACGAATGCTCTTACTCATTCGCTTATGATACATCTTATTGCTGTATTATTTACGGAAGTTTAATTACTCCGTTTTCAAGGACAAATAAATTTATGCACATATAAATAGGTATCACAGGAAATCACGGACATGAAACCGGTTATTCAACAGTTTCCCACATGCCCTCCCTAAGTTGAAAGCATTATAGCGTGGCAGAAACTCGTTTCGAAACCAATCACATTATTTTAATATTCCTCACACTAACATATGCGTACAGAAGGCTAACAAATTCAAGCGAACAACAAAGGTTTCCAAGTCTATAAATGTACCACTTGGTGCTTAAATTACACATATGAAATAAGTGACGTTACACAGTCCTTAGAGGGAAAAAAGTCTTTAACTTTAAGGGTGCTTCGAAAGAATATTACAGTCACGGTTAATATTTGTGCTACCACAGACGATATCGTGATCGGAAATCGCTTTTCACTAAACCCCATAGAGCATTCTACAGAAGAGTGGTTCCTCGTAGGTATATACATGGATTTCAACGAAAGAACCACTGGCGAATTGTGATACGGGCCAGTTTCCTACACGAGAAACAGGAGCTCTGATCCACACGTGCTCGATTCTGCATCACCGCCGAGGAAGGCTAGACGCTATGTCGCGGACGTACCTCTACACTGAAGAGCCAAAAAAACTGGCATAGGCGTGCGTATGCAAATAACAGACGTATTGAACCAATCAGAGTAACGCGATGTGAATGACACGTAAAAAAGAGTTTGGCATATGTGAACGATGATTCTCGCTTTATATCTACTGTTCGTTTCGTATTACTCTGTTTTTCATGGTTATCGGTAGTGTATTACAAGATGATAAAAAATTATAACAGAATCGTTGTCGAGTGGTAGCGCGTAATGCCCTTCCAGTATATTTTGCGACATTATCTTCTGTAACTCAAACACAGGCCTAACTCGTAGGCACTGAAGTTTCCTTTATTTCTGTTTAAAACCAGATTAATATAATATTTACCAAGCCGAAAAACCTGATTTTGCATCATTTTATTTACCACAATTTATTTATTTGAAATGTGCCCGCATTTGCTAAATGTTAAATGCATCCCACATAATGTTTATGGGTGTTTTTTGGCTGCCGGTTCTCTAAGCAGTATTGACTCGTAGCTTTTCTTTATTGCTGTTTTCACTCACATTACTACATAATGTTATCTGATGCCAAATGTTGAGATGGTATCACAAACATTTTGACACTTGAACGTTTAAAACTTTTGTGAAAGTAAATTTATGGTAGTTTATAGTTTAAATACATAATATAATTTGTGCCTACGCGATTTTGGTTTCTTTTCTTTATTGGTGAGGTCCAGCACAGAATTTATTATCTGCTCTGCTATTACGGAATTCCGTTCCGTGCTTTCCCACATGCCCATAGGCCTATATTTTAAAGTATTTTTATTACCTTGGTTAATGTAGCTGTGTCAGACATACGCTCCACTGAGCTGGGGTAGAAGTAGGGGGGGGGGATGTTTGGCTTTCTTCGAAAAAGGAGCTGTGTCTTGAGTAGTTACTACTCTGCCCGCACGACGGCGCTACGAGCAAACAGAAGCGATTACAGAGCTACCTTGAGTCATTCCCGGAAACCAGCGGTCAAATGGAAGATAAAACGTGTGCTAGCTTCGCTGCCTCTGTAGTGCTCCTTTCAAGGTCACGCTTCACACTAAAGCTAACTTCGAGCTTCTTGCATTGTTCCTGCCACGTGGTTATGTTTAGATACAGATCGCGCAGCAGTGTACCCCGCATTGAATTAACAGCGACGTAAAGTTTAAAGTTACCATTAGAGAAGTTGATCCAGCTTCAACATAATGCAAAGCCAGTGGCGGGCGGTGAACTGTTGCAAGGTAAACTGGCATTAGCTCAGTGTTGTACCATGTTGCTTGCTAGTTTACACTTCCACCGTTAGAACGTAGTTCGGCAGGTGGCGCCACAGGACGTGTATATCGGGTCCCTTGCCTGCTCGCTTGTGAGTGGTCGAAACATGTTCAGTTTGCCTTGGCTCCGTAGTGGCTATTGGCTCCTGCTGCGTGCACCGAGAATGTACAGCAGTGAGCAAGCACCAGCTTACCTTGCAACACGCCACCGTGCAGAGCTATAGTCCATTCACGGTTACTTCACACTTTTTGAATCAAACCTTTCAAAAATCAGCACCATGTATAACGTATTTGGGTGTTCCCTAAATACGCCAGCCACGTATAACAAGCTTTTTATACGTCTCTTAACTCAACAGTATTCAATTTTTGGTTAAATTGGACTTTCATTTCCATTTCATCAATAAATCATAATATTTAATTCATAGTTAGTATGAATAAAAACAGGGAGGAAATATGCGTGTTGGCAATGCCTAGTAAGGAATAGTTCTCGTACAAAATACTATTAAATAGAGTGCGCACGAATACGGTGCGTTGTCCCTTTGGTGTAATTTTCTAAACGCAGTTAGGCTTTGTTTGCATGAGGCGGAGGCATATCCTGAAAGTAGAACTTCAGCAGGGGTTCAGAAAATTTGGATGTAACGATGAATGAAATTGGAATTGGAAAGTTCTTATTAACGTCCCCCGTTGTTACGCCTGAAGGCATATCAGGGGACGACTTACAAACCAACTTATGACCTAACTTAAAGTAACACCCATGCCTTACCTAAGATTCGAACCAACTGACTGCGCCACCGAAGTCGGCACCATGAATGTACTATAGCGTAGCGTCAGCCATTCAGGTTAAAGAAACGAAGGCGTCGATTCAGGTGAGATATGAGGTAAGTACTGGCACAGAGGTGCAAATGTTTGAAATATTATCATAGGAATTCTCATTATGTACATTCACTGTTTGTGTATGCAGGAAAACACACACACATTATATATTATAGACGCACATACAACACGAGACTTTTGTATTTCTTAAATACAGCATGTTTGGTAGTACTGCATTGCGGCTCATCAAAANGGACGGTGTCTTATCTCCGGAGGCAGGGCGATGTGGACACGAGCGGCTAGCCCCGCCGACTGACCTGGAACTTTTTTTTAACTACTCTAAAACTAAGTGTTATATGAGCCCGCGGTAGGGACGGGAGTTAAGTGCGTCTCAGGGCTAAGCCCCATACGCCTACGAGGAAGGGAGTATCATGCAAGGAGACATGCATCACGGCAAAGAGGGATTGGCCTGCTTTTGGCCATGACAACCTCCCTAAGTGTACTTATAGCCAAACTATATTTAGAAGAGAAAGGGATTTTGGCCGTATCAGTGGCATTTTTGGGAAAGTTGTCCTTTCTTAAAAAAAATTGTTTCATGCATTATCATGTTTAACAGAAAATGCTACAGGAAACAGAGGATAGGAATCAGACTCTTTATTATGATAGGAAAAAAGTGCTAGTAGAGAGGGGGCGAGTAACTTTCCTTCAATTGGCACTGGGTTTAACCAGAGTGACACTTGCGCATCACTCTGGTGGGGGGAGAGCGCAACGGGGCAGGTCCCCTCCGAATCCGAATCCCCTGATCAGGAACACGCCGCACCAACTCGTATAAGGAACACGAAGCCTTGCCGAAGATACCCGAAGTAAAGGTTCAACGGTCTTACAACTTCGGCATTCAAAAGTAAAGTTTTTGCATACTAAAAATAATATTTACACATTGCACAAGTTTACAGTAAAAAATTGTGTAGATTTTNAAAAGTAAAGTTTTTGCATACTAAAAATAATATTTACACATTGCACAAGTTTACAGTAAAAAATTGTGTAGATTTTCTCTTTAGATATTGTAAGAACTTGTAAAGTTTATTCGCAGTTTCTTCACACTTTCTGAATCAAACCTTTAAAAAAAATCACCCCTTGTATGACGTGTTTGGTTATTTCCTAAATATGTCGCGTGACACAGGTGTTTTATACTTCTGTTAATGTAACAGTGCCTTATTGTTGGTTAAATTAAAGTTTTACTTGTATTTTATTGATAAATAATAATATTTCACTTATCTCTTCTTCTCTATATTCTTCTCTTCTCTAAATAGTATAAAACAAAGTCGCTTATCCGCGTATGTCTGTGTATTCGCTTAGTACTTCTAAATTACTTGATGGATTTTGATGCGGTTTCCAACATCATTTGGAGAATTTCTTGAGGAAGGTTTTGGTATATAATTCATTTATATTTAATGTAAGGATAGTAGAGAAATGTCTAACCGTTTGTAATCAAGTCGTAAAAAATCGCTTCTAGGGCGCTTACATGAGAGATGCATCAAATTAATGTACTACAGAATTGTAGCTCTCAGAAAGGTCTACATTAAAGTCCGTGATAGCATATGTTTATCTTTTAAGAATGACCCACAGTAACCATTTTTGTCTTTGAAAGTATCGCTGTAAAAACTTAATTGTTACCGGGTGAAGCCGGGCTGGTTCGCTAGTAATTTATACGAATAAAATCATTGGGAAAACATGTGTGTTGGTAATGCCTAGTAAGAAATAGTTCTTATGCAAAATATTATTACACTGAGTGCGCACGAATTCGGTGCGTTGTTCCTTTGGTGTAATTTTCTAGACTTGGTTAAGCTTTGTTTGCACGAGGCGGAGTAATCTTCTGTAAGTAGAACTTTAGCAGGGCTCCAGAAAAGTTGGAAGTAACCGTTAATGGACTAGATTATACTTGGTTTACATATGTTAATCATGATGGCGACAGCACAGCTTTCTTTGTCTTTGTGGCTTTCATATATGATAGTGAACGTATATTTCATTGGTATTGGCGTGAATGGTTTATGAAGTAGTATTTCGCAACAGTGATTTAGTCTCTCAAATGAGTTTGTGATATGAAGTAACTGAGGAAAAACGACGTAAAGTATAACATTGCCCAGAAAACATGAGCTAGTCGTAAAATAAAAATAAAATACAACCTAACGACGTCGTGTGCCTTGTCTGCCAACATAGCAAAATGAACATCTGTAGTTCACTGTAACATTGTCAGTTCCTTAGAACATACTTCGGCAAACGAATGCATAATAAAGCCTGTCTGCCACAATGCAATGTCCCGTACAAGCTCGGGTGAAGCTTCTACGAGACTTGATATCCGAGTCTACGTGCTAGCAGGTATGGAGTTCTCTATGGAATAACCTGTCTCACGATACTCGTTGCCGCACAATTAAAGGCTTGTGCATTTCTTATGATTTTGCTTCCTCAACTGTGGTTCAGGAACAGAAGTCACTGACGACTTTTGCAGTGTCCGTTTATGCACAGAGCCGAATAATTGTTTTCAACATTTTTTTGTTAAGCAGGCACGAATGCTTGCGATAATTTCCATGTACTGCTGTTATACAACTATGCTATGCTATGTATACTTGTTGAACGTTCTTTTCGCTGTTTTAAAATAATAATTACAAATATAGTCACTACCACACATCACACTTTCTTTGAGGGGCTAAAATTTCAACCTTGAAGGAAACCTTCCACTGAAAATTGCACATGACCAAATATGAGAACGTCCATAAAAACGGCCAGCAGTTAGCTAAATATTCCATAAAACCATTCATACCACTGGCCATGCAAGCTTGCATGGAATCTTCCGAGGAAACTTCCATCCTGACACATGGGCTTAGGCAGTGTTTCAGTTTACCATCTAATATATTAGTATTTTAGTATTTAGTAGTGTTCAATTCGGACGCCGTCGATAGCCACATNGTTTCAGTTTACCATCTAATATATTAGTATTTTAGTATTTAGTAGTGTTCAATTCGGACGCCGTCGATAGCCACATTTTAAAAAATGGTTGCGATTTTGTAATTTAGCATATTAGTAAGTTTCGTTACATATTAAAAACTAAATACTAAAATACCAAATGCGTCATCATTTTAGTAGACTGANACATATTAGTAAGTTTCGTTACATATTAAAAACTAAATACTAAAATACCAAATGCGTCATCATTTTAGTAGACTGATTCAGGTCAGGTGACCTTTCAGTAAACTGAAAGTGCCAATCCGAACACGGCCTTAGTTTTCTCTCGCTGCTCAGTTGAGTTGTAACTCCTGCCTTGTATAGTATATTCGCGGTTTCTCCACGCTTTTGGTGATATACCTTTGTCAAATCTCCCCATGTATGACGTGTTTAGTTGTTCCCTAAATATGTTATGTATCACAGGCATTCTATACTTGTGTTAACATAAAAGTACATTATATCTGGTCAAATTTAACTTTTACTTATATTCTGTAATTATAATATTTGTTAATAAAACAGGAAGAAAATGGGTGTGTTGGTAATGCGTAATGAAAAATAGTTGTTATGATGTACATGTGTGCGCACGAATGCGGTGTGTTGTCCCTTGGGGCTAATGTTCTAGACTTAGTTAAGCTTTGTCCGCGTAGGGCGGAAGGATGTCCTGGAAGTAGAACTTCAGCAGGACTTTAGTAACCACGAATAGACTATATGCTTCTTGTTCTGGAACGGTCGCCAGGCGAACGGAGGTCCCGCCGACGCGCGGACCCGCGTCGTCGACCGGACCTCGCCGGCGGACGGATGAGTCAGCTCCGGCGTCAAGCACTGCCCACGCGGGACCTCGGGAGGGGCGGGGTCGGTCTGCGACCGCCAGCCCACCCTTGCGGCATCTCGCCGGCAGCTGATAGGCCAGTTTTCCCACGCCCATACCTCGTACTGGCGAGGTTCGGCTGACGCCAACGCTTCTTCCCGAGCAGCTGTCTTAAGGTCTTGTTATGTAACGACGGCGGAGTGAGTGTCCAGCAGCATGGCGTCTTGGCCACACTCGCGAGCGCCGTTTCTGCGGGAGATCTCGAGAGGGTTTGGTGCCATGTGACCACGGCGATACAAGCGGAAATAATTATTCCCAAGTTACCTTTTGAAAGAATTTTATAAATAGGCGGCTGAAAAGAGATGGATACGGAGCAGCGCCGGAATGCAAGGGCGAGAGAGAGAGAGAGATCGAGAGAGATCGAGAGAGATCGAGAGAGANGGATACGGAGCAGCGCCGGAATGCAAGGGCGAGAGAGAGAGAGAGATCGAGAGAGATCGAGAGAGATCGAGAGAGATCGAGAGAGAAAGAGAGAAAGAGAGAGAGAAAGAGAGAAAGAGAAAGGGAGAGAGAAAGAGAGAGAAAGAGAGAGAGAGAAAGAGGAAAAGAGAGAGAGAGAAAAAGAGAGAGAGAGAAAAAAGAGAGAGAAAGAGAGAGAAAGAAAGACACACACACACACACACACAACCGGCTAGCGGAATCGTCCGGCACGATTCCCACATACGGGAGTCCGGGAATGGCCCCGCCGGGAATCGAACCCGGTTCTCTTTGGTGGGAGGCGAGTGCTGTTGTTACTACGCTAATCGCTGCCCGACCTATAAATGACCCAAATCGTTTTGCAACCGACATTTTATACCACGTCTTTCCTGGCTGTATTTCTACAAACAAACCTAAAATTCATTACATTTTTATTTATTTTAAAATACGCACTAAAATGTCTGTCGTATACCACGCGCACGGCGCAAAATGTTCAGACGCGTGTCGTGTGCGAAACTGCGAGAGCAAGAAGTATTTTGACGACTTACTCTAGAGCGTCGTCATTGTTAAAGAGCTTGTGCAGTCACTTAAGGCGCCCGTCTACCTGGCGCTTGAACTGCGTTGCAGAGTGTTCCAAATACACCTCTTTCAACGAAACTATTAAGCTTGCGTCCAACGTGCTGATCTACGAAAAGAACACACACTTCAGACGAGAGCTGTTNAACGAAACTATTAAGCTTGCGTCCAACGTGCTGATCTACGAAAAGAACACACACTTCAGACGAGAGCTGTTAAGTAATTTCAAAATATCACCTACGTTAGAAACATCAATTCAGAGTACTTCAAAACCGCTAAAAACGGCCTTTCCAAGGCGCTGTAGCTCAAAATGCACGCATCAGATACATACAAAACTACTATAGGGGCCTGCACTGAACCTTCCTAAAGACTTCCCACTAATAAAATAATATGGTCACCGCTGAAAGTCCCATAGGTACACGCAGCACGACGAGAACACTGCACGCCAGTTCAGAGCCTTGCGCTTAGCGGCGATGGCGTACTTGATGCGCGTGGCAGTGTCGCCCTTATCGCTCCCGCGCTTCTCAGCCTAAACGTGGGAAAAAGTTCCAGGTAGACGGGCGCCTTAATACTAAAATATACGTGCACAGGTAATCTACAAAAAACCAGTTATCGTTTCACTTAAGAGATATTCGTGAAGTGTCTGGAGTGCAAATAAACATTTACGAAAGAAAGGAAAAGAGAGGAAACGTAGTTTGTTAAAGTCACGGCAGTTTCGTCTTGCTCGTTAGGTTCGTGACGAAGAATGCCGAGGAAGTGGCAGAACAATGGCCGTGCGCGGCAAGGCGTGTGCAGACGGTGAGGAAGTATCCACGGCACGGACAAACTCTCGTGTTCTCGCAGAAACTGAGGACTTCAACTTCTCGGCGTCGTACTCCCTCAAAGCCGGCCTCCCCACACAGGCTCTACCAACGCGCGCGCGTGCACTTTCAATTCCACTCTGATGTAATTCCACAAATGCCGCTAGATGTCAGTACGCCCCTACTAAAACTGGTTTACCTTTATTAGAAGGTTTTTAAAATCTACCTACGAAAAATGATTCCTGTGCGTAGCTATATTTATTTCAACACAAATACTGTCTTACTATAGGTATTATGATGTTGACGGTGAATCGTGCAGTACCCATGTATATGTCTTAACGTCATATCAGAAGATAATTTTTAAAATTGTGGACCTTCGGATAGAATTTCTTATTTTCACAGCATCACAAAGTATCTTTGGTTTCACCGGAATTAATAAAAGATTTCACATTTTATTTTTTATACGAAAGAAAACCAAGGTGGAGTTAGAGCCAAAATTTATTTACAAAAAAATGTACATAGAATTATTTTTCTACATTCGAAAGGAATTAACCTAACTCTATAAAAATTTCGTGGTATCCGTAATGCACTGGCTGCAATATGCTCTAATTTTGGCGGATGGTGGCTGTGACTCCTACCAAGATGGTGGACTGCAGCTACTAAGAAGGTGGAATGTGTATGGGTGGAAGGGGCTGTAGGGGACCTCCAAATTTTTTTTAAATAAATGTTTTAAATAAAGTTTTTAATAATTTTTTAATATTTCTTTAATAATTTTTTTTATAAATTTTTGGAATTTTTACATTTTTTAATTTTTTCGGATCAAAGGTTACTGGAGTCAAGGTCGAAGGTCACCGGAGTCAAGGTCTAAGGTCACCGGAGTCATGGTCAAAGGTCACCGGGGTCACTGTCAAAGGTCACATGTATCTAAAATGGCCGCCGGACGACCGGAATGACAGAGCACGAACAGCTGCAATGCTCCAGTCTAGACCCCGATGTGCCAAAGTCCCCATATTCCTTCTACTCCAGTGGAAAATAAAAGTGCCCGAGTCTGTGAAGGATTAAAAAAAATATAGCGAAGGGAATTAGGTCAAATGATGTGCTAGGTGTGGTAAACCAAAACTAGGTGGAATTACAAAAAAGTAAAGACATTGCCATCTCAAAAAGATAATCTACTAATCAGGATGCAAATGAAGACGATTATTCCAGGATACACCAGTACGGGATAAATTCAACGCGACAAGAATGCTTGATTTGCGAATAGCCATGGGTGTAAAATTGGTAGCAGATCAATCTGAGTACCAAATAGTTAACAAGCTACATTCACCCAGGAGAACCAATGGAACACATTATTAAGNGTAGCAGATCAATCTGAGTACCAAATAGTTAACAAGCTACATTCACCCAGGAGAACCAATGGAACACATTATTAAGCCAGCAGTAGCGCATTTGAAAAGGGATATAAGTTAGTGAACAATCCAACAAAGATTTTGTGTCTCTAGGCTATGAGGAACAAATTAAGTCTCAGACAATTAAAACAGTAGATGTAAAAGTTTATTGAAAACGTCGTTGAGCATTCTGTCACAACTAATGTGACGTGGTAAGTGCCCCTAAAAGCTACGGTCCTGTATGCTCCTCGATTGTGAACAAGGAATATTGAACTACAGGTTCAGTAACATGTGTATTAATTTCCGAAATAAGGGGTGTTTTCATTATTTCTTAGACATGAAGACAAAGCATACAAATCATGGTTTGCATTTAAACTATCAAGGAA
Source organism: Clitarchus hookeri (assembly GCA_002778355.1). NCBI lineage: Eukaryota > Metazoa > Arthropoda > Insecta > Phasmatodea > Phasmatidae > Clitarchus > Clitarchus hookeri. Next base: position 563,773 of record NQII01000318.1, on the reverse strand, counting down.
GAGTATACCTAGCAAAAAATTGACTGTAAAAGTGTTTGAAAAACTGCATAAACACAAACTAGTTCCCTTATCAGACTATCTAATAACAGTAAATAAAAAATTGGTGCAAAATTTACTGTAATGAATCAAAATATACCAAATGTTAGAAATAAGCTGGAATTATCGTACTCTTTGATACCTTAAACGACAAGTTGGGCATCATATGAAAAACTGAGTTTTAAAGTATTATAGTATTATATTAAATGGTTGTATTATAGCTGNCGACAAGTTGGGCATCATATGAAAAACTGAGTTTTAAAGTATTATAGTATTATATTAAATGGTTGTATTATAGCTGTTATCTACCGTAGAAAATTTTTTCAACACAATGGTGTTTGTCTGACACTTTGCGAGAGAGATAAAACTTTTACTAAAGTTCTAAAAAGTGAATCCACTATTATAAACTGTAACAATTTAATTTCGTGTTTTGCAACAGTAATTTAATCACGAAAATCGACGTGTATTGGGAGTTTGTTGTCGCTGAGGACAGAAGAATAACCCAGTAAGATTGTTTGTCAAACTTCAACCATTATAATTTCTGCACTGCTTCGTCATCTGCCCAATCCTACGCTGCGCTGCTGCTCCTAGTTAAGGTAGACCTATCAACATTTTATTTACCCCTTAATGTAGACTGTAAACGCAAGCATTAGAAAAACTTTTACCTTCTCTAGTTCTTGAAATGGAAGACTTCGGTAAGCAAANAATTTATTTACCCCTTAATGTGTAGACTGTAAACGCAAGCATTAGAAAAACTTTTACCTTCTCTAGTTCTTGAAATGGAAGACTTCGGTAAGCAAATTTGTACTCCTGCAGTCTGATTATACGGACAATAACTACATTAAACTGTTTTTTTTAAATGTTTTTACTATGTTTCAGCACGAAGAAGTCTAATGATAACACGTAAAATGTTAAAGATGATCTCATCCTACTCAAACCAGGTGACGTCATTCCCAATAAAATAATAGAGGCCAGTGATTTGGCACGGTACTTCAGTTTTTTTTCTACCTGTGGCTCCGTTGGGGCCATCAGGGAGCCGACCTTTCCGAATTAATTCCCTGCTTGAGATAGAGCTGATACCAGCGGCCTCCAATTACGTAGCCGAGGCTAGTACTTTCGTAAGACAGTGGAGAGGACTGTAGCTAAACACACACACACTCTCACACTCACTCACACACACACACTCACACACACTCACACTCTCACACACACTCAAACTCACTCAAACACACTCTCACACACACTCACACACACACTCACACTCAATCACACTCTCTCTCACACACACACACTCACACTCACTCACATACACACTCTCACATACACACACTGAATATGTTCGTCTACTTGAGACTTGCGACAAATGAAGAACGGCAAGGTTCATATTTAAAACTAGGGGACCAGCTGCAACACATGTGGATTTACTCTCCATTCAAGTTTTCAATGCACTCTTTTTCTAACCAACCTAAGTGTACAATTAATATTTATTTACTCATGAAAGTAGATCAAATTACCTTGATTTTTGTTCATCTTGGAGTGGATTAAATACGATAGAATATTCATAGGAGACGCGCTTTTAATTTATTGGGAATTACTACCAACATGAATTAATAAAGATATAAAGTATGTTTCAGGTAATTCTTTAAAAAATAACAAGCTTTTAGAAATTAAAAATATAACCGTAGTGTTGTCGTATTTACCTTGTGAATACTAGTAAAAATGAATTCATTATTATATTAAGGAAATAAAGGTACTTCAGTCAGGTGTTTCTGCGTGTTTTCTCGACCTCACTCTATCCCCTTGACCGCTGAGATTACTAAACATATTAAGTTAATATGCTTATATTAGCTCATACATGTATATATGATCCATTTGCTGCATTATACCAAAAACGCTTGACAAAATGCGTAAAAAATTTCATATAAATACTTTTCGAAATTTTAATCGTCGCTGGCCGTTAAAAATAATAATCAACGTTTGCATGTTGAGCTCTAATGCACATTTAATTGGAAATCGCTTTATGTTCGAAATGTGGGTAATGCTGGATGTGTGTGCGATTTGTAGCTTTGATTTTAGATTCCACTCTTATTAATGTGTTAAGTCCTATATTACCGGTAAGCATACCGATTGAAAGAAATTCCAATTATTCCTTGGAGTACGCAACAAAAACTGATGCAGGAAGTTAGCTTTTGACTGTAAGTCCAAGGCTACAAGGACACGACCAGTAAGACATTTAACAACCGAAAAGTTTGGTCGCATCGAGCAAGTTGGAAAGCTTTGGTTAGGATATTCAACATACAATGTATGTATATACTATATACTGTATTAAACTATGACGCGAGGTTTACGACCGATCTAAGTACAGTAGAACTAAATGCATGCTTCAAGTCCGATTCTTGGATTACTAACATTGCGTTGTACATGTCAACCAACAAATTATTTTTTATATTTCAAAAAAATGTTTAGTTGTGAAATAATTATAACTGAGGTGATTGTAATTTTTAATGTAAACGTTACATGGCATTTAATATTTACTTTCATATACAAAAAAATGTTGGTCAGCGCACAGACATGCAAGCCCATAACTCTAAAAGGAGTGTAAATTTGCAACTAATTTGTGAAATAAACGTACGTTTTGTTACGAAAATAAACGGAAATGCAGTATCTCGAACTACGCGATCGCCGAGTGCGCGCAAAGAAAGTGAAACTTAAAATTGCTTTCTAACAGTCACTCTTCAGTGTCTTGTGCCGCTGTTGCTCTCATACTCGCCGAGTCATGTATACTTGTTGGATTGAAATTTACAGACGATCAAGTTATTAAGTGGCAAAGTGGATTGGGACGTAATGATACTGCTGCTACCAGTGTTAAATTCTCTGATGATGGGGGTCTTGGGCAGGTTAGGCATCAGATTATGCCCTGCGCAGATGTAATGCACCTTTCCGATGATCAAACTCGCCCGTGCTTTGCTCAACGCTTCATACGAAATCGTGAGCTGGATTATTCTTTTTAGTTCGCCGGATTGTGTCACGCCGACTTTTCAAACAGTTCCTCTGTTACAAGACTTAACTTATAACAGATTAAAAAAACATGGAGAAAGTTTACGTATTTTGAGTTACTTATAATAAAATCGCAAGGTAACTGACTCGACAGAATCGAAAACACAAGTGGCTGAAAGTAGATATTTGTCTTGTGTTTTAATTACTCCTGTCAGTTCGGCCGGCATTGTGTGATCTGTAACGTGTCACCCTGNGGCGGAGCAGGATACGGGTGCGGCCGTGTAGGCGTGACCTTTAAGGACTCTCCTGTACTTCATTGGCTTCCAATCCCTTGTCACCAAAACTGCACACATAAACGGACTTCAGAGGCGCTGCGTTGTAAAGGGCTGTTTAGAGAGGAACCCGGCCGATAAAACGTATCAGTACGCTATCGCACGGCCGTACCTATCTCCTACTTCCCCGCTAACACCTTTAGGCAAAAAACATTCCGGAAGTGTTCACTACTGGCCAATACACTCTAGTACTCTCCTCACTTAACACGTTATATTGTGCTGCAACGTACTGAATCTGTTTCAAACAATCGAGGAGTTTATAATATAAGGATTATTAATGCGGAATTCAATTTTAACTATGAAATAAATACACATACATTTTACCTAATTTTCAGTTTCTCCAATTTTATTTGTAAATTATTTTTCATTTAGTTTCGAGGAAATCATAAACTGCCACCTCTAGAATCGTATTTACATAATCCGAAATTTGCAAGCCTCTACTCACCACTGGGATCGCCCCCAGGTACCACAAGGACTTGGCACGCCGCTGCGTCTATGGCTCGTGCGACTGTATGAGGGCGAGTCTTGCGTGATACGACGCCTTATTGACAGCTCACGTCCGGCGAGGGGTAACGCCTTCCAGGACGACGGCGGTTGCCTCACGTTTTGAG
>NQII01000318.1:482215-555377 GCA_002778355.1 Clitarchus hookeri | reverse complement strand
GGGGGGGGGAGACAGGACTAGTTTACTTCTTTATTGTGGAGAATTCAGTGACCACGGTCCTTCTCTTCCTGAGAGAGTCAAACGTGGTCCCCGCTCACCTCTGGCAGACCCGATGAGACACACAGAATGTTGGTCTCTTAAAAAAAAAAGCTACGTCTTGCGTGGTTATTATCCTCCCGCACAACGGCGCCACGAGCAACTGGAAGCAGTTGCATAGCTACGCCGTGCCCGGCGGTGAAAACACGGGGAGACATTTCGTAATTGCTTTGTTCCTCCTGAAGTGCTTCTTGTAATGAGTGGTTGCAGGAAGAGGCGAGGTGACAGCAGAGGAAAGTGCGGCCACCGCGCCTCGTCTGGACCACTTCGTGCAGGACTCCTCCAGCCTCCCACCCACCCACCTCCTCCTGGCTTTCACCGCCGCGGCACTCATCCTGCCCCACGCAGACTCGCGCCTGAGATCCTCGTCCCACGTCACCGGCGCTCGCCCATGCGCCGTTCACCTTCGCTCTCCGCTTTATTTCTCATCTCGCCGCGCGATGCCTGGCCCGTCCGAAGCGTCCTTCCACGTTTATTTACGTCTCCCAAGGAATGTCAAACAGTCCTGCGAGACCACCCGTGCTGCATGTCGGCCCTTCGCTGTTGCTTTCCGCAACAACCTCGCAACCCACGCAACTGCCGCAGATATCGGAAATTCAGGAGGGAAATAAAACCTAGAGGTAAACGACTTACACACCGATATTATGCAGTTGTTAAAAATTACACCTACATAAAATTTTAAGATGGCGTCTCTTAAAAGTGTCGGACCACTCACCTGCCGCCACGGAGAACCGGGTTCAACTCGCGCAACTCGGGTTTTCTATTGTGGAAAACGTGGTGGACGTTGCCGTTGGCTGGCAGGTTTTCTCGGTGTTCTCCCGTTTCCCCCCGGCCTTGCGTTCCGCCTATGCTTCATCTACGCCTCGTTTCACCCTCGTTGGCGCTCAAGACCCAGAACCTACAATCCGTTCACGTTGACTTCAAAACTTTTCTGAAGCCCTGCTGAAGTTATGGTTGCAGGATATTCCTCCGCCTCATGCAACCAAAGCTTAACTGAATATAGAAGATTACACCAAAGGGAAAACTCACCGCGTTCGGAGGCACTTTGTGTAGTAATATTTTGCATAAGAACAATTTTTTACTACGCATTACAAACACACTCCCTATTTTATTCATGTTTATTATAAATGAAATGTTATATAAGTAAAAGTTCAGTTAAACAAAAAAAAAAGTACATTTTATGTTAACATGGGCATGAAACGCTTGTGATAGACATCATATACACGGTGTGATTTTTCAAAGGTTTGATTGAAAAAAAATGAGAAGAAACCGCGAGTAGATGTTACCAACTGAACTCCACCTTCCTCCTCGCCCGCTCACCTGGAGGCACACGTTCTGACGACTCGGGCGCCCCTGGCACAGAATGCGGGGCGTTCGTTCCTCTTGGAGACTGTCTCCACGACGTGACGTGACATTTGTGGTGAAGCTTGCTGACCTTCGTGTTGACTTCGCTCAGGTGTCGCCCACGGAACACGGTGACTTGTGGTCCCGGGCCCGACTTCCTGGTTAACGCGTGAGTTGAGTTCAGGTTAGTTTGAAATGAGAACACCAGTATCAGCGTAAAATAAAGGGAAAAGGGCTGTAAGTAACAATCCTAATTGTAATGAGAACACTCAGCTGTGTAAATCAACGAGTGCTATAATGAAAATGTTTAGTAAGTCTTCGAATAACAAGGACTTGAAGTACAGTAGCATCTACCCAGTCACATTTTTAAGGTGAGCTATTGAGCAACAAAGTAAGTCTGATTACCGCGCAAGTCGAAACTTCCTGATAACGTTGTTCGCAATACTTATAAACAAAGTAGTTTGTTTTATTTTTTGCTCTACGTTACACCCGTATCACTTGTGTGTTTCTATAAATTTCGCTGTTTGAAGATACTAGAAATTTATCAATAATAATAGTAACTACATTGAATTTACCTCTGGCGAATGTATACTATTACACACGAAACTGCAATATTTTACCGAACACAATACTGCATTGCCGAACCATGCCCAAGTCACGTAACGCTATACAACCTCGCGTAATAACCATCGGCAGTCATTAGCGCGCTGCGCTTCAATATCAAGTCGGAATTACAGTCGGNCCCAAGTCACGTAACTCTATACAACCTCGCGTAATAACCATCGGCAGTCATTAGCGCGCTGCGCTTCAATATCAAGTCGGAATTACAGTCGGTGTGATTTACGTATTATGAGTCACATCGAATAACTTCCCCCGTCAAAGGCTTGGCTACAATTGCGTTGACATCTACTGCAACGCGTTACAATAAGTCGTAGCTACAATCGACGTCAAACAAGTTGCCGCGACGCTAAGAGTCAGACTCGACGCGTTAAAAGTTTGTCAACCTTCAAGTCCTGGCCTTCCACGTTCTATCAAAATTCAAGACTTCACGGACAAGCGGAAGAAATTGTATAGACGTTCGATAGATGCACCCACACCATCACCGTACATTTTTATTCTGTTCTGTTATACAAAAATATTAACAAATAACGCAAAAATAAATTCAAACTGATTTAGCTTAACTATGAAGTCTTCAGAATCTGTAATTTTTTAAAATGGATTTTTAAAATTACCAAAATTATATTACGTATTCGTCCATGTAAACCCACCTTCCTTTAATTTTAATACCTGTTAACGTCAATTGTAGACGTGCCAGTTTTCTTATGGTAATGTTTAGCGTCAAGTCGGTTGTAGACGAGGCTTACATGTCTTATGGATAAAATATTAACAAATGTGTAAGCGAGGTACCGCAGTTGTAAGCAATTTGACTCACATTTGGGAGGGCCCGGGTTCAATCCTTAGTCCGGCTTTCCTGATTTATATTTTACAGGGTTTCCCACATTTACTCCTGGCATATGCTGAGATAGTTCATTTGTGCAGGTCCTGGCCGATTACTTCCCAATTCCCGAATGAATAGTTTCCCACTACTAAGGCCTTGTCGAAGTTCGAGGCACTCGAAACACGTAATAATAATTTTAAAAAACTAGTAGTAACAATTATTATTGAAAAACTCGCCTAAAACTACAATTATAATATATTAAGAAAATTCTAAACCATATTTTCAACAAGCAAGTTTTGATGTAAAGTGTAAACGTAACTCATAAGAAAATTAAAAACCTTTCTAAGTTATTTGTCTTGCAATCAACAACTTGTTTGTGACACTTATGGCCTTGAAAATGCGGCAGTAGGATTTCTCGCCGTCTAATGCACACAAGGCTCTCGGCAGGGCCGCGTTGTCTCAAGTGCACTCGCTTTGTACTTCCTTGCGTTGTCATGTGCCGTCAGCGAGCGCTTGTCGACAAGAGTCTGCGCTCTGTACCTGGTCGGGAGATGAGAGGGGGGCGACGAAGCGATGACCTCACCGGCTCCGGACGTGGCGTCATGGTGACCTTGAGGTCATCTGCCCCCGCGGCGAAATCACCGGCACGAAAGGCGGACCAGCGCCGGCGAGCCTCGCAGCGTTATCGACCATGGTCTTCCTGTCCGCGATGAGCAGAGTCTCCCTCGACGCATCCCAGGAGAAAAACTTAGCTTGCTGGCTGCACGACCCTAGGTTCCGGTTTAGCTGCATCTGTGAAGACGGTGGCTCCGCGAGTTACCGGCTCATCGAGCAGTAACACGCTCCTCAAGGCCAAGCACGGGAGCGCAGAATATAACTTGCAGGTGCTTCATCTCTTTATAAAAGTTGCTACCGTTTTTTCTTTTTTTCCCATTCGTACAGTGAAAAAAAAAAAATTAATTGTAAATTTTACTGAGAAATTGTTTGTAATTTTACAAATGCTTGTAACAGTACGAAGATTTCTCTTGTAAAATTACTCGTTTGTAAAACTTACAAGAGCCGTCTTTGTAACGGACCTCGAGAAATGTTTGTGCTATACTGACCCGTATCCACGAGTTTCAGCAAAATGGCGGACACTCGACAACGTAAAACCGTATATAGCTGTTCGTGTAAAAACGATGGGTGAGGTATAGTGTAGTTGCGTGTACACAGAAATGTATTGCAAGTTTAAATAACCTAAAACACTTGAAACAACTCAAATAATCATAATAAAACTACAATTTCAATAAAACTTAACCATATTACTCATTAACTGTTAATATTTCCTTACTACTTATAACTCTTAAAACGGTTCTCAAGACCTCGTTTTTGTGAGCCGTCCAAATCTCTTAACTCAACAACAGAACTCTTAAAATGAAATTAATATACATATTCTTCTTAATAAAATAACTTCTTTTATATTTTTTTTATATTTGTAGTTATATTTACTATAACAATTAAACATAAGTTCATAAGTTAAGTTGGTCTTGTGTTTAAGATTGCGGATTATTATGTATAATTAAGATTGAGATTATGATGTATAATGCAAGTTGTAATACAAGGCTATCATTTGTATTATTACAAATTTATGTTTTGCAGATTTTACAAGAAAATGGTTTGTAGTTTTACAAAGGCTTTTCTTGGCAACTGGGTTTCCAAGAACGTTTATTGTAAAAGTACAAACAAATTTTTTGTGTGTATGTTTACATAACTAAAGGAGCATGGTGCGTTCTTGACTCTTCAATATTAAGCAATTGTTTTATTAAAATTGTCAAAAAGACAATATAAAAGGTATAATTACACCAGAGACAAACGATGACTTTCTGTGCAAGAGTTTCCACAGCTTCTTGATAAGTAAGACATTAACTCTCTCTCTCTCTCTGTGTGTGTGTGTGTGTGTGTGTCATAATGTACTATAAATTACGGTGACTAGTAGAAATGATGTCTCCAGTAACGTTTGAAGGTAAAANTGTGTGTGTGTGTGTGTGTGTGTGTGTGTCATAATGTACTATAAATTACGGTGACTAGTAGAAATGATGTCTCCAGTAACGTNTCTCTCTCTGTGTGTGTGTGTGTGTGTGTGTCATAATGTACTATAAATTACGGTGACTAGTAGAAATGATGTCTCCAGTAACGTTTGAAGGTAAAATAGCATTTAAGTTAAGGGCGATTAAACCATTTCATTTTGGATTCGCCAGTTTTTTTTCCCCCACAATGTCAATTGTAAAAGACGTATCGAAATGTTTAGTATCGCAGATCATAGGTAATAGCTTCCCAAATTTCTTAAATTATACATCCAGTAAGTTGGTTACTGACTTGTAAGTGCCAAGTTGTAGTACCAACAGTAATTAAACAATGCCAACTTCTAGAAAGTTTCTAAGCATAGCTTTGTGCCCGTGCAGGTCAATAAAACTAAATACGAAATCTACGCTGTGAGGCTGTAACGGAAAAACAAAATGCTAAAGTAACGACGCCCAGTTTCCCTTAAGAAACATTATTCAACTTAAGTTGGTTGGTGTATTTTAATTCCTTTGAAACAGAGCCAAAGCATATCTACAAGTACAAGATATTTTTCGTTTGCATCATGAGTTTCCAGAATTTAAAAACAATCGAGCCCCTTAAAATCCTACACGTTTTACAAAGTGATATTTTCACTAAGTTTTACCATACTGTTCCTCAATAATAAAGAAATGCAATTGTGTCCGAAAACCTCTGCTACTATTAAATGTAAAGAAAGTTAGTATTTTGCATACTCCTGGTCCAAACAATCACTTTCGAACCTTGGCGGCCCAGCTGGAGATTGTCCGTGAGCTTTACGTGAATGTTGTTTACAAATAGATTAATCAATGTGACAGCTAACTGTGTTGAAATAATTTATTTCACAATTAAAAAAATAAATGCTAATTATTTTGCTTCAAGGCTATTATTTTAAACGACCGTTTTATGATTCATAGTTGTAGCCTGAAAAATTTGGCCTGGGATTATAAACAATAAACTTTACTAGAAATCAAGTGAAATTGGAATTGCAAGAACAAGTAAATCGAGAGCATGAATTCAAGCTAGTAGCTTAAATCGCATTACGAGATCCGTAACGCCAAGGTAGTTGATATTGAAAATATATTTTTCTTGCTTTTGATTCTGTTTCCACAGAAATCCGCTAGGAGTTCATCCTGTTGCTAAAGAGAAAGTTTAAATATGAAAATTATTATAAACATTGAAAATATGAAAATTATTATAAGAAGTGAAACTAATATTTAATTTATGCTGACTGTGAGGTTTTTTTGACGACGCTTTTCAAAAGCCCGCTAATAAATTAATTAATAACGATATCGATCAAAGAAAACAACCAGTTTGTTTCCGGAAAGCTGTGTTGCTCTGGGGATAGGCCATAGAGCATTAAAATAAGAAACCATTTGAACCATCACTATTTTGCTGGAAGAGAGTTAAACATTCTGTAGGTTGAAGAAACTGCAATTTGACCGTTACTGATGCATGCATATTTCTGTGTAATGTACAGTTCACTGCAACTAATGTGATATTTACACGATAACGTAAGTGCGTTATTCCTTAATTTCTATTTATGTGTGCTTTTTTGTCAAGATGATAAATTAAAATTGAATAAAAACGAATTAAGCAGTTTTTCGCAACACTGTTATGTAACTTTAAACGGCAGGATACTGCGTTCACAATCGATCGCAGACATGCCTTGACACGATTGTCCTAAAATAAGTTTTATCTTGACGGGAGAGTCAAATGTTTCCTTAACATTCATTACGCGGTGAATTAGACACACGAGATGCAAATGAGTTGCTTATTTGATATTCTTGTAACGTTGTTTTCAAGTTTTATGAAATTGCGAAATTGGACAGATTAATATTTTTCTCTCGCTTGATTGTCGAAAGACAAACATACCCGTTTAAATTACGTATTCAACCCACCCCTGACCATAACATAAAGTGTATTTTTCTGAAAAACATGACAATATAAGACGCATACCATATAGATTGTCAACTTTTGTCCCTGCAGAAAATAATCAACTGTACAAGAAAATTATATTGACAATCTGCTGTAACTATAATTTTATTTTGAGACCATACGAAAATGTATGTTTTTTTGGTAGTTGTAGATTTGTTATCGTTATTGGCTTAAGATAAATTTATTTACTACAACAAAGACAAAAATTATGCTGTTTCGACAACGTAACGATTACAAAAAAAAACTATTATAGTTCTATATATTGTTTAAGGTTAAGACTATTGTTGTAAACAATTTATTAAATATCGCCATAGAAACGAAAGAATAAGTAGACCCCATGACTGTCAACTAATGCAGGATAGTTTACACAGACGATATCCTGTAGTGGAAATAATTCTGATCATAGTTTTGTAGGAAAGTTGCGCGTGCTTATTTCGTTTATAAAGAAATGTTCTGATGGCATTTTGAAAGCCCTAAGACAACTTCAACACAACTAACGCAACTAAAACGTTGCCAAATGGAGTCGACACCTACGTACAGTATAATATTTTACACACAGAATGCCCGTATTCTCACGCCCAAGAAATGAAAATATTTGAATATTTAATAAATATACAAAACGTTATACGCCATAAATAACCTTCCATATGAAAAAAAAATGAAACTGATGGGTTCTAACTCCAAATTTTCTACCTACAGGCCCATATCTCAGCTGTTAGCATATAAGATAACCTGTACTGATGAAGATGTCGCTACTATTTAAATTTCCTACACCAGCATTGCCGTGTCACTTTGCTTTAATCCCTTTTTGCGCGGACAATTTAAATAATTTAAAATACTTTATTTCGAGATTTATAAAACATATACATGGGGAGAATATTCTTGAAGTTTTATATACGAGTGTATAACTGTCCGTTATGACATAGTCTACTCTACGGTTCTAGTAAATCAACTGGCCAAAAACTATATAGGGGAGCTGGGGGTTAGTCGTAATATTTTCTGCGAAAATGCTGATATTTTGAAATTTTTTATCTATTTCTCAATTATAGCAAAGTGTATGTGTAGATTATATATTTGTTTATCATATGCAACTGTAAAATAATCTAAAAGTGGGTTCAATTTGGCACAAGAGATATTTTTCAAAAACGAGTCAGCTGTTACAATTTGCCCCGTGTTAGGGGTAAGTTGTAACAGGCGTGGGGCAGGCAGTAACACCAAGAAATAAACAACAATAATTGAACATCGTTTTGTTTTATTTGATATAAAACTCAACATTACCTTTTAGATATTTGGTACGACTTATTTTATAACTTATAAGCTAGTTAAGTAAACATTTTATTTGTTTTTCAACATTAAGATTACTTTTAATAAAAACCAAACAAAATCACTCTTCGATTTCAGAGTCTCACTCATTGGGTAAAGTATTTTTTTCACCTTTCTTATCTTTTCATTTTCTTTTCCGGTTCCTTCAGGTTCTCCTTTTCCCTTTCCCTTTTCCCTTTTCCCTTTCCCCCCTTTCCCTTTTCTTTTCCGTTTCCTTTCCCTTTGACTTTTTTTCTTGTTTTTGTTTTTTTTTTGTTTTTTTTCTCTTCGAATTCTTTCTCTAAGGCATCTTTCTCAGGTGTGTCAGTCAAAACAGCGTTCCTCTTTCAGCTGACGTAATCGCACCAACTTGTTTCTGACCACGTGCAGCGACGATTTTTTTTTCGGTTTATGCACGGTTGTTACGCCTGCTTCATCTGTGTTCCAAATGCGAGAGGCTGCAAGACTGTGTCTTTGAAGAATCTCTTCACACTTAAAAACAAAATAGCATCTCTACATTCGTCTTGTTGAAAGAAGTTGCTCTACTTAAAGATGAAGTCTCTGACGTCCTGAGAGACAGTTTTGGATTTCTCTCCATGAATTTGGTAAACCAATCTGGACCAGCCATTTCATTTTCGTGCCATGAATCAGGGATATTTTTGGCACCAGTTGATACAGCGCATTGAAAAGCGAGTTTTCTTACTTCTAACGGAAGCAATCCGAAGTAGATATCAGAGCATTTAAGCAAATACGAGGCTATTTTCTCTTCTTTTTCAGGTGTGAATACTAGTCTTGGTTTGACATACCCAACAGAAAGAGATTCATTGTTTTCCTTCTTTTTAATATATCTATACAAAGACACGTGGCAATGATAGAATATCTGAGCGGCTTTTCGAATCTTTGTCTTATTTTCTATGACTCTTCTTTGGCAGCCTGCTCGTATACAACTCGACTTGTTGTTGCTCTTTCGGACTTTCGTTTATAATTCCTCATTCTAAAACAAGAAAATATAGTCATTTTCATATTTACACTTGAGGCAAAAAGTCTAGCCAAAGGAATTACAACCACAAGGGGAAAGTTGTAACACGTTACAACATGTCCCGAGATATTGTTACAACTTGCCCCATAGGACGATTTTAGATATTATTATTAAAATATATATATTTAAAAGAGATTGTAAGATAAATATTCGTAACATTTGAAAGCTTAATATATTGACGATATGAAAATATAAACACATAGTTCAAACATATCCATTACCACACCTAAAATCAAAGTTAACGAGATTATTCGTTGTCCGTTACCTGGTCAAAATGGCGGACCTGCTCACTACCGCTCGCTGCGCCGTCCCGAGCGACACTGGCTGTGGTTACATAATAGAGGTCGTTAAGGGTTACGTCGAGTGTTAATTCTAAACATAATTGTTGCCAACTGCCGAGTGATGTAGCTGTTACTACTTACCCCTGTTACAACTAGCCCCTAGCTCCCCTGCAGTATTTGTATTAGCAGTTTTCTTACTGTGCCCATTTTTATTTCTACTTTTAACTTTAAATATGAGCGCTTCTATAATTCTTACATTATTCAACTTGGTTTTTACAAAGAATCTACGGTAATGACGTCAAACAAATAAAATGCAGTTTCCAGACAAGACCGCGGCGTCGACTGCTGCTGATTCCTCGACTGTTTTTGACTTCGCACAAAGAAACAACTCCTAGGCCTTGTTCCACAAAACTAGAAGTACAGGTAAATATTTTATAATAATATAGTGTTCCGCAAAATAGACGAGTAGTACCTACACTTGTAGATTGCACTAATTTATTTAAAAGTTAATTCAGCCGTCTTACTGGTGAGTTGAGGTTAGGTGAAGATGGCATCACGAGAGGTGAAAACGTTGTCTCAGAAAAATATAGAAAGTAGAAAAGCTACTTTGTTCAGAAGTTTCAGTGATCAAGTGGCTAAGACAGATCAAGCCAGTACGTGAGAATAAGTATTTCATATTGCATTTTATGGAAATGCTTTTCCATGCAAAAAATGGAGATACCTGAGATATATTTTAGCTAAATATGAGGAAAAACAGGATGTCAATTAACACACGTTAAGATGAACCCCTTTTTTTATTTTAATATTGTATTAATGTTTGTTCAAAATAAAACAAAATTATCAATAATGAAAACAGCAATAAAACAAGGCGGTGTAAAATTACTCTAATGTTTATTTGTAATTACAAATTGGATGTTAGTCTCATCACAACGTATTAATATTAATAATGTTATAATAATATTATCAATAGGTATTTCGTCTGTATAGCCTACATTAAATAAGTCCTGTGTCACTCATGTTGGTATCTACAAGTTATGCAACTTCAAATTTCCAACTACAGCTGCATATTCATTACCTTCAAGTTAGAAAATACAACAAATCTCAACTGGAAAACTTGGTACGTGCTTTTACTGAAAGTGGATAAGTTGATCTCTCCTTCGACAACCTGCTTCATCGTCCACTTCATAGAACCCATCATCAATTTGTTGTCTTCATATTCTTCGATATCAAGTTCAACGTTTTCTCTTTGAAGGTCAAGTTGCTTAAAGTTACTCAGCACTTAAATACGTCTCCTGTGAATAAGGTTCGACTCGCAAATGATTCAGGCAAGGAAATTTCTCCTTGGAAATTCCAATATACCTTGTTCAACCATTGTCCGGTTTTTTTGTCAGACGGTCAAACATCTTCACATTTTCATCCTTCTGCCTTGTTAACATAAGGGTAATTAGCCATTCCTTCAAAGCGTAGCCAGACTCTGCAAATATTACTAACTACGGAATCGGCCACCAGCCATCTTTCATTTTGTGAAATAGTTTACTGTTCCTGGAACTTACGAGTCGGAATGCAACCCGGCCACTTGGTATTTGCGTGATGACATTTTTGATCCAGTTCACACACAGGCATGCAGTTTAACGAATGATTACCATGACTTTCAACGTACTGTTCCTTATGTTCGCGAGGGACGCACATACAGCATATGTTGAGTGACGTTCCGCGAAGGAAGCCAATAACTTGCGGCATACAATTGGCACAACATTGTCAGTCCAGCTGACAATGTTAAAAAAAAAAATATATATATATATATATTGTGGGATTGACTGCTCTGACAACAGTATGTGATGAGGTTTTATTACATAAAGATTATAAAGTTGCTATTTAAATTACTATTGATCGGGGGAGCTTTAAATTGAATTTAAGATGATGTTTATTATTACTTTTGACTCACGCCATTTTCATTAAACCTAACTGGAAAGTCATCACCTTGTTGCAGCCGGAGGCTGATTCTGCGAGACGGTTAACGCCGGCCGGACACACCAATATTCCTGGTCTGCTTCGCTGGTCGGGTCGTCCAAAGGAATAAAGCCGAAAAGACGCTCGTTCCGGGTGTTACGCCGGCCTATATCAAGCGCGTGGTTCTGCGGCCCCGCTCAGTGACCGGTGGAGGGGATTTCTGCAACTGTCTTCTTTCGCAAGGATCGACGACATGTTTGAAGGTGTGATCAGGCAAGCCGTTCAGCTAAGGCCTGATCACATCATAACACTGTGCGGCAAATCGTTGACTCAGCAATGCCGTGAATGTCTACGAAGCCATGGTGCGGGCCTCCATTGCCAAGCCAATGCAGTAATATTAAAATGTGCTGTTGTGAGTCCGAGGCATGATTTCGATCACTGGGATGTTGAAGCCCTAGCCCCATCTTTTTATTAATTAATTCCACTGCAGGGCGACTTAATCTAAATCGTTCTTTGAATGCAGTGTCTTAACTGAAATCAAAATGCATGCGGGTTTTATACACTACTGTTTGCCTAATGTTGCTGCCAGTTCATTATCGCTATCACTCCTGTCACTTGACCACGTATTAAACCCTTTAAAAACAAACTTTTCAAACAAATCAAACTCTAAAGCACTTTCTATCTAACTGTGTATAATTGTATAAATGTGAAATTAAATTACAAGAAAACTATTAATAGGCATACTAATATTTTTTTGTAGGATAAAATACTTAAACATTAAATTATTATCTTGTAACTTGTAATGTATGAAGTAATAATTATAAGTTAGTTATACATCTTTCACACTCACATTAGTTTATAATTCCATGTGTTGCAAATGAGAACATTGTTTATGCGTGCTGAAGACGGCACTTGTTTTGTAGCCTTTGTGTTTGGCTAGAGTAATACGAACCATTCGCGGCTTAGGAGAGTGACATGGTTTACAACTCATTTACTTATAGGGATGGCCATTGGACATTGAGCTACACAGTGTACAACACTGGCAAAGAAAGATCTTCCTGTGAGTTATATACACACTTGTGTACACTGGGTCTGAACTGGTTCATTCATAATGATTATTAGTCCGTACTCGTTTATGGAACAGAGGACCCAGGGAAATTCCGTAAATTTTTTTTTCCGCTTGGATGCAATATTTTTTAATATTTTTAGTTTTTACATAGACACCATTGTGTGTTTTTTTGTTTCTATAGAAGACATATCTGTGAACGTGCACATTATTTACTTAAATATGGCCACACCGAGTTTTTATTGGAGTATGTAATACATATTTCTTCAGTATTCTTGCTCAAGAAATATAATTTTTTTTTCTGATCAGTTGACTAGCTTTAGTTATGTTGTAGAAAAATGATATACACATTCACGAAAATTTATAGTTATTATGACATTAAATAATTATCTTATTTTCGATTTATTCTGTAGCAAATATTTACTCAACACACTACATCACACAAGATCTCTTAAGATGTTCCACATCTACCACGATATTTTACGAGCGTTCGAGTGTTTTGGTACTAACACGAATGTGACTGTAAGACAGTTTTCAAGCACGTAACTATCTCAATCCACAACATTTCTAAATGTAACTAGAAATAAAGTACAAGTTTTTCCATACTGACACTGTTTTCTAGGCGCATGTTTAAATAAGTTCTAGTTTTGTGCAGCGAACGAAGTTTTATGACTCTCAGTTTGTTAGAAGGCGTCACAAAAAGGTCCACATTCCGATAAGTTGTAGAACATGTAAATACCAAGATGGGTGACAGTGGGATTATCAAATGCAGGCTATACAGAGCAGTATGCTCAAAAGTTTCTAGTATCAAGCATTACGAAGCATCCGTGGAGGAAGATCTTCTGACCGCCAGCAAACTCTGCCAAATTTCCCAGTATTTTCGGGCATCGCGGAGAAAGATGTTTGTATAAAAGTCACCCATCCAGTTTTATTGAAATCACCACAAAATAATGTTTTAGTGACCTCAAAAGTTTAATGGTGACCACTAAATAGTTTTTTTTTCATCATAAAAAATAATTTGGCCAGGCGAATACCAACAAAACATTTTGTGGCCATCAAAACAAATTTTTTGTTGAGTAATTTACTTTTTAAGCATGATAAACAAATCTGATTGTTGACAACTATGGCGAAATAAATTAATATAACCTAGTGATAACCAAAAATTATATTGTGTTAAACGTATTAATATGTTGTGATGTGACAAGTATCAAATTTGTAAATACTAATAATAATGAGAGTAATTTTACATCATCTTGTTGTATTGTTCTCACGATCAATTTTTATGTTATTTTATACTAAACAAACATTAGGAAATTAACAATATAAAAAAGGACTTAATTTAACGTAACTTAACATTGTTTTTTTCCTCATGTTTGGCCAAAATACATCTCGGGTATCTCCATTTTTTGCCTGGAAAAATACTTCCAGAAAAGGCAATATTACCTACTTACTCCCACGTTCTGACTTTATCTGTCTTAGTCACTTCAACACTGAGACTACCAAGCGAAGTAGCTTTTCTACTTTCCATAGTTTGCTGTACCTACATTTTCACCTCTCGTGATGCCATTTTCACTTAACCTCAACTCACTAGCAAGACTTCGAAATGAATGAACGCATGGTGTAAATAATTACAGCAACTTAAATGAAAAAAATCTTACATTTAAATAATTTTCATTTCTTTTTTACAAACCTTGTCATTATAAGGTGAGTGGCTTGTATTTAAAATTTCGACTTCCATATAAGTCTTTGCTAAAATGTAACACTCTTCATGTAAAAATTGCATTAATTTAAATTGAGAAAATACTGACAAGTGCTATATTTGGCGAAGTATGAACCACAATTAAGCTACTTAACGATTTTTGGTACGTTACAAAAATGTATATAACACCACTGCTGTAGAAAAGGTGGTTCCACATTCGAAACAATGCAGGAACGAATGAATTGAAGGAATCGTTTCGGCAGTTTTATGGTCTCGTCCCAAACTATGCAAGAAAATTCAGGGTCTTCTATTTAATTAACACCGCAGCCGGTACCTTCGCTAGTCATCCTACACGGTTCACTCGCTTCTGCATCCACAAAGGAAGGCAGACAAGAGCGAATGGTCTCGACTGAAGTAACCTGCCTGGAAGACAGTCATAGATTCTATCGCGAATGTTTGAGAAGCTGGGTCCCTCGGACCATAAAAACTCTATTTTCTTGTAAATATTGTACGTATTTGTAAAGTCATTTGACAATAATTTCTTCCTATAATCCAAATTTAATACATAGGTAAAAATAAATCGAGGACAGTTAAATTTGTGCAAGTCTATAGAAGCAAAGTGGCGAATAATCACACGCAAAATTGATTGACTTTTTCCGCCCCCAAAATTTTGTCATAATTTCACGTAAATGGTTGATTCTTTTCTTTATTTTTAACTTTAAGATTACACCAATAGGTAAAAAGACTACTTGCTGCCTTTCGAAATATTTTTTCTTTCAAAAATTATGTAAACAAAATAATATTTTTGGGTTTCCCATCACACAGTTATGCACAGAATGGCCAAAGATCTCGCGCCGAATCTCTTGGCCACCGAATCAGTGATCACAAACTGACTCGTGGTGGGGCTGCATGTAAACTATCGCCTTTTCAGCTTCATAACTTCTCAAGGTCTGAACTTTAGGACTATGTTCTCTGAATTACCGTTACTTCATGGTAGCATTTTTCGCTGATTTCGCGAGTTTGGTAGGCCTATCAATAATGTTCATAGCGGAACATAAACAAAAATGAGAAGCAACAATTTTATTTTAAATAAAATTGACCTTTGTTTGCTATAAGAATTAGAATTCACAAGATAATAAGGAGATAATCGCCAGGGTGCACAAGGGGTGAATGATGGATATCACCTGCTAAAACGGTTAATTGACAGGAATTTCTAAGCAAAACCCGAACCTCTGAGTAAATACCTTGTGGCCGCTCATTACTGATGGTGTATTAATAAAATTATTAAAACCAAGACAGTTGAAAGAACAATGCAAGAAGTTAATAGTTTTTTTCTGAAAGTATATTTTGCAGCTAAAGAACAGGATGGCGAAAAGTAATTGCGTTACATATTAACGTTCATTTCTTTTGGAAAACAGTAGAATTGAAGCCGCTGTTAAGAGTCTTACATGAGAGTAATATCGATTAACTGATGATTCATTAAGCACGAATTTATACTTCTAATAAAATGGAAAAGGGATATGTGCTGTTAAGAAGAACTGAAATCCAGTTGCATATACAAAAATAAACTCATTAAGCGAACAAGAAGTCAGCCATTTAACTAAGCACAGTACAATAATAAGAGTAGCTATAGAATGTAAAAACAGGCCTATCATGACCATGGAAGATTTGTTTGGCCAAACAATATATTTGTTTGAAAATTAAAAACCAAGTAGTCTATAAAATATAGATTCAAGATAGATTTTGTCAGCTTAACAAAAGCGTTAAGGTTTTTATATTGTATGTTACACTGTCTGGAAAAACTTGGTTTTGTTTTGCAATAGCTTTTGATAAGCCATTAGCGACTGTGTGATTTTAAGGATCTCTAAAACTGACATATTTGACAGAAACTAATAATACTGATTGTGTAAACTTCTTGCCCGCGTGGCGGCTATTCGTTGAGAAATAATGTCGCTATAAACATGTCAATCAATTGCGAGAACACACAGTAAATGTGTGTTGCTTTACGCCTGCGCAGTACTAATTCTGTTAGAAACTCCAGCTGACTCTTTGAATCAGTTCTTTGGCATGGATGTTTGTGTTGGTCTTGGTTTTCTCTTCGCCTGTAATATGCGTAGTCGCTCACAATGGTATCTCCACATGATCCATCAATTGATGATCAATTATTCACACAACAGTTGAGAGAACACCATGCTCGACAAGGCCGACAACTAACAATTACAAATACGCAATGATTAGGATTAAAGAGATCGCCCGGGTGTGTTACAGTACCGCGCATGTACGTCGAGTGTGGTAGTGTGCGTCGGCAGGAAAGTGAAATGGTTGCCTGAACCACTCCATAAACCTACACCATCAGGAAGTTCGGAGGCAGCTTTCCCTCTCTGCCGCCCACGAGCTGTGGCCAGCCCGACGTATCAGGCGCACGAGATCACGGCGAAGATTGCATGCAACCCGGGCGCCATCATTCACTCGGATTGTTCCAGAAACCTGCAGGGTGTTGCCCCTTCGACGTGAGGCCGGGCGGTCTCGCAGGGTGAGAAGCTGGCAACTTGGGCGTGCGCTTGGTGCAAGGGGCTAGTGCGACGCCGTGGCTGAGCCGCATTCGGGAGGTCGTGGTTTCGATCGCAGCTGGCTGAACTCGAGGGCGCTTTTCTCAAGTGGGTTTCCATTGCCATCCCTGGAAAGTGCAGGTGGAGCTCTTTAACTCGTTTCATCCCAACTTCCAGCCCGAAAATAACCCGCCATTCTGTAACTGTTTTATGTTATCGGTTTTTAGGTTTGACAGTTCTGATAGATTATGGGGTGGTAATTTTTTTTATTCACGTGATTGACATAAAATCAACCTTGAAATAAATAACACAATACATCCCCTTTTAATACCAAAAAGAATCAGCAATTTTTACTTTTCAAAAATAAAATGCTTTAAAAAATAAAAACAGTGAAACATAGGCTTAGCATCAGGCTTTTTTATTTTTATAGTTGCAGGCCAAAAATTAATATTGCAAANTTATTCACGTGATTGACATAAAATCAACCTTGAAATAAATAACACAATACATCCCCTTTTAATACCAAAAAGAATCAGCAATTTTTACTTTTCAAAAATAAAATGCTTTAAAAATTAAAAACAGTGAAACATAGGCTTAGCATCAGGCTTTTTTATTTTTATAGTTGCAGGCCAAAAATTAATATTGCAAAAAATAAGTTTTTATTGTACTCAGTATAAGTCCGAGACTTTAATCAAAGGGAACTAATTAAAAATGCTACATATGGATTTATTACTAGGGACAGAGGGAAAATAAAGAGAAATCATACATTTTATTGACATTCACTTCATTAGAATGACGTTAAATGTCACGGATTTTGTGATATTGGTATTACAACAAAATTACACGCAAATGTTTGAAGTATTGCGCATGAGAATCTAAAAGTCTCTTAGATTTATCATACTAAAAGAAGGAAATTAATTTTGAGAATTGCGTACATGGTTATGCTCACAAACGACTAAACTATAACATGATAAATTACACGAGCAAATAATTTTTTTAATTTTCTCTGAAGGGAGGGTTTGCAAAACCAAAAGACAAGAAATTTGGGACGTCAATCAGAAATAATGAAATATTGTCTTGGCATCGAACCGATATTCAACAAGAAAGTAACTTAGCGCTGAAGATCTTTAACAGACAAAGTATTTGAAATAAATCATTGCATACACTGGCGGCAAACACAGAGAAGTACACAGCGAACCAGACGTCACTGTGCTTTTCTCCGGGGCGTGGGGACGGCTCACGTGCCACAGTATCACAAAATGACTCGCACATACATGGATTACGTGGTATTCGACCTAAGAAATTCGTGGTCCAAAGACGCCTTTGAAACTTCAGCCGCGGAAATCGCCTCATAAACGTTGTGAAAATAAACCCTATGCTACTCTATACAAGAAACCAAAATCACATATACTTCCCCTTCCATTATTTCGTTCCTAGTACTTGAATTATTTTTTTTTGATACTACGGCGTAGAAGGGCCGTGATAGATGACCGAATAAAACGTACAAATATTCAGAACTTGACTTCCCGAGCGAGGGGAAATGTCGGTAAGTTGGTCTACAGGCGGTATGTCGTAGATCAGGCGCAGTAAAAGCGTTTTCAGATCCATGCCCGAAAAATACCATCGAAGCACGAAATGAAGCAATCTAGCTGTTTCGAGGATTGCCAATAGCTTATACAAATTATTCCCGGCAACGTGGAAGATATTATTATCTTCACACTCTCCCGACTAGTTGTTTATCACTAATCAGATTACACGAACAGCCAAATAAATATACCAATGACCGAATTATGAGCATAACACCATTCTGATATCGTTATGTTGGTGTGTGGAGTGCGAAGTCTTCGAAATGGCTACTTCCGGCATAGCAATAATATTGCGCAAATAGCCCATGTCTCCATGGTGCTGCTGCATGACGTACTCAGGGCGGATTAAACTCGGAGGACATTTACGGCCACCGCGTTCACGGGATTTCACATTTTTAGACTATCACCTGTTGTGATCAATAACGATCCTGTACGCCAAAATAATCCTCACAGCCTGCTCTAAATGAATCACAATGCGCTGTGTTAACATTTCTTCACTTAAACTACGGCATATTTTCGCCATCAAAGTAGTACTTATAAATGTGAGTCTAATAAACGTCCCAGTGTGGCCCGTCTCAGCTTCTTCAGTAGTGATTCATTTACGTCTCCATTCCTGAAAAGTCAATTTTAAATGTTACTAATATATTAACAACAACAAATAATTAACAAGTTTGAAACATTAACTAAGACCTGCATTTGTCTGCTTTCTAAACATTGAGCTACCTGAATATGTATTTCTAGTCAGTTCACATTGATATCTGATATCGTTATGTTGGTGTGTGGAGTGCGAAGTCTTCGAAATGGCTACTTCCAGCATAGCAATAATACGCAAGGCCATTTTCGGCGAGGCGGGGGTGGGACACCACTCCTTAAGACATATATGCAGACACCTTGGCGCGAATGCCGGCACCAGCTCCAGATCGTCGCCGCCCTGAATCGCTGGACTGACGGGCAGTGGATGCACAACCTCGCGGCTGTACTGACGGGACCTGCACTAAGCACACTACAGTCCCTGCCAAAACCACGTCAACTGGAGTATTTTACCATATCGACCTTGTAGCTGCGTTTCGGCGTCCCATACCAGTTGGCTTCTTCGTAGATGCTGTCGCCGATACGGACGTGCAGCAAACTAGACGCATGGCTGCACCTCACACCATGCAGTATACCCTGGTCGGAGCACTGGAGGTGGAGCCAATAAGACAGGCATCAGTGACTCGAGGTCCGGTGCAGGCAGTGATGCTGAGTGAAGACGAGGACAACGGTATCAAGAAGACGGTGAAAGAGTTGCAGACAACCGTGAGGAATATCGATTCCATGGCCCGTGCCAAACGCCGTGGGTGTTGGTCTTGTGGACAGATAAGGCACCTCAGAGCCAACTGCCTTCAACAGCAGCAACAGAAACAGCAGTAGCAAACGTAAAGCAGGTAACGAGGGGCAGGCGAGTGTGCAACATATTCGGGAAACTTGTAAACACCACTCTTGCGAAGCAAAAGTCTGTGATTACTGGAGGGAAGGCCCCAATATTCCTGTAGGCGCGTTCGGTGAAATGGGACTAATGCCAGATTGGTGGAGGGGAGCCTGATTGATGTTTCTTGCCAGATGGTCGTTGGCACATGGGTGACTGCACTAGTGGTAGGACAGTAAATACTCGGGCCTTCCTCCTAGCAACACAACTACAGGAATGGGAGAGACTATGCCAGTTAGAGGTAAGCGAAGGGTACCATTGAAGTTTTGGTCATCTCAGTTTAGAGAATGACATTTATATAACAGAGATAGATAGAGGACGAATGCTTTTGGGACTTGATGTGTTACCTAGGCTGGGGTGCTGTATCGTCTCTCGACTGGGAGTGTTATGGGCAGGCAACACCGAGTTTGTAATGTCAACACGACGAGATTTGTCTTCGCCAATGATCTGCTTGGTAGTGTTTAGTCGATCTACTGCGCTCCTTGCTTCTGCTGAAATTGTTATTCCAGGCAGATGCCAAGGAAAATTTGTCTTGGGCATAATCGAACCAGCCCATAAAGAGGGTATTCTACCGAATGGTATCATTGTAGCAAGGACTCGGGTCTGTTAAAACTCAGAAAGTTGCCAGTAAGGATGATTAATTTATCTAACAATGCTATTCGTCTTGACGAGGGGGCGACGATAGGGGTTTGCGAGCAGGGCTTACAGGACCTTCCAAATGTTCCTAAAGCTTCGATGCCACAAAATACCAAATTTCGTCTTCCATATGTTTTGGTGGAACTGCTAACAAGAACAAGGGAAAACCTCAACTGGCGACAAGAGAAGGCTGTCTCAGAATTACTACATAGAAATAGGGGTGCTTTATCGTGTGAGCCAAATGACCTTGGCAGAACTTATGTTGCATGACATCACGCCAACGCAAGGAATGTCAGGCCCATGAAGGAGTCACAACTGCGACTACCATAAGTGTCACACAATGGTTGAAGGTATTATGAACGAGATGATGGAGTTAGATGTGATAGAATCACCAGTAGGCTCATGAACTTTTCCCATTGTGCTTGTTAACAAAGATGACTCTATGAGATTTTTTTGTTGATTACCACCAACTTAATAATGTGACCAAGAAAGATTCTTATCCAATCTTAAGGATAGACGACACACTGAACAGCCTGGTACGTTCACAATGGTTTTCTACTTTGCACATGAAGAGCAGGTACTGTCAATGCGAGGAGGCTCCAAAAGACTAAGAAAAGGTTGTCTTTTGTGCCCTACCATTATGGTAATTCAAGCTCGTGTCCTTCGGGATATGCAATGACCCTGCCGCCTTTGAATGTCTGATGGTGCTAGACCTCCCCTTGGACATTTACAATGTGTACCTGGACGAAACTGTGGTCACAGAAAGTACATTTGAAGAGCATCTCACACGCCTAGATCGTGTTTCGGAGAGTAACCACAGTCAACCTGAAATTGGTTCCTAAGAAATTCCACCTTTTCCAAAAGAACAGTATTTTCTTGGGACATGTAGTGTGAGCCGATGGGATTGAAACAGGACCTGAGAAGGCCAGATCAATAAGGTAATTACCTCCACCAACCGACAAAACTGAAGTGCAGAGTTTCCCGGGCTTACGCACTTACTGCTGTCGATTTGTGCCCGGGTTCGCCACGATCGCCAGGCACACTGCGTGAACTGACCAACCAAAAATAAAAATTCATTGGGCACCTGAGTGAAAAGTTGCTTTTAATAGAATTAAATACATTTTTATATTTCCCACAATCCTGCGCTTCCTCAATAGTGAGGACGAGTGATGTGAGGTGACGAACGATCATATAAATATTAGTTACAAATAGCAAGTGTTAGCCATTATTGTCTAAATACTAATATAGAGTACAACTTTTCAATTGTTTATAATTAAGACNGCAAATAGCAAGTGTTAGCCATTATTGTCTAAATACTAATATAGAGTACAACTTTTCAATTGTTTATAATTAAGACTTCCATTCCTTAAAATAAAGAACCGAAAGGGGGGAAACCTGCAATCATCAGCAGTATATCGAATTATTTCTGGAGATTCCCGAAAATATAAAAAAGNAACCGAAAGGGGGGAAACCTGCAATCATCAGCAGTATATCGAATTATTTCTGGAGATTCCCGAAAATATAAAAAAGTTGCTTCAGAGTTTTACGTTTTACGGATGTGTACAAAAGAGTTAAAAAATATGGGACTTTCTGATTATGGTGGGTTGCGATCAACAAATGTGCTTACATAGTGTTCATAAACTGAGTAATACCGGAANGCCTAAACCACGTCGACTGGAGTACTTTACAACATCGACCTTGCAGCTGCGTTTCGGCGTCCCATACCAGTTGGCTTCTTCGTAGATGCTGTCGCCGATACGGACGTGCAGCAAGCTAGACGCATGGCTGCACCTCACACCATGCAGTATACCCTGGTCGGAGCACTGGAGGTGGAGCCAATAAGACTGGCATCAGTGACTCGAGGTCCGGTGCAGGCAGTGATGCTGAGTGAAGACGAGGACAACGGTATCAAGAAGACGGTGGACGAGTTGCAGACCACCGTGAGGAACATCGATTCCATGGCCCGCGCCAAACGCCGTGGGTGTTGGTCTTGTGGACAGATAAGGCACCTCAGAGCCAACTGCCTTCAACAGCAGCAACAGAAACAGCAGAAGCAACCGGAAAGCAGGTAGCTAGGGGCAGGAGAGTGTGCAACATTTTCGGGAAACTTGTAAACACCACTCTTGAGAAGCAAAAGTCTGTGATTACTGGAGGGAAGGCCCCAATATTCTTGTAGGTGCGTTCGGTGAAATGGGACTAATGCCAGATTGGTGGAGGGGAGTCTGATTGATGTTTCTTGCCAGATGATCGTTGGCACATGGGCGACTGCACTAATGGTAGGGCAGTTCATACTCGGGCCTTCCTCCCACTACAGCATGAAACAGTGCTATTTAACTACAGGAATGGGAGAGGACTATACCAGCTAGAGGTAAGCGAAGAGTACAGTTGAAGTTTTGGTAAACTCAGTTTATAGAATGGCATTTATATAACGGAGATAGAGTACGAATGCTTTTGGGACTTCATGTGTTACCTAGGCTGGGTTGCTGTATCGTCTCTCGGCTGGGAGTGTTATGGGCAGGCAACACCGAGTTTGTAATGTCAACACGACGAGATTTGTCTTCGCCAATGATTTGCTTGGTAGTGTTTAGTCGATCCACTGCGCTCCTTGCTTCTGATGAAATTGTTATTCCAGGCAGACGCCAAGGAAAATTTGTCTTGGGCATAATCGAACCAGCCCATAAAGAGGGCATTATACCAAATGGTATCATTGTATCAAGGACTCGAGTCTGTTCAAATTCAGAAAGTTGCCAGTAAGGATGATTAATTTATCTAACAATGCGATTCGTCTTGGCGAGGGGGTGACGATAGGGGTTTGCGAGCAGGGCTTGCAGGTACTTCCAAATGTTCCTAAAGCTTTGATGCCACAAAATACCAAATATCGTCTTCCATATGTTCTGGTGGAACTGCTAACAAGAACAGGCGAAAACCTCAACTGGCAACAAGAGAAGACTGTCTCAGAATTACTACAGAGAAATAGGGGCGCTTTATCGTGTGAGCCAAATGACCTTGGCAGAACTTATGTTGCATGACATCACGCCAACGCAAGGAATGTCAGGCCCATGAAGGAGTCACAACTGCGACTACCATAAGTGTCACACAATGGTTGAAGGTATTATGAACGAGATGATGGGAGTTAGATGTGATAGAATCACCAGTCAGCTCATGAACTTTTCCCATTGTGCTTGTTAACAAAGATGACTCTATGAGATTTTGTGTTGATTACCATCAACTTAATAATGTGACCAAGAAAGATTCTTATCCAATCTTAAGGATAGACGACACACTGAACAGCCTGGCACGTTCACAATGGTTTTCTACTTTGCTAATGAAGAGCAGGTACTGTCAATGCGAGGAGGCTCCAAAAGACAAAGAAAAGACTGTCTTTTGTGCCCCAACATTATGGTAATTCAAGCTCGTGTCCTTCGGGATATGCAATGACCCTGCCACCTTTGAATGTCTGATGGTGCAAGTCTTCCCCTTGGACATTTACAATGTGTACCTGGACGAAACTGTGGTCACAGAAAGTACATTTGAAGACCATCCCACACGTCTAGATCGTGTTTCGGAGAGTAACCACAGTCAACCTGAAATTGGTCACTAAGAAATTCCACCTTTCCCAAAAGAACAGTAGTTTCTTGGGACATGTAGTGTGAGCCGATGGGATTGAAACAGGACCTGAGAAGGCCAGATCAATAAGGGAATGGCCTCCACCAACCGACAAAACTGAAGTGCAGAGTTTCCCGGGCTTACGTACTTACTGCTGTCGATTTGTGCCCGGGTTCGCCACGATCACCAGGCACACTGCGTGAACTGACCAACCAAAAATAAAAATTCATTGGGCACCTGAGTGAAAAGTTTCTTTTAATAGAATTAAATAAATTTTTATATTTCCCACAGTCCTGGGCTTCCTCAATAGTGAGGACGAGTGATGTTAGGTGACGAACGATCATATAAATATTAGTTGCAAATAGCAAGTGTTAGCCATTATTGTCTAAATACTAATATAGAGTACAACTTTTCAATTGTTTATAATTAAGACTTCCATTCCTTAAAATAAAGAACCGAAAGGGGGGAAACCTGCAATCATCAGCAGTATATCGAATTATTTCTGGAGATTCCCGAAAATATAAAAAAGTTGCTTCAGAGTTTTACGTTTTACGGATGTGTACAAAAGAGTTAAAAAATATGGGACTTTCTGATTATGGTGGGTTGCGATCAACAAATGTGCTTACATAGTGTTCATAAACTGAGTAATACCGGAAAATTGGGGCGAGCTATCGTCATACACCTTCAAGCTCTCATTTCAATATTTTCCACACAGACCTTTCCAAATAAAAATTAAATTCTTATGAAACTGAACGAATTATCATAAAAGGGAGGGAATGAAGTATATTTCACACAATAAGGGGATCCAGCTGTATGTGTGAAACCATAAATACAATAGTATCACATTAGGAAAATCTACCATATCTCTGGACCTTTGTGCGCAGTACCATCGAAATTCACCGACAACCTGGAAAACCTACTGAAAAAGAGTTACTGTAAACTAGGGCTCGACATGCCCAAAAATGTCTTGGCTACTTCCCCGTAAAGTCGGAAAAACTTCCAGCCAGAAGGTAAAATTCATATGTTAAATATAATTTTCGGGTCCTTTAATTTCACGATGTTATCCGAATTGGCTATTATTTGTGTATGTTTACCGGAGAAACACGAAACCATCATCTCATTTTGAGCACCACCAACCGATTTCAAACTTTGAGGGTAATTTAAATATGTAAATTAGCCATTTTAGTAATCCATATGCCCTATTGAAAAAAGTGCCCGAAAATGAACTGCCCCAGTTGGACCTGAATAGGATTTTTACAGGCATCNATTGGGGCGAGCTATCGTCATACACCTTCAAGCTCTCATTTCAATATTTTCCACACAGACCTTTCCAAATAAAAATTCAATTCTTATGAAACTGAACGAATTATCATAAAAGAGAGGGAACAAAGTATATTTCACACTAGGGGATCCAGCTGTATGTGTGAAACCATAAATACAATAGTATCACATTAGGAAAATCTACCATATCTCTGGACCTTTGTGCGCAGTACCATCGAAATTCACCAACAACCTGGAAAACCTACTGAAAAAGAGTTACTGTAAACTAGGGCTCTACATGCCCAAAAATGTCTTGGCTACTTCCCCGTAAAGTCGGAAAAACTTCCAGCCTGAAGGTAAAATTCATATATTAAATATAATTTTCGGGTCCTTTAATTTCACGATGTTATCCGAATTGGCTATTATTTGTGTATTTTTACCGGAGAAACACGAAACCATCATCTCATTTTGAGCACGACCAACCGATTTCAAACTTTGAGGGTAATTTAAATATGTAAATTAGCCATTTTAGTAATCCATATGCCCTATTGAAAAAAGTGCCCGAAAATGAACTGCCCCAGCTGGACCTGAATAGGATTTTTATAGGCATGAACAGTACATATTTACAGTCACTTTCGTAAAGAAACAATTTGTATTGCAATTTTTCCCAGGCTAATCTGTATTTCCACTGTACTAGTGCGACCTCCTCACCACACACGAGCACGCCAACAGGAGCCCATTAATAAAATATTAATTTGAGGCTAAAATTCTCTAGGAATATCTCCAGAGTGCGTTAGCTTGCATTTTGTGCATTTGATGCTCTTGGTGAGTTCTATCATTTTAAATATTGCTACAGGAGGTCTTTTAACTATATAGAAGTTGGCCAATAAAATATTTACACAGGTAGATATATTTAATTTACCTTAAAACAAACATTACACAACCTGTCAAAAACTTTATTATTATGCTGCATTTCAAAAATTACATCGACGAAATGCAAGCACATTCAAATAATTATTTTTAAATTTAAACTTTGAGAAAACGAGAAATGTAATGCAAATATATATATATATATATATATATATATCCATTAAACTGTTATTTTATGGGATAATTTGCCACCTACCTACAAAAAATGATCGAAGTCGAATACCGTACCCATTTTCCTTCATGTATAATTCTTAGTAAAGTCCATTTACGGTCACTTAAAAAACTTTTCTGAAGCCCTTCTAAAATTCTACTTTCCAAAAATTCCTCCGCCTCATGCAAACAAAAGTTAACCAATCATAAAATCTTACACAAAAGAGAAAACACACCGCATTCGTGCGCACTCAGTTTATTCATATTATTTTAAAAGAACTATTTCTTACTAGGCATTACCAACATAACTATTTTCTAGATGTTTTTATTAATATGAATTATAAACAAAATATTATAATTNTCTTACTAGGCATTACCAACATAACTATTTTCTAGATGTTTTTATTAATATGAATTATAAACAAAATATTATAATTATAAATATAATATAACTTAAAGTTCAATTTAACCGAAATAAGATACTTTTGTGTTAACAGAGGTATAAATAAANTCTTACTAGGCATTACCAACATAACTATTTTCTAGATGTTTTTATTAATATGAATTATAAACAAAATATTATAATTTATAAATATAATATAACTTAAAGTTCAATTTAACCGAAATAAGATACTTTTGTGTTAACAGAGGTATAAATAAANTTTATAAATATAATATAACTTAAAGTTCAATTTAACCGAAATAAGATACTTTTGTGTTAACAGAGGTATAAATAAAACGCTTGTGACACATTACATATTTAGAAGAAGAACCAAGCACGTGATACATAGAGTGATTTTTCAAAGGTTTGATTAAAAAAGTGTGAAGACACCGCGAACAGACCACAGCCTGCTGAATGAGCAACATGCTTCGTAAACCCTGTGAAATATGCGTCTCCCTTAGAGAAAAAGTTATAGCACTTCGTGCGAGAGGGGGAAAGCTGTAGGGAAGTAGGGGGAGCTTTAGAAGTTTAACTTCGCTACCGTCCGTTACGAAAAGAGGAAAGAGGCACAACGAAAAATAAGCTTAAAACCGGTCGTTCATCAAAACTGACAATGAGAGAAAGACGACACCGTGTTAGGACGTCCTTGAAAATTCCAGAAAGAAAATGCACGGTAACTTGCACAAGTCCTGATGTCAGCATGAGACATCAGGAAAAGTACAGTCTCACTAAACAGTGCAAAATGCTNCGGTAACTTGCACAAGTCCTGATGTCAGCATGAGACATCAGGAAAAGTACAGTCTCACTAAACAGTGCAAAATGCTCTTCGTGTCAGTGCGCTTACATCATAAAACACTAGTGAGTGACGTAAATAGAAAAAAATGGTTGCGTGTACTTATGTACGCGCGTTAGAAGTTATACTTCTTTGGCGTGACTAAAATAAAATTTTATTACGTTTGCAAATAATTTATGTAAGTACGAAAAAACGATAAAATGACCGAAGAAAGACATTAAAAACAATTAATAAAGGTTTGATTAAAGAACATAATTAAATTACCCTCAACTCACCAAAATAAGTATAACTTAATAAAATAATACCTAACAAAAATTAACCACAAATACTTGAAAACACTTTCAAAATTTTATTATACAATTTTTGTCACTAAAAAAATTTTTACGGCACAATGTAAGTAAAATTATTTAATAAGATATATATATATATATTCACTATCAATTACTTATATAAATGAAATGTTTTTCAATTTACTTATTACATTAACTTATTTTCTGTCGGTTTTAAATATAACCACGTGCTATGTTGTGTACCTTGCGTTTGTATATAGCTAGACGATACGCGCATGCGCGTTGGGTCATACCCCTGCCACGTTCACTGTTGAATTTCGTTACACTGTGCGCGCGCAACTTCCGTTGCACACTAAATTTTACCATCATCTCACCAAAAGAAGTATAACTTCAACAATACTTCACTTTTCCCAGTTGTACAATTGTTTGGAAAAAATGTAAATTTATCGGACAAAAAAAAAATCTTAAGTTTTTGGCCAAGAAATTTTCTTACAGTCTAGAGGAAAAAACGACGTGGCTCCAGAACCAAAGAATGTTCTGACCACAGTGAAGCATGGTGTTGGTAACTTTATGGTTTGCGGCTGAATGTAAAATGCGGTTAGTACAGGACGAGTTGGAATAGCACCGACAACTTCCGCCTGCATGTTGAATACGAAGAAATGGTTCGAAAATTCGAGCTATGACGGAAAACGCTTGCTAAGGGTGGTGTGAAAAGACAAGTTTATTGCAAAAGTACGGGAAATATATAAAATCGTATCATGGACTTCAGAATAACGCGTAGTTGAAATAACATCTGCAACCACAGTAAAACCCGTCGCTGCCATCAAATGTTGTAGAAAAATAGGGGTTACAACCCTTTTGAGCGAATTATTACATGATGCTGAAGCGTTGTTGGTTTCCCAATTACGGATTATTAATGAGCTGGTAATACATATTGAAAACGGTCGTCTTGTGCTATCACGCCAAACCCCACTGTTTCTGAATCATTTGTGCAGTAACTTAATTATTTTGAATTGAATGCATGAATTCTTTGAACAAGGTGAGATTTGGGGCTGTAATAAAAGACGGCCTTTTCAACAATTCTTACGTGCTGGTTAACAATCCGTCTTTGGGAAACCAATAACACTTCGGTATCACGTGACACGGGGTTGCAACCCCTATTTGTCTACGACAACATTTGTTAGCAGCGGCGGGTTTTGCAGTAGTTGCAGATATTATTTTAGCTACACAATATCCTGAAGGTCACTTGTCCCGTTTTACATATTCCCGTAACAATTAACAACAAATTCGTGTTTTAGCTCCCCCTTCGACAGTGCACCATCGATCTTAGGAAACTTTTTCAGTCATAGGTCGAATTTATTTTTTCGAATTATTTATTTATAAGGAATATCCAGGCGGAGTTTGTCTATAATGTTCCTACTCGGCCCGTATAAGATTTTCTGTGTCAACAGGAAAATACCCAAAACATACGGCCGACGTAACTAAGAAATGGATGCTATATAATTCCCCCAGAAGGTTACTGACTCTGTCACAAACATCAGACTTAAATACTATACAGAACATCTGGAAAATACAGGAAGAAATAAGTAAATCCAACATTGGAGGTTCGCAGAGTTTGGTTGACTCATTACTTCAAGGTCGGCAAAACATACCGCAAGATATACTGTAAAAAAATAGAATCACTAACTTGGCGACTGGATGCAGTTGTTTGTGTAAAAGTACTGTTGTTATTCAGGCGTGCAAATACTTTTTCAAGACTACAGCCGACTGTTATTTCTTCCAAGAGTTTTGTTGTTTGGTTTGAATCCCTATTTTTTTTTTATTATTTTGCCCTGCTAAGACGTGTTTATAATAGGAATATTTCTGCGCATAAAGGATGACACGATTTTTACAAAATTCCATAATAACCTGTATCTACTCTACGCTACTTTCATTGGAAGCACGGTGGTCTGGTGATGCACCGGCTCTCGCAATACGGCGGCGCGCGGCGCATTTGCAGAAACATCGCGGGGTTCTACGAACGGCAATCGAACGATCGCAGTATGTCGAGGACTGCAGGGGCGTCACCGCGAGATCAGGACCGCGTGACTGTGCGCGACTCGACGGTGAGTGCGCCGGCATTTTCACTGCCACGGCCTGCACNCTACCACGGCCTGCACTCGAGCAGCTCCGTCGGACGCCACGAACAAAGGCGAGGTCAGCTAAGTGCACTTCCTCACCTCCGTGGTAGTTGACGTCACGTCGAGAGGAGCCGCTTCCACCCGCGAGTAATCTCTGTCGTCGCCTCCTACTGCGACGGCCAGCACCAGCTTTATGTTCAAATTTAAGGGTTGGCTCACAATTAAAATACATAAGCGCAAAGCATAAGACATAACAGCAGAACATTTATACGACCACATACCTTGTGCGAAATTGATTCACAATATAATACTCATGAATTAATTTTTAGAAAATGAAATTTTACGACGAGTCTGACGTGAGTTGGCAGTGCTGATAAATAACGGATTTCCGTAACAGATTGCGTTATTGTGTTGAAAATGGAGAACAATTTCAAATATTTTTAAGTGATGGTTTTCTTTAAAATCTTTTCGTTTGCGATAGTACACATATAGATAACCTTCAAAAATTTATTTTAGTAAACTGGCACCTGTTATTTCCTCTAAATTTATATTATGCGACATTTCCTCGTTTCTGCAGCATAATTGTTCTTCAATTTAAAAAACTTTTAAAATATTATACTCTGCTCTGATTGGCTGTTGTTCCGTGGGCCTGCACAATAAATGAAATATAACCGTTTACTTAGTGCACACTGTCAGGAACTCTCATGCACACGACCTGTTATGCGCAATTGTGAATCACCAGGCTGAAAACATGGTGGTCTATTCTTGTGCATACGGCCCATGCTCTCTGAAGTTACTGTTATGCTTTCAATTGTGAACGAAGATTAAGAGTAAACGGTCCTTATATATATGCGCTGAATCTGCGTGCAATGCTTCCGTCATTACACTTTCTTTTCCATATTTGATTCGTAACATTGGCTCTATCTAAATACACACAATGAAAGCCCACAGATATATCTACGATTGTACGGTTTCACTTTTCTCCTACCCCTTAAGAAAATTGCGCAGGCAAGCTCCAAAAATGTGATTTCCCCCCTACCCCCCTCCAAATTCTTTTAATACGCGTAATATGACAAAATACAAACCGTAAGAGCTTACATAAGAAACTTTTATCTTTTCCGGCTAAAAGTCGT
Source organism: Clitarchus hookeri (assembly GCA_002778355.1). Lineage (NCBI taxonomy): Eukaryota > Metazoa > Arthropoda > Insecta > Phasmatodea > Phasmatidae > Clitarchus > Clitarchus hookeri. Next base: position 524,188 of record NQII01000318.1, on the reverse strand, counting down.
ATTCCCAGGATATTAATTTGCTGAAATAGTTGACAAAATTATGAAATAATTTGGAAAAATAAAATGTTTCATATTTCTTTCTTTAGCTTATTATAAGAATTTTAACAAAAAAATATTAATCCGTACAAATTTCAAAAAGTTATTGTAAAGAAAAGTTTGATTTCAGTTTAAGTTTCCTCTTAAGTCACAGGAATGGCATGTTGCAATTTATTTCTTGGTTCAGCTGCGAAAAGCTACTTCTAGCTATTTCTAGTTCAAATTGTATCTCAAAATTAGAATTTGAAATACGGGCGAACAACATAACAAATTTCCAACAACTATTCTTCATGACATCCTAATAACATGAACAATTATTTTTAGCTGTGTCGTAACGTATTAATTTTGTTCCATTTTAAGATGCGTACAAAAAAGGTTTTTAATTTAAAATTGGTACAACTACATTTGTAAAAGTCATTTTGCTCCATTGTCGTAGGCTACTTTCCTCGGAACATTATTTCATATCACAATGGAAATACGTAATATGCTAGAACTGTAATAAACAATTGAACCTGTTGAACGCCCTTGGGCCAGGCGCACGTAGATGCGAAGCTCCGCGTAACATTGAGGCTCGGTGCAGACGCGCACCTGCATCGCCTAACAACACCTACAGTCTTACAAAACTCATTCATTATTCCTTCATGCGCAACATAAATCGTACTTTTCTGACCATTTTGGTAGTGTCTGTACTGCTTCTTAATCAGTTCTGCATGTTATACAGTCAGATGCAGTGCTCCATTAGAAGNCCATTTTGGTAGTGTCTGTACTGCTTCTTAATCAGTTCTGCATGTTATACAGTCAGATGCAGTGCTCCATTAGAAGTCACTCCACTTCTACCTTCACAGCATCTTTATCCGCCTTGGACCTGCACGTTCCTCATCTTGGCTATCTTACCAGCGACGGACTACACGTTCTGACGTTGTGCGTACATCCCACGCACTCACCACGCCGCCGTGTGTCCCAGTTTTATCTCACGCAACAAGATCATCCGTGAACCGTGTTGTTCGAACATGTTACACAGAGCACTGTAACCCCTCCTATAAAACATGAAGCTTCATTTTGACCTTTAAAGGATATCATTCACGGTTATACCGACCTCCCTTATTAGGAGACAGGGAGAGTTGTGTGTGACCAGTGTGCTTTCCGACCATTTATAGAAAAAAAAAATGTAGTATTTAATTTTGTAGGAAATGAAATTATTTATTGACTAGAGTGCAGCCATACATTTACCATCGGGACAAGTCTTCAGTAGTTAATTTTTTTAGAGAAACAACACGCAGAACAGTAATTTTTGCGTCAGAAGCACATAGTATCGTATGAAATCACTCGCTATACAAAATGCGACCTCCCTAAATGCACAGAAAATCACACTCTTTCGTGAAGCTACTTGGTCTTTCGCGACACAAAACAATCCTGCGGAAAGCCTGTTCAATTCAGCCGCTCTACCTCGGCTTTCTACCCTCGATTGAGCTGTGGTAACTATAGCCTGACCATCGTCACTATCGTATTTGGGTTTTGAAACAGTCAGTTGTCATATATCGCGAGCACAAGCTTCTTTATAAATCTTATTTACGCAATACTGGCAGAAATTAATGTTCAAGTATACTGCCGCAATTACATTACTAGTAAGTCTCCAATGTCACGGAAGTCTTGAAACACCGCGAGCTAACTGTACATGCGTAGATAACGAAGCGAAATGCCTCGTTCGAAATGTACCGCTGCCAAAACAGAGGAAATTATGTGCCATGCCGAGCCAGTATAAGTTGACACGCTGCTGCGAGTGAAGAAGGGGTAGACACTAACTAAACAGTGCCCTTCGCATCTGTTNAGCCAGTATAAGTTGACACGCTGCTGCGAGTGAAGAAGGGGTAGACACTAACTAAACAGTGCCCTTCGCATCTGTTCCCCTCGAAGGTGCCATCTGCCTGGATGTACACTTAAGAGCCAAAAAAACGGGTATAGGCGTGCGTATGCAAATAACAGAGGTATGGAACCAATCATAGTAACGCAATGCGGTCGGCAGCTAGATCGGTTNGGTTACTGCTGCTACAATGGCAGGTTATCAAGATTTAAGTGAGTTTGAACGTGGTGTTATAGTCCGGCGCACGAGAGATGGGACATAGCATCTCCGAGGTAGCGATAACATTTGGATGTTCGCGTACGACCATTTCACGAGTGTACAGTGAATATCGGGAATCCGATAAAACATCACATCTTCGACATCGCTGCGGCCGGAAAAATGATCGTGAACGAACGGGACAAACGACGACTGACGAGAATCATTAAACGTGACAGGCGTGCAACCCTTTCTCAAATTGGCACGGATTGGATTTGTGGACTTCCCTGATTCGTGGTGTGAATTGCCTCCTGCATACCTTCAGACATTAGTCGAGTCCACGCCACGTCGTCTTGCGGCACTTCTGCGTGCTCGGGGGCCCTACACGATATCAGGCAGGTGTGCCTTTTTTTTTGGCTCTTCAGTGTGGTCGCGTGCCCAAGGCCTCGAAACGCGGGAGCGCCAAGGGCGACTCGGGCTCGTGCAACACGCGTCTCTTCGCCTCTACGCGCAAGGCACTCAACTACCGTGCAGTGCTTCCACCGGCAACTGTCCTCCAAGGCACTTCCTGCGTTTACCATCTTCATTTATGGCACCGCACGTCCTTCTGCCAGTTTGCACCGTTGGGTTCCGAATCCATTCACAAGCTCAAGCGTCGCGACCATGTTATTTGTTTGGTGTACACCGTACTAGACACACATGTGCTTCTCGCGACAAGAGAAGATATGCTGCGTACTCGATGTCGTCAGCATTAACCGTTCATAAACGAGAGGCGCAGAACAATTCGGAAATCAGATCACTCACAGGAAAGGTACTAAAAGCACAGGACACGGATTACTCACTGAGCACAGTAGTGTGGCCACAAGTATACTTTATGTTGGACATGTCNTTGGGTTCCGAATCCATTCACAAGCTCAAGCGTCGCGACCATGTTATTTGTTTGGTGTACACCGTACTAGACACACCTGTGCTTCTCGCGACCAGAGAAGATATGCTGCGTACTCGATGTCGTCAGCATTAACCGTTCATAAACGAGAGGCGCAGAACAATTCGGAAATCAGATCACTCACAAGAAAGGCACTAAAAGCACAGGACACGGATTACTCACTGAGCACAGTAGTGTGGCCACAAGTATACTTTATGTTGGACATGTCCNACTAAAAGCACAGGACACGGATTACTCACTGAGCACAGTAGTGTGGCCACAAGTATACTTTATGTTGGACATGTCCTGTATCGTGTAGGCGTTTTTCACGATTACGCATCTGAACGCGATGCGACGCGACCGTCGCCGGCAACCGACGACGAATTTCGTTGCCATTTTCACAATAGGGTGATGGATCGTCGCCGGCCGCCGGCGAAACATACCGTGCTGCCCTCTGGTATCGTGCAAAGAAGCTCGCTTTAAATGCGAAAAACAAACGAAAAGCAATGCAAGTTTTTTGTCATCTTGTCATTAGCATGATTTTGTGAGTAAGGCTATCTTTGTGCTCATTAATAAAAAAAAAGTTGAAACGAGCCTTCAGAACATTAAAAACTTGTCAGGCATCGGAAAATTTTAAACTTCTGTTTTTTTTTTTTCCCATAAATTTAGGTGACACATATATTAATCTGGACACCTATCGCTATATCTAAAAACTGTGTTATATCGTTTATTTTAATTAATTTGCATCGCGTACTCGCTAGTTTATTAATTAATACGTAAGCTATTGTCTTAATCGCCGTCATCGGCGCCGAGTGTCAAAACCAACGTCAATCGCTCGTGCAACGCCCTAAACTCCCGTCGCCAGCATCACGTCGCGTCTCTGAATTGTGAAAACGTCTTTATCACTTACACGCCCAGCGATGCGTACCAAATTACGCCCAATTGAGATAATTCCTTTTGGGTACTTCACTTTTTTTGTCACTTAGTGTATNCAGCGATGCGTACCAAATTACGCCCAATTGAGATAATTCCTTTTGGGTACTTCACTTTTTTTGTCACTTAGTGTATCATGCTTTCTTGTTGTCTACTTCAATCCGGTGACAGTTTGTAACGGCAAGTTAAGGGACCATCTTACCCGGTGCTTGAACCGCGTTGCAGTGTATTTTAAATACACNCAGCGACGCGTACCAAATTACGCCCAATTGAGATAATTCCTTTTGGGTACTTCACTTTTTTTGTCACTTAGTGTATAATGCTTTCTTGTTGTCTACTTCAATCCGGCNTACTTCACTTTTTTTGTCACTTAGTGTATCATGCTTTCTTGTTGTCTACTTCAATCCGGCGACAGTTTGTAACGGCAAGTTAAGGGACCATCTTACCCGGTGCTTGAACCGCGTTGCAGTGTATTTTAAATACACGTTTTACCAAGAAACTGTTAAACGTGCGTCCAACGCGCTGATCTACGAAAATATCACAACACACTTAGGACGAGGCCTGCTGGGTGCTTCCAAGGCGTCACGCACATTAGAAACAAAAATTTTCGATCTGTATCTCACAATATACGTATCAGACACATACCAAAATACTCAATGGCATTTCACTGAACATTGCTTCAGACTTTCCATAAATGACAACTTTTAGGTGAAAGTCCCATAGGTACCCGCAGCGCGACTAGAGCACTGCATGCCAGTTCAGAGCCTTGCTCTTAGTGACGATGGTGCACTTGATGCACGTGGAAGTCTCGTCCTTATCGCTCCCGTGCTTCTTGGCCTCAAACACGGAATACAGCCCTGGGTAGGCGTGCCCCTTAAACCACCCGCCGTACATTTGAAACCTCGCCCATCTCCTTCGCACTAGTCATACTTTACAGCGTCGAGAGAAACGAGTTCTAGTACTGGTCACGTAAGCATTACCTTAAGGCGCCCGTCTACCTGGCGCTTGAACTGCGTTGCAGAGTGTTCCAAATACACGTTTTTCAACGAAACTATTAAGCGTGCGTCCAACGTGCTGATCTACGAAAAGAACACACACTTCAGACGAGAGCTGTTAAGTACTTTCAAAATATCACGTACGTTAGAAACATCAATTCAGAGTACTCCAAAACCGCTAAAAACGGCCTTTCCAAGGCGCTGTAGCTCAAAATGCACGCATCAGATACATACAAAACTACTATAGGGGCCTGCACTGAACCTTCCTAAAGACTTCCCACTAATAAAATAATATGGTCACCGCTGAAAGTCCCATAGGTACACGCAGCACGACGAGAACACTGCACGCCAGTTCAGAGCCTTGCGCTTAGCGGCGATGGCGTACTTGATGCGCGTGGCAGTGTCGCCCTTATAGCTCCCGCGCTTCTCGGCCTAAACGTGGGAAAAAGTTCCAGGTAGACGGGCGCCTTAAGCGGCATCCCCGGTGGGGAATTTCGCGCGTGACCGACTCCTCTAGGCTGGCCACCGACATTTCCTCCGTTAATTACCGAATGCTAGCCAGCGTCAGGTCTGGCTGTAGCCCAGGCCGGGCTGCTACTCGGAAATGTTCTGCACGAGTAGTCAGGCGGGTAGTGCACGTGACTACCAAGAGCGTGTCCCAGTTCCTATTACCCACTGGGACAGGCTTCCACCTAAAATAGTAGCATTTTAAATGTTTTAAATTACGCTATTGGGAATTCGTGTACATAATCANTACCAAGAGCGTGTCCCAGTTCCTATTACCCACTGGGACAGGCTTCCACCTAAAATAGTAGCATTTTAAATGTTTTAAATTACGCTATTGGGAATTCGTGTACATACTCATCATACCGAGAATGTCCACGTATAATTTAGCATTTTTCCAAGTCCTGCATAGTTTCTGAAGCAGCTGTTGTTTATCCGTACGCCATATGTCAATATAAATATTGTATTTTATTGTATTAAGCTTATTAACGTCCCCCGGTGTTATGCCTGAAGCATTATTAGGGGACAGCTTACAGACTAACTTATGACCTACCTGGGATTCAAACCCAGAGCCTTCCGCACCCCAAACCGGCGGCGCACCAACCGACTGCTCCACGAGAGGCCGGCGTTGATATAAATAGTCACGTTACTTTCTCCCAATGTGTATACCAACTGCTCAGCGATAAACAATATGAATAAATAATCGTTAATTCCGCTGAACAATGATATCAGCTTAGAACAGTGCATTATTTTATTANGATAAACAATATGAATAAATAATCGTTAATTCCGCTGAACAATGATATCAGCTTAGAACAGTGCATTATTTTATTAGTTTTAACAGCTTATATGTTAATGGTTTTAACTATATGCTTTACCTTTCCGAAGTCAGCAGAATTTCTTGCACAAACTAATGCCATTTCACCCACAGTAGGTACCATTAAACGGCTGGCGCTGCCGAAGTTTTATATAGATTTTGTTATAAAATTTGCATGTATCAATTTTATATTTTTGTATTTTACGTGTGATTAATGTAATAGACTTTCCTGCATTTTCAGATATGTTTTTAGAGTGTCTGTTCAGTAACTCATTAATTTTATTTACTAGGACCATTCCTTGAATCTTTGAAAACCTCGTTAAGTNCAGTAACTCATTAATTTTATTTACTAGGACCATTCCTTGAATCTTTGAAAACCTCGTTAAGTACTTTATTTATTTCCCACTGTCGTCCGTAAAATAAAACGAAACAAGAAGACACCACAGGTCTTAATTAGAGGCGTGGGACGTGTCTGGTGATGCGGGCCGGAGAAGGGGTGAGACAGGCCGACAAATACCGTGGCGTTGGTGTCCTTAAGGCCCCCGTCTACCTGGAACTTTTTCCCACGTTTAGGCCGAGAAGCGCGGGAGCTATAAGGGCGACACTGCCACGCGCATCAAGTACGCCATCGCCGCTAAGCGCAAGGCTCTGAACTGGCGTGCAGTGTTCTCGTCGTGCTGCGTGTACCTATGGGACTTTCAGCGGTGACCATATTATTTTATTAGTGGGAAGTCTTTAGGAAGGTTCAGTGCAGGCCCCTATAGTAGTTTTGTATGTATCTGATGCGTGCATTTTGAGCTACAGCGCCTTGGAAAGGCCGTTTTTTTTAGCGGTTTTGGAGTACTCTGAATTGATGTTTCTAACGTACGTGATATTTTGAAAGTACTTAACAGCTCTCGTCTGAAGTGTGTGTTCTTTTCGTAGATCAGCACGTTGGACGCACGCTTAATATTTTCATTGAAAAACGTGTTTTTCAAACACTCTGCAACGCAATTCAAGCGCCAGGTAGACGGGCGCCTTAACGGTGTAATTTACAGAGCATGGTTACAGTGTTCCGCGTGGGTCCCCGCCTAGCCCAAGAAGAGATTATTAGCGTGTTACTCTCCACGCATACATATAGCCACTGGTCTTCCAGAACAGCAAACAGTTGTAAATTATATTATAAATGGAGGTACGTGGATTTTGCAGATTCTTTCGGCAGTAAACTTATACTTCAAGCACGTACTTCGGCAGTTCCCAGACTCTTTCTGTCACGACATAAGTTACTTTTTTCTCCGCCGTAACCCGACTCTATTTGATTTTTGAAAAGAATTTCGAACTCACAACTTTCTTCATTCTTGCACCTATGCAGACTGCCTGATTGGCTTACGCAATAAAGTGCAATTGAAATGAGCAATTTCACGCAACCAGAACCTTTCATTTTGGTACCNTGCCTGATTGGCTTACGCAATAAAGTGCAATTGAAATGAGCAATTTCACGCAACCAGAACCTTTCATTTTGGTACCGAAATAATGCACGTAAACATAAATTAGTATTTTTTACGTTACAAAAACTTATATTTTGGTACAAAGCTCCCCACCATTTTTTCAGTGAGAGGCAAAATAATATAGCTGGAAATTATGCATGACTTTTAGATTCAGTGTGTGACTGACAGAAACTTCCGAGTTCTCGCCATCTTCTGGTCCAGTTTCTGAGCGAAAACGAGTTGCAAATTGAAGCTGTACAATTCGAGTACTGAAGCGAACTCGAGGGTGCACTGAGCTGAGCGAGCTATCATGTATGAACTGAGCTAACTGGTGCAAGAGGCTTGTCCTCTCCCAGTATCTGTTCCCTCCNTCGAGGGTGCACTGAGCTGAGCGAGCTATCATGTATGAACTGAGCTAACTGGTGCAAGAGGCTTGTCCTCTCCCAGTATCTGTTCCCTCCCCTTACCCCTCGAGAAAATGACCCTGTTGCAGTTTGACCTCTTAGTGTAAGCAGTAGAAACTGTGGTACGTACAGTTTTCCAGTATTTTTCAGTTTAATGTTTATACATTTTGAAACTTAGCTCATAATATCCACTGTTACAAATTATATATATATATATGTATGTAATTATTACATTTTATTGTTGAGCTAATTTGTGAAACTCGTCTTAACGGAACCCTAAGATTTCACGGAGCACAGTTTCGGGAATCGCTGTGACGTGGTGTTTATTATATGATTTAACCATAGTGTTTTCGACAAGGCCTGGGAAACTCTTTAGTCAGTAATAAACAGGCAGTAAAAAAATGTGACCATGTCACGTGCAACCGAGTTGAATAAAAAACGACCCTCGCCACTGATGCAGCTAATGGTTAAAGAAGTTGTGGCCCGAGTACGTACAGGAATGATGAGAAACCTACGTCACACATAAATTAAGTTACGTAATTCACGTACCTCTAGTTGTATAATAGTCTCTATACCATAGACTGGAGATGAGGTAGACCGATCTCGCTGGCTGCGCACGGACAGTCTCTGTGTCCCAACACTGAACTGCCAACACGACTTTAGTCCATTAGCAGTTACGTCACACTTTCCTGAACCCCTGCTAAAGTTCTACTTCCAGGATATTCCTCCGCCTCGTGCAAACAAAGCTCAACCAAGTATAGAGAATTACACAAAAACAACGCATGGCATTCCTGCGCACTCGGTGTAATACAATTTTGCATAATAACTATTTCATACTAGGCATTACCAACACATCTATTTTCTCTCTGTTTTATTCATGTTAATTATAAAATTATAAAATATTATAATTTATAAATAAAATACAAGTCAAAGTTCAATCTAACCAAAAATAAGATACTTATGTTAATACAAGTATAAACACTTGTGATACATAACATATATAGGAGACAACGTAGCGCGTAATTCACGGAGTGACTTTTCAAAGGTTTGATTTAAAAAATGTGAAGAAATCGTGAATCGACTATAGCAAAAACGGCAAGGATTGGATCTGAGATTACAACACTGTTTAGTAAACAAGTTTTTGAGATGTGTGTTTACTTCCTCTAACCAATTTTTAATGCAGTTTTATTCAATACGAATATATAAAAGTATTTTATTCATATAAAAGTGCTCGTCTTTAAAAATTGAGATACAACAAACGTGTTCATCACTGTTGACCATGCGACCTTGACAGTTGTGTTCCTTTGGGGTAGGTCAGTGTTGGGTACATGCACAGAAGACGAATAATCGGTCTACCTTATTTTTATTCTATGCTCTATATAGGCCATTTATGGTTACTTCACACTTTTCTGAAGCCCTGCTAATGTTATACTTTTCGTTGCCGATTACGTACCGTTCCGCTACATGTAAAAATAAACACTGCCGTGTTACTTCTAAGTTTTAACTGTCAAATGCTTTGTTTACTGTTTACAGCTGTTGAAAGAATTCTGTCATATTTCAAAAACCATTACTTAACGAATGTTCACAACTTAGGCATATAACCATACTTGGGTCAGATTTATGACTTTTTAATAATGTATTGACAATAGCTCTCACGGTTATTATTTTACATATTGTTAACATATTTGTATTAAACACGATATTGCGCATTATACATAATACAAGTTAATATTTTGCAGCGACTGTGTTTAACCCTGTGGCAACTGTGGGGGAAAGAACTGTAGTTGGTATTTCACCTCTTGTTATTGATAAGTGTTGGGTTATTTCGTAAAAAAAAGGACGGCCTCAGTTGAAATAAATATTAAAACGAAGGAGCAACCAGTCCAAAGAAATAGACATTAAATTCAACCACGCAACACGGCTCGCTTATTTTTTTTACGTAGCAGAAACAAATTTAAATGATAGTGGTGAACACGCACACAGATAAGCCTACGGTAACTTTTATTGCGGTCATGTTTCTTCGCACATGCACTTAGTTTTTACTAGGTTCATTTAATTTTTTATTTAAAATGTTCTGGGCTGGCTTTGTAATTTGTCGGGAATGTGGGAAACATCCAAATCACAGAAACGTAAGCANGTATTTAAAATGTTCTGGGCTGGCTTTGTAATTTGTCGGGAATGTGGGAAACATCCAAATCACAGAAACGTAAGCACGTTACACAACTGTGTTTCAAGCACCTAGGGCAAAGTTACAAAGTTTTGATAAGTAAACAGACGTGACTTTCAAATAATTAATTTAGTCGTAAAATCAGTTTAAGGTTAAAAAGCGAAAATTTCGCACGTCAAATATTCGTAATCACACACTCCCTGGCCCGGCATAACTACGACGCAGACACGACAATGCGCATTTCACACGCAACGGACACGACATATGCTACAGTATATTTATTCTTGCCTTGGAAACACAGATTTATCACAACATCGTACATTTCCTCGGTAGGTTTAAAGAACACAACGTGTACAAACTTCATATGGTAATTTTAAGTATTTCTCGCAGGAAGAAAAATTAACGGTTCGTTCAGCAACAAGCAGCACGCCATGTCATGTCGCCGCACTTCTGCCAACTTCGGATTGTTAACCGTCCCGCCGTCACATCTAAATACATCATAAAAAAGTATTCAGACTTTAAAATCTCGTTTCAGTCGTAAATTCCAAATTTTAAAAATTTCATCGTTTTAGCTGTAAGAAGAATGAAATATGATAAAATTGAAAACTTGTGTAATTACCCTGTTACTACTAGCTGTTCGAAAATTCCCGAGAGAGAGAGTGTTAGAGAGAGAGAGAGAGNAACTTGTGTAATTACCCTGTTACTACTAGCTGTTCGAAAATTCCCGAGAGAGAGAGTGTTAGAGAGAGAGAGAGAGAGTGTTAGAGAGAGAAAGAGTTAGATAGAGAGAGATAGAGAGAGAGAGTTAGAGAGAGAGAGTGACGAATATTCAAGTTTATTCTTTGGACGAAAAAAGAAACCATGACACAAGGGCCTACGCAATAAGAAACGTTCAATTTACAAATAGCTTACCAAAAAACTAAGATGACACAATATTTTTACTCTGAACTATTTCTCACTAGCCGATGTCAACACATCACTCCTCTCACTGGTTTTAATTTATATTAAAAGAAAAATAAATATTACAAGTTATAGAAGATACCAAGCCAAAGTTCCATTGATAGAAAATTGTAATACTTTAAATTTAATCGCAGTGTTATATATTTTTGGTTTACAAGTTATAAAAAAAAAGCTGTTTGACATGCTACCCCTAGGAAGATTATTCAAAGGTTTGTTTCAAAGCATCCCAAGAAACCTTAAATGGACTGTAAAAAAAAAAACGAAAAAAAAAAAACATCATTTAAAAATGAAAAATTAATAAAAATACGGCGGCGCAAGACGAAATATGCCATTGTTCCTCTTCCCGTCTTCCCAACTTCACTCCCACATTACGTCACAGGACGAGACTCCACTCCCAGCTATGTTCACGGGAAAAGACCAGTCCCACCCTCCCTGCCTCTTTTACCTTTTTCACCTGAATATGTGACCAACCTGTTACTTGTTATAGCCTCGGAGCCACACCTCCAGGCGGGAATGTTGCCAGAGAAGTTTCCGGACTTCTCCGCGAGAGGCACTGCAGTGCTACGTCGAGGCGGAGTGAGGCGAGAGTGCTGCCAATTAATTGCACGTACTTCTCAGATAGGATTTCTTTCAGCTGATCTGTCTTCCTAGATGAGCTTCGAGGCTGTAATTATATTTTCGCTCCTCGGAAAATGTTCGTGCGCACTCGGCTTATGACGTACGGAATACGACCTCTGAGATAAGGGTTTTATGCCTGATCAGTTTATCCTTGTCGTTTACTATGAATTATACGTTTTATGCCTAGAACGTGTGTTTAAAGTAAACAATCTAGGTTAGGGCTGGTATAGTAAGGCTAATAAAAAGATATATCCCAATAAACAACCGCTGAACGTCCACATAACTACCGAGAAGAGGAAATACTGTCGCAAACCTAGAAACTCGTTCGAACTATTGCGAGACAAGACCCTACGAATAATCTCAATGCCACAGACAATCAACGAACCTGAGTTTCTCGGTAGCCCATTTTTATGGCGTAATGGGTTTTAATCGCCAGCTTATTGTGATGATTTCCCTGCGCTCGAGTTATTGTTAAAATTCGGGAGTGCAACTTTTTTCATGGATAAATCATGTTTCAAAATATGTATAGTTAGCTCGGTACGTAAGCCACCCCACAGTCAGCTGAAAGGCGTGCGTGCATTTGTGAAAATGAACAAACGAATACCGACTAACACCTAACCCAGTGACTCGCAAGGCGACCGTCGTTACTGAAGTTGTATGAGATACTAGGACAGAACGGCGACGAAACGCAATTTGGAAGAAGCTTGGGAGGGGGTGGAGGGCGAGTTGTAGTGCTCCGAGGAAATTAACTGGTCAACGGCAACGTCCGCCACGTTTCCCACATGAAAAAAAATTATGTTCCCGCAGGAAACCGAACCCGGATGACTGGGGTGGGAGTCCGTTACGCTAGCCATCGCAGTCACAGCGGCCACGGGTTGTTAGTAGGCTTCTGTATGGTGGCTATGAGAAACATCGCCAGAGGCAAAGACGAAGCTGTTGGCTGGCTGTATTCGTCCACAGTAGGACTGAAGCAGAAAATAGCACCGGCGGTATTTTTTTAAGAGCCAAGCGTGGTAATTTAAATTATTAGCTGCGTCGTATAATTCTCCATAATATTTAAGTGCTCTGTGCGCACGCAAGCGTGCGTGTGTTTGCAGCCTTGAAGGCTATGTATTTACTTTGTTTTTGTTACTGTGTAAAAACGCATCGAGTAACCAACGTTGTGCAAGATGGCGGACACCACAGGTCGTGCTGAGGTGTCACAATATGTAGAAGAAGGAAAAAAAGAAGAGAAAATCCTTCAAAGCAAACAGAAAAGAGCAATAATTAATATATATTTATTGCTAAGTGTAAATCATTCCCTACGTTATAAACACGTAAGTGAAATTATGTTATTAAGTGAAAGAAAACGGGCCTTGATTGAGACAGCTGTTTGCACATGAGGCACGTGTTTAGTGGCTGGCAGAACAACCGACACTTTCAAAGTGCGCTGACGGGCGGAATGATACAAGCTGCCACCTCGGGAGGGACATAGTGTAGACTGCCTTGTTGGTGGAAGAACTTCTTTACGTGCCCGCTGGATGGCACCTCGTGACGTTGTCGTCGCCGCTTGTACGGTGACCATTCTTAGGTGCCGGAGCAAATAAGGAGATTATCTCTTGTATAAACTCCGGGATGAAATACAAAGAAACCAGGCGATGCGGAATCATAAACTTGTATCAACGATTATTTAAACATTTAAGGTGGCTTCGATGCCAATAAAAAAAAATCCTTGTTATTTGTATGCTATTTTGATGGGCGCCACAATAGAGCAGCGGTTTTCGCATCCGCTTCATTATCCAGGTGTGGTGGGTGCGAGAGCATGGTAAGCCGTATGTTCTTCAGAAGAATGTTTTATGCAAGCCGTCCCCACGTATGATTTAAGGGCGTAAATGCTGGCTCCCATGCCAGAGGCTTCATCACCCGCATGCATGTACACTGGAGAGCCAAAAAAACTGGTATAGGCGTGCGTATGCAAATGACAGAGGTATGGAACCAATCAGAGTAACGCGATGCGGTCGGCAGCGCCTAAATAAGACAACAAGCGTCTGAAAAAGTTGTTAGATCGGTTACTGCCGCTACAATGGCAGGTTATCAAGATTTAAGTGAGTTTGAACGTGGCGTTATAGTCGCCGCACGAGAGATGGGACACATAGCATCTCCGAGGTAGCGATAACATTTGGATGTTCGCGTACGACCATTTCACGAGTGTACCGTGAATATCGGGAATCCGGTAAAACATTAAATCTTCAACATCGCTGCGGCCGGAAAAAGATCGTGAAAGAACGGGACAAACGACGACTGACGAGAATCATTAAACGTGACAGACGTGCGACCCTTTCTTAAATTGGCGCAGATTTCAATGCCTCCTGCATACCTTGAGACATATGTCGATTACATGCCACGTCGTCTTGCGGCACTTCTGCGAGCCCGCGGGAGCCCTACCCGATATTATGCAGGTGTACCAGTTTTTTTGGCTCTTCGGTGTACAAATTATACTAGAACCCGCGATAGGTGATCCTTTTGTTTCGTGACGTAGCGATGTACTGCTTTAATGTTCATGCTGATTCTAGTACCGCCAAGTCTTCGTCAAACAGTCCGTGTTTTCAGTTTCCATGCTCGGAAAATATAACTTTAGAGATTAAAAGAGCAGTAACAACTGCTCTGCGGAGTGAAACGTGACTAGTATGATATTTGTAAGTGTGACTCACTCCAAGTTAGCTACTGAATGGTGATTACGTAATGGCTGTTTCACCAAAGCACAGCACGCCATTTGGTTGCCTATGTGGGCGTGTCTTCAAACAGACCTTTGGGACGAAGATCGTCACAGAGCCTTGGAGATTCGTCTTTTATTGGGAATATACTGACCTTCTTGCTGTAGGGTCTGGCTGCGAATAACATTCGAGTAGATTACTCCTACGCGTGCAAAAGTTAGTTCCTAGATTGTACAATGTAGTGAACTTTTTCCTAGAATGAAACTAGGCTAAAAAGGATGTTTTCTGAAATATGTTATTAGACATGAAAGTTCATGTAAGAGATAATTAAAAATACCACAACTACGTAGACAGTAACTGTACATTAACTTTCATGCTATATAGTCCATCCATGATTCCTTCCAACTTTTGTAGAGCTCTGCCAGAGATCTACTTTCATAGTATTCTTCCACCTCATCGAAACAAAGCTTAACCAAGTCTATAACATTACACCAAAGGGACAACGTATCGCATTCGTGCGCACTCTGTTAAATACAATTTTGGATGAAAACTATATATTACTAGGTATTACCAACGCAACTATTTTCTTTCCGTTTTTATTGATATCAATTAAATATTGTAATTTATTGATAAATTGTAAGTAAACTTAAATTCAACAAAAAATAAGATGTTTTTATGTTGACTGGATTATAAAAAGTTTATGGTACATGACATATTTAGGATACAACCAAACACGTCATAGATGGGGTGATTTTTCAAAGGTTTGATTTTAAAAAAAAGTGTGGAGATATCGCGAATACACTATAATAAACAACTGTACGCTGCAATATCGGACGCAAGTGAAGGCGGTAGGGCACTCACTCGAAGCGCACGCTAGTGTCGCCATCAGCGTTCCTTTGCTGCAGCACCTCAGAGGTGCAACACATCTGCAGGTAGGCGGGCCCCCTTAAAGAAGGAAGGTTGAAACAGTGTGTTGCTACTTTTCCTTCCGCTCGGCGCAGATCGCCGTTCCTCGAGCGGCGCAGCGCGTTGGGAAAGGAAAGTGAAGTGTAAGCTGCCTACACGCTCGACAACAGATATTCGCGTGGCCATGGCACAGTATCTGCTGACATTTACCGGCCCACTCTTGCATCCTGGCCGGTGACGTAACAGCCGTGCAGTGCAGAGCAGCTCGGCCGCTTCCCCTCCCCCACCCNAGGAACTTCTCAGTGCAGTGAACACTGCGCTTTTCCGGCGGATGCAGCACTATAGTATATTCGTGGTTTCTTTACACAATTCGAATCAAACATTTTAAGAAAAAAAAACACCCCCTTACTTGTCCCTTACTCGTTTATGTACCGCAACTAACTAATGAATTATGTTCCGACCCCGTGTTCTGGAACTGTAGCCTAGTCTTAAATGAATCTCTCGGCAATGGCTCTAGTGTTTGTGTGTAAACCTTTTTAGGTACTGCGAGGTAGCTTATCGATTAATTATATTTTGAGTTTATTTTTGTTGGATCCTCGGCCGTGACTATCTTCCCTCTTTTCATTGTCATGGTGTGTCATTCTTTAATTTCAAGTAACTATGTCTGAACAGAGATGTTCAGAATTTCAAACAAACAGGATCGTTATTGTTGCTATTCTTTGATGTGTGTTAAATTCAGCCATGAACCAAACATATAATCTTTTCTTTTCACAGGTAATTAGCCACCCCACTTTTTTTTGAGCATTTATTATTATTTATATTATTTTGAAAACTTAACAAGTGCTGCATTAAGAACTACTGATCTCCACAATCATTCGGTACCATTCGTCCCCTTGAAAATATTAATATGAACAAAGGCAGTGCATCCAAAAACCCTAAGGTGACTCAGATAAATGGCTTTACCAGTCCATTTTTCTTCAGGAAGAACGCCTTTCGCTGCTTTGGTTGGAGTACGATTTTTAAGGTGGATAGCAGTATTTACAGCCTCTGCCAAAAATGCTTCCCTAAACCTTCACACATGAGCATTGTACGTGCTTTCTCCACAATCATCCTATTTGCTCTTTCAGCAACACCATTTTGTTCATGTGTATAAGGTACTGTTCTTTGGTGTTTCATCCCACTCTTGGCCAGAAGGCTCATGAACTCTGTGTTCACATATTCAGTCCCATTGCCTGTTCGGGTGCACTTAATCTGTTCACCTGTCTGATTTTCCACAAGGATCTTGAATTCAGAAAATTTTTACATTACTTCGGCCTTTGATTTCGGAAAGTATCCATGCGTCATTATGGTAAAATCATCAATCAGAGTAAATAAATATTTCGCTCCTCCATGTGATGCTTCACTCATAGGACCACATAAATCAAAATGCACCAGTTCAAGCTTCTTGATTGCTCTTGATGTGCCATGTCCTTTAAACGGTGTCCTACAATGTTTTCCTTCAATTCATGGGAGGTAAGATAATATGTTGCTCATGATTCTGAAAATTCACACCACTTGTCATTCGTTGCTTTAAAAAAAATTCATGCTTACTCTGTTCATATTGCCAAGTCTTTTATACCACAGTTGATGTGATAGTGTCATGTTTACTACATGATTTGTGAGGTAAACTGCATTCTTATTACGTCTTGATACATCGACATCTCTCACTGCAATTTCTTCGCGCACATCTTGTTTCAAGCACACCGCAGATTCCATATCTAGTTTGGAAATACCACCAACGTTATTGGCAGTAGCCTTAACATTGCCTTGATATTACAATCTTCCTCCAAAAAAAAAAAGACATCCCTGGGATGAAAATGTAACAACAAGACCCATTTCAACCATCTTCCTGACAGACAAAAGATTCGTTGACAAACCTGGCACATAAACACCATTAGAAACATACCTCATTCCATCCTGATATCCTAGGTTAACCATTGCGTCACCACTACCACCACTCTTTACTTATGTGTTATTTGCCACGGCGATGTCACACCCTGTTAATTTTTCATTGTCGCTAGTTAGCCAGTTTTTGCGCATAATCATATGAGCAGTAACTCCCGAATCTATGTACCACAGGTCAGAATCACACTCTGCACCCAGAGCAATCAACAAGCACCAATTTTCATCAGACTTAGTATGTTTATGGGAAATGTTACTTTTTTGACCCAACTGTTTTTGTGACCATTGCATGCACACATTTCTCTTAGGACAATCATACGACTTATGCCCTAGTACATTGCAGTAAAAACAACGAAACATGAAACTCTTCTGATTCTCTACTGTACCAGGCTCTTTTCTTTGATTGGAAAGGAGAACCACATAAGACGTGTCTTCCCGTCCATGCTTAAAATCTTCTTGCAATGAATTTGTTTTCTCAAGATCACTTGTAATTTTGGTACCACTATTCTCAAGTGCCATTACCATTAAATTATAATCTTTTGGTAGGCCACTTGACATTATAGCTGCAAGAAATTTATCTTAAATTGGGTAACCTAAGTCTGACAACTGTTTGGCTACACACATAACCTTAGTAACATAGGCTTCCATAGAATTGAAATTGTTTAGTTTTAGCCCAAACAGTATTCTGAGCAATCCAAGCCGTTTTGTTAACCCTTATCTTCACAAGCCCTTCGTAAATTGTGCCAGGCCTCACTAGCTGTTTTTACATTTATTACGTGTGCAAAACAACATGGTTTAACCATCAGACATATCTTGGACCTTCCTTTCCTATCCTCAATTTCACTGATAATGCCATTAGCCTCATGTTCAATGCACTTCCAAAAATATTTATGAATTAAATACATTTCCATTGAAAACTCAGCTATTGTAGTTCTCCATATCTTCCAATTTTTCATTCCCCGGGAGGACAGAATAATTCACTAATTTATCTTCCATATTATTCACAAGTTTATTTTTACCACCTTCCGTCATGATGAATAACTCACTTTTATCACATGCTTAAACAGTAGCGGGACTTTTATTTATACGAACATTCCACAGTCCCGAAAAGCATCTCAATATGTTTTATGGTCCTGGGCCCATAGCATGTTAGAACAAAAACCGTATACTAAATATTAAACAGAACAAACATCACCCATCTTTATTACACACAACCTTGGTAGCAAGACATAACGAAGAAGGAAAAATAAATTAGACAAAAGGTTACTAAAAAATAAATAGCAATGGTGCCAATGTACACAGTAAAACATGTTATAAAGAAAAAAAGTTTCAGGAACAAGTCACAATATGTAAAATTGCAGTTGATTAACATTTCCAACACCAACTTTACTGGGTGCATGAAAGTCAACGTGCCCGTCAAAATGTACGCAGGTAGCAGCAGTGACATTTTTCAGAAGTTCGTTTCAAAAGTGCTCACTTTAACTTGAACATCCTTTAGGGTGGATCACCATGCGACCCCGTGCTGCACTGGTGTCCTCGCAGTCGCTGGATTCATCTCAACTGCAGGCTGGTTGGGGTGGGGGAGGGGGAGAGGGAGGGGGATAAGGATCGCCGGGACGTGACAGTACAATATGCGATGTCACAATGACAAAGTGCGTTCTGAAAGAAAAGAAAACTTGATCTAAAATTAACTGGATGAACAGTACTGTGTGTAAGAAATGTTTCCAAAGAAAGTGTAAATATTGATAAATTTAAACAAATACCTGTCCTCTGTAAACATAACCTAACATAAACATGTTTCCATAATACTTTCATCCAGGTTCATGAGTGGCAATATTATTCTTACGGTATGAATGTACTGCCTTGAAGTTTAAACCGAAATGATTCATCCAACATCCAAGGTAATTATTAACAACATAAGTTTTATTTACCTTAATACGCAGTACATCACTTAATAGCAGGTGCGCTTAACTATAAAATTTGATGTGTTTAAAATTATTTATCATTTTACTGCCAACAATTGTGTCTCAGCCATGCTTACGTCACAGTGCCTTTATTCAATGTTAAGGCTATTTTGCGTTTATTTAGAGTAAAATTATCTTCTGGAATATACATACAATGGTATTTGGTTCTGAAAGGACTTCACAAAAATCTTCGAAATATACACATTTTTGGGAAAATTGTTATGAAACAAAGCCACTTTTCATTTAGTAATTCTAAACGTTTTTCTAAAAAGGCTGTGGATCAAGAAATTGCGCATGACAGAATATAGATTTTTCGTTCTCTTAAATTTTACTCTGTTTGAAGTGACCACTACGCCGGTTAAATATTAAAATTTACTTTTTCATGGCTAAAAATAAAAATAAATAAATATATATATTGGAGAGGTATTTCAAATTTTGTAAAATAAGCTTGAAATTATTTCTCGTGGTTACAAATTTAAGGTATTTCGACTATATAAAATTATGCCGTTTAACAGAAATAAGAACTTTGCATGGTAAATACGATTTGTATTTGATAGCGTGATCGTGAAAATTCAATTTTTCTCGTATACACAGGTAATTTTTCATTTTAACCAGTTCCCGCAAATGGTTCTTCGTAAATCCCCGAAATAAACAATATTTTTTTAATATAGAAAAAATGTAGTAAAATCCGCTTCCTCTTGTAGTTCTAAGAATTGTATGGTGGAATATTTATTTCAACTACCGTGTTTTCAGACGACGTAACTTCATTGAAACAATAAACACGTCGTGTGTGTTTTTGCTCCAGCGACAGGCGTACATTAGCATACTGACTTGCTTGAGCTCAGCACAGATCTGTCACAGAGCTGTCGGCTAGTACCGGCTGTTCCAGTTGAGCCCAGTCCTCTCTAACACTCAAGTGGCAAATGGACACGGGTTCTCCCGACACGAAAGCCGCCAGGACGCGGAGCTGACATCCCCTGCTTTTCCCAGTGCTCGCGGCAACGAAGGAGAGGTGGTGGATGGCGGCATGCCATCACAACATCGCCTGCCTTCCTCTATTATACGGACATATATATTTTTTTTTTGTGGGCGTTGCTCCCGCCTGAGGCAAGGTCGATTTGGTTGAGGAGAGAGAAGGCTGGTGCGAAGCGGAGCCCACTGCATCTCCCGGTCCACCAAGTATCTTGGGATGGAGCTGGAGGCTGCATCTCCCGGCCAGCCAAGTGACTCGAGATGGAGCTGGACTGGAGCAGTGGCGCAATGAAGAGGCGGAGGAACGGGAACACCCGGAGCAGATCCCCGGTCTGCCAGTTCGTTGTGCACACAAAAGCCAAAGACTATGCGACTTCCGTGATTGCAACGGGATGCAAACATCTGGTGCGTATCGGTGTTCGCAAACTGAGCCACGTGGAGGGTTGGGTGCGATCCTTCACCCGCACATCTTCGCGAGGCTAGAGACAGCGGTGGCGTAGTGTCCAGGGCGCTCGCCTCCCACCACGGCGATCCGGGCTCGATCCCCGGCGGGTCCACTCCCGGATCTTCGCATGTGGGAATCGCGCTGGACGATGCCGCTTGCCGGTGGGTTTTCTCGGGGTACTCCCGCTTCCCCCGCCCTTGCACTCCAGCGCCGCTCCATTCTAGGGCAGAGTGTCGCCTTGTCCTGGGTGCACTCCCCACACGCCATTCATTTTTTTTCGTGAGGTTAACTGTGTTTGGAGAAGTTTGCTGTTATCGACTACCTGGATTAATTAAACCTCCCTCCGTGGGGAAAAAAAATTTGTGAAGCATATGTCTGTACTTCGTTCGCGGTTAACTGATAAATTTTGAAAGCCGTTTTTAAGATATACACTGCAGTCCACATTGAATCCATCCGGTAGGTGTAAAATTAACGCTGCCATGAACCTTGTAAAATTTGTAGTGTCGACAGAGAACG
Organism: Clitarchus hookeri; assembly: GCA_002778355.1. Lineage (NCBI taxonomy): Eukaryota > Metazoa > Arthropoda > Insecta > Phasmatodea > Phasmatidae > Clitarchus > Clitarchus hookeri. Next base: position 502,870 of record NQII01000318.1, on the reverse strand, counting down.
TAACGTACGAACACAAGGAAACACCAGATTGAATCTTACCACAGACCTGTGTCTTACCGAAGATGTTTGTAGTTCAGGAACTATTGCCACAGGCAGTCTACGTAGGCTACGAACAACACACAAGAGACACCAGGAAGAAATAAAAACAAAAAATTACAACTAGCTACTGACCAAATGATTACTCACGGATACTAGCGTGGAAGTACATTTGATTTGATTGAAAATTAAATATTTTGGTTGAAACATCATGAATTAAATGAATATCTGTGCAAATACTATGTATTATGTAACAGCTCGTTATTGGTTTCAAAATGTAGCATGCTTTGTGTGGCCGTAACTGTGCGTGTAGCCCTCGCGTACGTGTTTTTTAATTGCAATTAAAATGTAGCTAAGTGTCTTCAGGTCCTTTAAATCATTTCAAAATGTGTAAATTAAATTATTAAACAACTTTCTCACGCCAACTCAGTTGGGAGAACACGAGACGTCAGTTCAGGGCTCCGTAGGCATAAAGGTGGAGAAACTTAAACAAAAATGATTATCCAAGATGGCGTAACGTAAGCCAGATTAATTTCTCAAAAATCATTAATTATTTGACAGGCGTAGTCTCTGTGTCGAAAATTCAGCATACGTAGCTTAAAATAAATCTTGACCGCTGTAACAGCTCTTGATATCTTCTGTAGCTGGTTCCGCTGTTTGTGGGCCTTAGTCTTCCCTCGCAAGACTGTCGAGCCTTAGGTACGTCACTTAAGTCCGTACAGTACCACACGCAATCGCGGTAGCTCAAATATTGCTTTAAATATAATCGGCGTAGGTAGCGCGTGCAGACTTAACTTATTCCTCTTCGGATGCCGCGCGTCTTCGTCCTGTCGGCAGTCTGCATTTCTCTACGGGACTCCGCCAATTAACCAGCTAAATAAAATATCTCTCAAAATAAAATATATCGTCAGTCAGGCGATGACCCAGTAGGTCATCGCCTGGCTGACGGGAAAACCAAGATGGTTAAAATCATTAAAAACTGCATACTTAAACGACGCCTTTAAACATCGCGCCAATCACGAGACGGCTACATCATATCTTACACATACGTACCATTCCTTAAATTTGTCTATGCAAAGCGACCCACATAAAAAAATAACGCTGTGAATGAAAACAGAAAGGCTCACAAACATAATTACACGGAAATGGGTTTTCTGAGGTTAAAACAACTTGCAATTAATAATATGAATTAGAGCTATAGTAAATAAAATATATCTGTCACAAAAAATAGTAAATAAAATAAATAAATATTACGTTAACATAAACATTGCAAAAATAAATCGAGATATCTGTGACCGGAATAAGTAGCGGTTATTTGAGGCGTTACAACCTGATTTGCCGATCAAGTGATGCTATTAAATTGTTAGGAACGTATATATGTTGCTATCATAATGACTCTTATTTTTATGTTCTTAAAACCAACATAAATTAAACAAAATACAGTGACTGTCCACAATTTTTAAACGTAACACTTATAGTACGAAATTTATGCGTGGAAACACTTTCCTTAAAAAAAAATGCATGCAGCTTTGGACAGAGATATTAATTTTTCCAAGATTGATATCAAAAGTACCTATTTGACCGTGAACCAACTTATAACAAAGGAACATTGTCCAGAGTCATTCAGTACCAGCGTTCAGTTACTTAACTCTCCGCACGATAGCGCTAGGGACATGAGGAAGCGATTGCAGAGCGGCCTTGTGTCGGGTCAGGAAATTAACTCCAAAAACGCGGAGAATCTCTTTTGGATTAATTCCTTATGAAGTTTTGTAGTCAATGTCGATACTGCAATAAACAACGTCGATGGGTTTGAGTTTAAAGCTAACATGTATCCTATTCCAGCAAATACCTTACACAACTAAAGCTATTTCAAACACACTAAAATTAAAATATATAATTGTGATATCTTAAAATAGCGTGAGTTCAATATTACAATCCATCAGGCTGATGCAGTGAAACATTTCGTTCGTTTATTACAGACGATTCTATTAACACCAGCAAAGAAATCAGACAGTGACTTTAGCACATTTTTCAAGAGATGAATTCTGTACATACAGGAAATCAAAGGATATTGACTCATTTAATTACCTTTATCATTAAAGTACTGAAAAGTACACTTACGTCGGTTTAAATAGGAGTAATTCTTAGCTATAAACCAGGCAAACTCCTTTCCACTCCAGCAGATTAACGTGGAGAAGATACTTGCTGGAAGAAGACCCAGTTCACGCTCGGGTATTGAGTAAATGTAAAACCACCCGGCAGAAATGAAGCGTACATGGGAGCTACGTGTGTGCATGTAGAAATACAGAACACTGGTCACATGTTGCAATGCAGTTTGTGCCCAGTCAGATCAACCATGAAGGACCTAATTAACGGTGCAGCAAATTCACTCGAAGGTGGCACATTTTGGCGCAGTAAAACCTATATGCTTTGCCTTATAACCAAGTGTGATTTTTTTATGCATATGCACTTGTTTATACGTCGTGATTAAAACTGTGTCATGATAAACAAACAAATCAAATTTAACAAACCAAATCAGCCTGAAACATCAAAACATTTTTTTATAGGAGATTCAAGTGAAAGTCCAGCCCCCCTGCCCCTTCGCTGAACAAAATATTTTGTCCAATACAAAAAATAATTTATTTACCACCGAACGAAAGGCATATTTTTCCATTGACCAAATCACTAACAAAAAATATGCATGTTTGTGACCAAATCAATCAATATGGCATTCTACGGTAAGTTTTTTTGTTGAGTTTGCTCGGGGAAAAAATACTTCTGTTGTAACCACAATCCTGGATGGACACCAACCTACATCCAGACTGCATCAACTTCCGGCAGACCAAATGTCCTGAGCTCAACTCCTGCTGTCTGGGTATTTGCAGTTGTGGGAAGTTTCCTTCCCGAGTTCAGAACAAGGATCTGTGCTGTGACGTCATTCCACTTTTACACCGCGGAAGGTAAACCAAGCACGGTGCAATCATCGGGAACCTTGGCATGTCGCCGTTTCCATCTTCGCGACTTTGCCGGAGGTCGCGATGCTCAGTAATAAGACATTCAGCATTAACATGTTTAGCCCATGGTCAATTTGAACTAAGTTTCGTCACGGAACGCCTCCCTCGTGCAATTCAAAGATGTTTCGGAAGTGGTTTTCCGTGCAGCATAAATAATAGCGAAGTGTAAGTTTGTGTGCCTCAGCAAGGCAACATTGCTCAACCTTGCTCACTTCCGGAAACTACACACTATCTCGCCCACAACAACTGGACTACTCTGGTTCATACGTGCATCCAAGAAGTAAGTGCAGTTTTTGGGATGAGAAACATTTGTCAGTAATTGTATTTCTGCTTTGTTACTGTAATGGCTTTGCTGCGACACGCTTATTCACTTTGAGTAATATTTAAGCATACTCTGTTTACACAATCCCCCACCTGTGTGCTTCGATTAGGAGCGCCGAGCCATAAGAATTGCATTAACTCTGACGTATTCTGTATCACAGACCAGTTGAATCCTTGCGCATTCCAACCACCCAGAACATAATATAATTCTGGAAACAGTCAAAATTTCAATATTCTCGCCAAAAAAAAGTGTTAGTAAAAACACGCAGTTACATGTATGCTTCATTGGCATATTTCTACATCGTAACGTTTAATTTTAATTTTTTTTAAAATACCAATTAGTATTTTGATGATGATGGATGTGGTTACACATTAGGAAGTGATTTTCGCCAACATGAGGGATTCACAGCAAAATCTACTACTTGCTTATCTCCTTAAATAATTAACGCTTTGTAGAAAATTCATCATTCCTTGAAGGCCAACGAGTTTCATAGTCTACTCGTGTTACACGTATCTGAACAGTCGTTCTTTTTTTCTAATTACTAGTTCATGCCGAATACACAAACAATGACAGCGCCATATATTGTGGGTTTAGTGAAGAGCTGAACAAGAGGTCCGTTGCAGTCACGTACTGTGAGATACTTTCTCCTCGGAAGTAACTTTTTTTTCTCCTTCAAATTATCGCTGTGTCTGTGAGTTTGGCTAGGTGGGCCGAGCGTATGTGATCAGTCATGAGAGAGCGAAGCTGGCTCGCCTGCGGCAGGTCACCGGTCACATCATTAACATAATTTGAACTACGTACTTCATATATTTCGATGGGGTTATATTTGGTGTCAAGATATTTAAATGCTGGTAACAATCATTTACAGCACCAGTAGATACAATCCAAAGTTTTAGATTTTAAAATTGCCAACTTTTTGCAAAAAAAAATTAGGGATATAAACCACAAACTCAATCAATAAATAATAGCTCTTATAATAAAAAAAAGCATATCTAAAACTCTTTGATATTGAAACACATAAACATTTAAATGAAAATTTTTTTCCAGGAACTAGATTTTTTAACTGAAGCTTTCTAGAAAATGAAATTATGTTAAAATAAAGAATTTTTTAGAATTTATATTGTAAATTTATGCATTGTAAGACTTTTGAAATTTTTAAACTATTAATTTTGTACATGCGCTGATTTTGAAAAACAGTCAACAATGTATTGCTCAAAAACCTTGTATCAATTATTGTTGTATGTGAACATTTTGTTAATTCAAACGTATCTCACTAAAACAAGCTCCGTCGAAATACGTTAAATAGTTCAAATTGTGTTCGTGATTTTATTTTGCGGGAATTTCAGCATTGTGAAACCTTTCCATAGCCCCTAATTAGGGATGGTTTATCACAAGTCGTTTGCTATCCTCATTCCTCACAAACACTGGTGCCCTTCAGAAATGTGTGCTAACCAAATTATCAGTCATTATTTCAAACGTTTATTAACGTCTGTGATTTAAAATTTAATTAAGGTAAATTTGATTAGTCTTTGAGTATGTATGCCTCATTAACACCTAAATTTTTCGACGGAAACCTCAGTTCAAACCATACATGATCCATGAGAGTCCGGTGGCTGGATGACTCGAAAGTGTGCCCCTCGGCTAGGTACGATATTTCATTTTGATTTTTTTTCTCTCCTGAATACTCCAGTGATGAATTAAATTTGCTACAGAAAGTAGGGGCCAATATTTCCAAAAAAGAAAAGTTCTGCTTCCCCAGATTGCAGTAAAAAATAAAGCCTTATATAAAGTCAAATATTTGATACCGACGCATTCGTGCATTTTTATTTAAAACGAACTAGGTGTACGTACGACAGAGAGAAGTGTCGAAAATCGCCTAAGATGTCTGCAATCTCAAAGTTAGAGTTTAACGTGTGAAACCCACTCATTCCGCTCGGTTGGTCCCGGGCTAGGTGGTACCCTTGAAGCTGTAGCCTGGTTTGAAACCTGGGAGCATTTTGTATAGGGGGGAAATACATGCTAATGAAATTCGGTTTCTTGAAGCCAATTTGGAAGATATAAACTTGAAACAAAAACCTAAATGTGAGGAATGATACACTCAAGCTCTGTAGCAGCGCAAATATAACTATTTGTTTTCAGTAATTTTGTTTAAATTATTAGATGTTCTAATTTTTTCAGGAAACAGGCTATATACGGTGATTCTAAAATCATGGGACAAACATTGAGGGGTGGTAGCGTTCATTAAAAAAAACAATTATTGTATAGTAGTATATGGGCGGGAGTGACGCGTTGAGGCACAAACACAAAAATAACACATGAAATGCAACACATTGTTTATTTACAACGTCGCCGCTAAATGCCTTTTTACAGCAATGTTTATAATAATTGCTCAAAATTGCTACCACCGACAGTAATGCAAGCTTGGTAGCGTCGGTGGAGTGATTGGCGAACAGATTCAAATACGCCGGGTATTTCACGCACGCCACCATTGTCAGCCAATCACGCCATATGTAGAGGTCGCCAAGCATGCGTGACTGTCGGTGGATGCATTTACAGCAACGGTTTTAACATTTTCTGTACGGAATCACTCGTTAAGTATGCTGCTAATGAACATTTTATGTTTCCGTTAATGTGTTATGTTTTTGTGTTTGTGCCTCAACGCGTCACTTCAGCCCATATATTCCTATACAATAATTGTTTGTTTTAATGAACTCTACCACCCCTCAATGTTTATCCCATGATTTTAGAATCATCCTCTATATTAATGTTACAAAAAACTTTGATAGCTAAGAAGCATATATTTTTCTGCTCTGAAACATCCCTGGTGGTATATATCTATCTTCTAACAATAACGAAAAAAAAAAAAAAAAATTACTAACATGAATTCTACTATAGCAAATTCGCATTTCTTTCAAATCAGGCAACAGTCTCAACACCCTCGTTTGGTACCGGAAGCTCACGTGTAGATTGTGCTCAAGGTGGCATTCAAACCGGCGAGTTCTCGTTTCGTATGCAAGCACTGCGACCCCCACACCACCGAATTCAAGCAAAGAAACCAATTTCCTGTTGTTCGTTGCTAGTCAGTGAACGTCGTATCTTCACTTCCCAGCCACGCATTTCAACAGGCCGTAGCGCGTTGAGGGAAGTAATTAATGGGAACGAACATCCCTTCTCAGCGGAAAAAGTGTCTTCAGTGCAACCCCTTGAAAAAGTATCAAATAAAAAAGAAGCTTGTAAGAGAATTATTAAAGAGGAAGAGTATATGTTAACACGCAGCGTAAACTTATTATGACACATTTGTGATCATGGTGGATAATATTGGAGCATAAGAGTGTTACATCAACACTGTAGTGATTGGATGGAGCAGTCAAATAGGAAGTACTCTGATGCACTATTATAAAGAACAACTGCACTACATAACACATTACCTTAATACAACAGAAAACCACATGACACTTACATCGACAATAGGCACTCTAGCACTTAACATCTTTAGTTCAAATATACAGGACATAACAAGACACTACCACATGACACCCTGTCAAAATACTTTCTCTCAAAAGATCGCAAGATGGAACTTTGCAGTACTTACTATAACCCATTCCAGCGTCGAATCTCCCTTAACCATATTCTTCTTCTCTTATAACAAACAAAAATGACACAACAACTCAAAACACATTTATCGGCGGTGACCTAATTGTTAGCACAGATAGATGTACTGAGGAAGAAAAATTATTATGTGACATAGCTCTTCCTATAAGCTGGCAATTTTTCTAAGAGAGTGTAAGATGATATTACCATAATTTTAAGAAACTGAACCCTGAAATATTTCCAAAAAAAAGTTTAAAATAGTTGATTCAGATAATTAGTTATGTAAAATACGCAATTTAAAGTAATTTAAATATGCAAACAAAAACTAATAACATAATAAACCTGCGGCAAATAAATATAAACAAAACAAAATTTTGACAACACAACTGTCATGGTTAAATGTAAACAAACCAAACTCTAAACAAACAAAAGAAAATTATTTTACACCCTGTGGTTGAAATCTCAAGAAGCTTTCGAATCACGAGGTCCAGGTTTTTATCCATGGCAAGTCATGAACGTACAGTATGCACAGTTTGTTTAAGATAAATAACCCCTTCAATATGAGTTTGACTAATTGTCTGCACTCTTTCTTTTTTCAGAAAACATACCGAATTTTTTGCCCAATATAATTTACATAATAACATCCCAAACGTGCTTACTTTGCTATAGTTGCCACTGGGTTTGTAATTTTGTATAAAGTAACAGCTTGGAAGGAATTTTTGGTTATTTTATACGGGTGGGTACAGAAACGTTGACAGTAAAAACAGCTACACAATACAGACATGTTGACAGCAAAAACAGCTACACAATACAGACATGTTGACAGTAAAAACAGCTACACAATACAGACATGTTGACAGTAAAAACAGCTACACAATACAGACATGTTGACAGTAAAAACAGCTACACAATACAGACATGTTGACAGTAAAAACAGCTACACAATACAGACATGTTGACAGTAAAAACAGCTACACAATACAGACATGTTGACAGTAAAAACAGCTACACAATACAGACATGTTGACAGTAAAAACAGCTACACAATACAGACATGTTGACAGTAAAAACAGCTACACAATACAGACATGTTGACAGTAAAAACAGCTACACAATACAGACATGTTGACAGTAAAAACAGCTACACAATACAGACATGTTGACAGTAAAAACAGCTACACAATACAGACATGTTGACAGTAAAAACAGCTACACAATACAGACATGTTGACAGTAAAAACAGCTACACAATACAGACATGTTGACAGTAAAAACAGCTACACAATACAGACATGTTGACAGTAAAAACAGCTACACAATACAGACATGTTGACAGTAAAAACAGCTACACAATACAGACATGTTGACAGTAAAAACAGCTACACAATACAGACATGTTGACAGTAAAAACAGCTACACAATACAGACATGTTGACAGTAAAAACAGCTACACAATACAGACATGTTGACAGTAAAAACAGCTACACAATACAGACATGTTGACAGTAAAAACAGCTACACAATACAGACATGTTGACAGTAAAAACAGCTACACAATACAGACATGTTGACAGTAAAAACAGCTACACAATACAGACATGTTGACAGTAAAAACAGCTACACAATACAGACATGTTGACAGTAAAAACAGCTACACAATACAGTCATGTTGACAGTAAAAACAGCTACACAATACAGACATGTTGACAGTAAAAACAGCTACACAATACAGACATGTTGACAGTAAAAACAGCTACACAATACAGGTTTCAGGAAGTTTACAAAGCTGCACTCTACGCTGTGTCAGCCCACAATACTTTTTTTTAATACCTGCCAGTTTTTGAGAAAATTCACAAATCCGACATGAGTTTGATCTCCCGTAACGGAAGTTCAGATCGTCGTGGTATGGGAGCCATCCCCTGATATTTCTCTGGCATAAAAAGCATGCGGATTTATAAGAAACAAACAACACATCATCGACTATGAAATCACCCAGCACATGGAGGGAATGTTCTCCTGTTTCTTTAAAATATAAGTTTAATGTCTCACTACCGTTATGCGCAGCAATCATGCCTATCAGAAGATGAATCTCACCTTCCTCTTCGCAATTTTTCCTGACTGTCTGCCAATCTCAACTACTTCCTGGCGGAACTTCTATTATTCGCCGTTCTTCTTCATGCAGTCCGACTTCTCCAATTGTAATTCATGTTCACTCCCTGCGTCGCAAGCTGTAAAACACATAGAAGAACAATTTTTCAGTAGTGCTATGTATTTTTTGAGCTGATTTTGACTTACAAAGCACCAAAAAAATTAATAGTCGTGTAAGTTACGGTAATAAAAAAAGTTTAGTGTTCGTGGTGGTAAAACGGGTGACAAAATAAGTCACCGTTTCCTTTGTATCGGCTAGTGAGTATACCAAACATGGTATATAACTGTCTGTTAGATCAAGGAAAACGTTTACCGACCGAACTGTGCAGTTGCTGTTATCTAAAACGTTTTACTGAACTACATGCCGTAGAGAACAAAACTGGAATTTTGAAACCAAGGAAACACAGCTAAACAGGCTAGGCAGTTTGGTTTGGACAATCAAATTTCACGTAGAGCTAATGTTTCTTAAACAGCAATCTTTATCTGATTTAAACTGTCGAACCAATCTTTGTGTAAATAACAAATTCTAAAAAGTAGTTTAACTTAACGATAGTAAATACTCTTTCCATAAATATTCGGAGCATACGCCACTTTGACACAATCGCTTAGAAATTGATGTGATAATAAGATAAATAATAATCATATAAATTATACATACATTTGTGGGCTTTGCGTGTAACAGTTATTCACTGAATTAGCTCAAATCAAAGAGACTTCTCAATGATAGTGAGCTCAGATCCATGAAACTACCAACTCAGTTCTCATATTTTAAGTTATGAGGTGAGTGGGCCTTGAACCATCGCCTTAGATGATCTCCTCACTCGTGAGAGTAACGAGAATGTGGTCGCAAACGACCCTGATTATAACTCAAATTCGCTAACACGAAGTAAATATAGGACTTTTATATCTTCACTGAATTAGAGCAGATGACTGAAATATACACATATATGGCTATTAATTAATCCTCTCGGATGCCAATACAAGAGCAACGAATAACATGCAGAACATTGCAACCAAAGTAATGCACACAGATGACAACTGAATGCTAAGAATATTATGTCCAGTACAAGGCGCAGATATTAACTTTACAGCCACTACGCGGTTTTATGCTGATAAATAAGAACAATTTTACTATTTAGGATTTAATAATAACAAAATTAAAAACAAACTTTCTTAATTTTAACAGAATTCCATCTTCTTGAAAGCGTAAGTTAAAATTTTTTGTTAAAAATTAATTTTTCCTTCAATTAATATAATTTAATATGTTATAAATTTGTATATAATATTATTAATTTGTTTATTTAAAAAAAATATCTTTTTTGCATATTTACTGATTTTGTGGTTTATATCCCAAATTTATTGCAGAAATTTAGTAATTAAAGGATCGTAAAACATAGACTTTACCAACTATCAGTATATAAGTTACCGGCATTCACATATCTTTTCAATAAATCTGACACAACAAAAAAAAAATATTAAGTAGTTTTCAATATGTTATTTATTTTATATTTCAGGATTTTGCTCGCGCGAGATCTTTCCGTAGACCTTAAAAAAAAAAATAGTCCATAACCGTTGATTTCTTTCGCTGTTGTGTCAGTGTTCGTAGCGAGGTCTCCCTGAAAGCACGCAACCCTTCCCATGCACGAGCCATGCGCGTTGCCATGCGCACAGCGAACTCGGCCGAACACCGACATTAGCGACACCTACCAGCAGGTATCGGAACCAAGTGTAGGCCGTTCGCGGAAAAGTGAGCACTTTTGAAACCAACTTTTGGGGGGAAAAGTGCTGTTCATTACTACCTATATATTACTGCACACATTGGGATGCAGGCCCCCAGTTAAGTTGGCAACGAAGAAATATAAAATAAAAAGTCCTAAAACTCAGTGTTGTATTGCGAGCGTAATGTTTAAAAATACATATTTGCAGTGAGATCGGTTTTTCTTATTATTTTTCACGTATTATTGAGAATCGGCATATCCGTAAGCAACAAATTAACGTGCCTAAAAATTCCACGATTCCACTTGGATGGCGCATGCCACTCAGTGCGCCTGTTGAAACATATGTAGATAGGAGCAAATACTTCTTTTCCAAGGTTGATTTCAAAGGTGCTCACTTGATCGCGAACAGCCTTTAAGCCGTGGTGATAAGGCCGGCGCAGTGATGACTCGTGCTCAGTCTCCGGCATGGCTCAGAAAACGATCACCGATACACAAATGGTTCTGGGCCAAACATAAAGACGCATATCCCGTCCTCTACATCTTTCTGAATATAACCGCGCAACTTTAACAAACTTATTGCTTACATTTTTAACATATCACATACTTTTTCCTTATGAAATAAAGCATTAGCCTGCAAAAAGTAAAAAAAAAAAAAAAGGACAAAAATGACTTTAATAAGGGAATAAAATTTTTTTAAGAATTTAAAGTTTTTACAAAATGTTTTTTTCGTAAAAATTTTAAAATGGAAAAAGTTAATACAAAACACTGCAGCTCAAATTAATCGTCTATGTTATTAGAACGTCATGAAGCCTATCTATGTCTTGGAAATTTATTATGCGGTTCGCCTGTATTTCAATTTCAACTTTTGAGATATAATTTAAAGTCCGAATAGTTAGTAGTATAACCCTTATCGCAGGTGGACCAATCGTTGAATATCAAAGTAATTGCAACACGGCACTATTGTGACTTCAATAACCATTTCGGCTGAAACCCAACTTCGTGTTGAAATTACTTTTCGAAATTTGCACGAATCAAGATTTTAAGATAAAATTCTCATATTTGCGCTTTTAAAATATATAAATGTAACTTTTAAAATGATTTGAAATTTTTTATATTGTGTTATAATCTGCATCATGTAACGACACCATAAAATACCCTCAAAATCTAGAACAGAATTTTTGGTTCTAAACGACATTATCGGCGATTCGGACCACTTCAGTTTTATCTTGTCGCTTGTGGCTTCCATGTCTTAAGTGATGTCTTGCACGTCAAGCGACCTCCCGAAATCTTTGACGCCTCCACATGAGACAACACTCGCCACGAGTTACGGTTCCTAAACTGCCCTTCACACTAACCCCTACACGCCTTTTAATTGGGGGGGGGGATAGCAAACAGCCTGTAAGTACTGTTACGTGCGAATGTTTCAATTGCTTGATTAGCCGCGATCTAATACTCCCCAGCAGAGGACATTCTCGCACGGCAGATGCTGATGCAATGCCGAGTGCCTTGGGTAAAGGCTATGATCGCCGGGGCTAGCTGTACACGTGGGTAGGTTGGCATGCAGCCAGTTGTCGTCTTGCAAGCGGACACTCTACGACGTGGGGAAAACACACCGGGCAGCTGAATATACACATTGTATGCAACGGCAGGAGCATCTGGGGGAAATAAACCAGCCACTGGCACTGTTCGCTACTCTTCCATGTGTACAAGAGAAATCTACACTCGAAGCCCGAATTAATGATACCAGTCAGTGACTTATGGAAGTGGAATTCTCGATATTCAGAGCAAATCACATATAAATGAGCAAACTCCAGCCATCATATGAATTACCTTTTTGTCACTGATTACCAGCGGAGCCATTTTCACTGATATTCACTGATATTTCACCATTTTCACTCTTTTATATTTAGAATGAATCTGTTAGTATTTACAGTTTTATGTTTTTGTAGATAACAAATAAGTGGTTTTGTATAACGGAAGAAGAGTAATTTCAGTATAAAAATTTTAATGAACGTTTTAGGCATTCAGACACACTAAAATCTAAACCGTTAAAACTTTTCCAAATCAGCGAATTTGAATATAGAGCTGCTGAAATTACTCCACTTGAATCAGTAAAATATCATGAACGTGTTTAGTAGTTGGCATTCACTAGTTAGAAACAGTGATTTCTACTGACTCCTAGTAAATTGCACTGGCCTGGCAGTATAACCTCAGTACATTCCATTGTTCGGCAGTATAGAACAGCCCATTAACTGAGTACTCAGTTAAGCTAACTCTACTGATTGTAATCACTGGTTGAGATTTAAGGTGTGAAGTACACAATCGAAGAAAGGACCATTTCTTTCAATAAGTCTTCTTTGCAGTGTCCACACTTACGGGAGTTATCCGTGTAATGCGACTGTTATAAGGCAGTCGGTCTTTGTAGAAAATCAAATAGCTGCCTGCTCCCCAGCTAGAGCCACCGTTAACTACGCGCCAAGGCAGACGGGTGGCAGAACTTCTCCGGTACAGACCGCTAGTGGAGAGAGCTTTGCACGGCGACCTTGTACTTCATTGCGCCACAGTTATCTCGCAACGCCGCCGGTTGAGTGCATCGCGGCAAGGTCTCCGCCCATCAGCACCGCTTGGATGAGCACATGGGCGAACGCTGGCTACTGATTTCCCTTCTGCAGGTATGAAGCCGTGGGGGTGTGGCAGTCGTCCCACCCGCCACCTACCACGACAAACCGCGTTCGACTCCCAGCGGGGGCCCCCACCCGCATTTCCGCTGTTGGCAGACGTGGCGGACGTTGCTGCTGGCCGATGGGATTTCTCGCCAGTGCTCCTGTTCCCCCGCAATTAAATCCCATCACTACTTCATCTCCCGCTCGCTTCATTACCACCGGCGTTAAGTACCTGATCTGTCAGGAGCGCCGTCTGGGTGGAGTTATTTTGCGTGTCCGGGGCCTAAGAGTGTTAGCTCTAAGGGCGACCTAAGCAATCGCATCGAATATCAAGTCGCCTTTACGCGGGAAGCGCTGACCCGACATGCAATCTTTCTCTCGTCAACTCACTTCGAAAAAAATCTTTCATTGGTGAACCTACAATTTTGTAATGTAATAATAGAAACAAAGGTGTGCTGCATGCCATTATGCTACGCTGAGAAAAAAATATGCGTGCAGGAACCATCTAGACTGTCAAAATAGGAACAGTCATCTGATGGTTTGTACTGACCATCTAAATATTGTTGACTAGCTGAAATTGTATTTGATACTACACCTATGGTCGCTACAGTAAAGCACTGTGTTACTACTACAAAACAGATAGAACCTCCAACACAACTTCAACAATATTTGTATTGTTCTCACAACAATCAGCATTGTGATAACCTGAGAGAACGTTATTTTACTAATATTTAACAGTTATGTAATCGGATTTTATGGCAGTAGCAAAAGAATATTCAGTTAGGTTATTACAATCCTAGTTGTGCGACGAGAAACCCAAGTATTGTAGAAGTTGTTCTATTGGTGGCACTGCTTGTTTTGTAGCAGGAACGCACTGCTCTGCTGTAGCAATCGTATGTGCAGATGCAAATACAAATAAAACAAGGAATACAACAAACAATTTTGTTCGCATTACTATCTACTGTATATTAACTATGTTTATATGGTACAGATTAACAGTTTAGATAATTCTTACAACCATATTTTTTTTTTTCGGTGTACGTTAAATTGCCTGTACAGGAAATTTCACGCCTAAAAAAATTATTGTGGGAAAAGTGAATTAGCCTTTTTTTCACTGTAAAAAATACGTATTAAAGAACTAGCACTCGGAAGTGGAAAATTTCTAATGGGTGCCGCCTACCCGGAGGTGTTACGAGCGTTTGAAGTTGAGAAGAGGAACAAAGTGACTCGCATCAAGTGCCCCATCGCACCTATGCGCCTATGCGCAAGGCTCTGAACTGTGAACTGGCGTGCAGTGTTCTCGTCATGCAGTGTTAACCTATGGGACTTCAAGCGGTGACCCTATCTTTTCATTGGCGGACAGTCTGAAACAAAGTTCAGTGTATGTACCTATAATATATTCGCCAGTATGTTTTGAAATACAGCAGTGTGAAAAAAAAACTTTTTTAACTATGTTGGAGAGCTCGGGAATAGTATTTGTAAGGTGCGTTAAGGTTTTAAAAGTATTATTCGTACCTCATCTGAAGTGTACTGTACCGAAAAAAAAATTTTGTGGTCAGTAAAATGTGATATTCATATTATATCGTTAGTGTCATTAGTGGCAAAATACACCAAGTAAGTCCCAAACAGAAAATGTTTTTTCAGCTTGTCATTCTGTATTCACGAAATGTCATGCTGAAGTTACGATTATTATAGAGTACTTACAGGAAATTATGTAGCTCCATAAATTGTGCTGTAATTTAGTGTAATACGGGAATGCACTAATACAGACCATGGTCACAATTACTCCAGCACTTTTTGACTGAATCCCTGTGTAGGGTGATGAGTATGGCGTTTTGTATACAATCCGCTGTATGTACGGTATGTGCATCACTGCTTTCTCTCCGTTTTTGGCAGCTGAATCAGAGACCGACACTGTAATTGAACTGGTGCCGCGGTGGCGCAGCGGCTAGAGGACTCGCCTCCCACCAAGACGAACCGGGTTTGATTCTTAGCGAGGTCGCTCCCGGAAAGGGAAATCATATCGAACGATGTCTCTGGTAGGCGAGTTTCCTCGGGGATCTCCCGTTTCCTCCGTCCTTGCATTCCGGTGCTGCTCCATACTCACCTCGCTTCACCCTCATCGGCTCTCAATACCTCGATGTTAAGAGCCGCCCAAATCTCTTCACTCACTCACTCACAGAGTCCTTCGATAAGCAAGGGTGTAATGACGCACCAGAAGTCAACCCAGGCGACTGTTTCACGTGAGGTGACGGTGCTCGACCTGAAACAGCCTTAAAACGGCAGCGTGCAGGCATGCAGGGACGCTTATGGCGCATGACGCCATCCGTGCAGGTCAAGCAGTTTGCTTTGCGATGGTCACGAACCAGCTCCCGTTCAGGCACTAGTCGCGCTGGACAAGACCACTTGTGCCTTCTCGACCCCGCGTAGTCGAGAACTTGTTTTGGGCCGGGTTGATGCGCTGCGGAAGCAGATAGGTGTCCGAAACATTGCACGCAGCGACCGCGTGGACACAGAATACCTGCGGATACAGAAGTGAAATAATCCTGACTGCCGCGAATTCCAGTTGCACATGCCAACAACTTGTCGGAACGCCGTGCCAATCAGCGCCTGATAACCAACTCGCCAGGCGTCAGTGCAACCAATAGGGGACATTTAGCACAACGTAACAGTTCCCTTGATCAGCAATACACCGCTTCCAGCGTTCCTGCCACTTCCGGAACGTGTCCTGCAGGTCTTCTTCTCGAGGCGTATCAAGTACCTTCTGCGTTACGCGCTGCATCTCTGCAGTGGTGTCAAAACGGTGACCTTTGACCTGGATCTTCGTCTTCGGGAAGAGTACGAAGTCTGTAGGAACCAAATCTCACGAGCAGGACAGGTGCGGAAGCAATATCACGTTGTTTCCGGTTGGAAACTCACGTGTGACGAGAACTCGGTAACAGGGGGCGTTGTCGTCGTGAAGCATTTAGTTTCTCGCGTGCCACAAATGCGGACGCTTTAACCGAATGTCCTCCCTCGGATACCTTAAAACTATAGGGTCAACCTGGGGACGAACTTGCAGCAACACGGCGCATTATCAAATCACACGTAAGGATTTCCTGGACTGTTCCGACAAAGGCTGCTATGTTGTGTGTTGTTCTTCGATGGTCTTCGTGCACAAGTTGTCGGGGATAGTTTAGAATTTTTCGGGAGTATAGCTCGTCGAAGGTTTCCCTGATCTCTCGTCGTCTTCCTGCGATGTTCGTCCACTCTTGAAGAGTGCGTGGCACTCGAAATACATCTAAAACGACTCACTACAGCATTGAAGTAAACTTGTATATTCATGTCAAACGTCATCTGATAAATTTGCCCAGTTTTATGCAGAATTCGACTTTCGCTCTTTGTTCTAGCGTTCTGTCCGTGAACCGATAGTTGACGTGGTAAACGTACGTGGTCAGGAATACGGCAGTTGCACAACTGCCGATGTGCACAAGACGATTCCTTTTAGCACTGACTTAAGTTATGAAGGTCGGTTCTACATGTGACTGCGCGCAGCTATGTGCTCCCATCTGTTGGCGTCCCGAAACTTTTTAATACTTACTTCGTCATATGTACCTTTCTATACTGAAACATTTTTATATACGAAAAATTTTGTTGACTTAATGCGGGACTTGCTGGATAACGGATACCACAGGTTACGTTTTTAACACTTCGTAAATACCAGTAGTTCCACACATTTCTCGAAAGAGTTTCTTCATAGTCAGAGACTCTTTATACGATAATTACGACAGTCAACGTCAGAATTACGAGGCTGATATTTTAGACTAAATCAGATATTTAACCTCGTATTAGCACTGGATGGAATGTATTTACAAGCTTAACACGAGAGACTAGACACTATTTGCTCTTCAATGAATATGGCTCAGCTACTACGGCTTACCAAAACGCAGATATACGCAATATTTTATTATTTAACATTATCGAATTAATTTTCTGTGAAATCCAGGAAGTTTGGTAGATGTACTTGAATTTAAATCTCACTATTTCACGGCTCAGTAAGCAATTCGGTTAATGTGGAAGCGTTCGTCATGCAAGTAGCAGGCCTACGTACAGCAACATTGGATCATGATGGTGTTTACTCGGGAGCGCTGTTGGAAACTATCGGAGGCCATGCTGGCTAGTTGGCAGATTGACGTACTCACAGTTACACCGGTGATCTGCCAACCAGCCGCAGCTTCGCACGCACGCCAGCCACCTCGCAAGTCGGTCAATGCGATGCGCGCGGCCACGGAGTGTTCCAGGCAGCACTGCCCTCCGAAACCAACGCACACGCACAACATGGCCGCGCCGATACCAGCGCTCCTATCCGCGTACTGCAGAACTTCAAACACCCTCTAGTGACGGATGCGGGAATCAAAGATGGCCGCCTACAGCAGCCGACTGGTGGCAGGCGCGGGGATTAAAAATGGCTTAACACAGTCTGGTGGCGGGTTTAGGAATCACAGCAAACAACGATGGTGATGAGGGAACATCCAAGATGGAGGATGCGAAAAGCATGTGAGAGAGGAAAGGACGACAAGAGATAAAATAAAGGACACCATAAGGAATATGTGAAAAAAGCCTAAAGATAAAACGGGTGAGAACGAGAGGCAAGAAGGAATGCTAGTGCATGAAATAAAAACACAAGAGAGTAAATAAAGGAGATGAGAAGGAATGGGAGAACCCCCCTCCCTCCCTCAAGGGATAGAACGGACGAGAGAAACAGGAAGAAATGACAGCGTGAAAAAAATAACATCAGAATGACAGAGCATGAGAAAACTAATCGGATTGCAAGAGCGTGAAGAGTCGAGGCTGAACGATAGAGCTGGGGGTAAAAATAGAATTCCACAGAGGAAAAAGGGAAATCCGAGAAGGCCGCTATTGGCAGGGAATGACAGAGCAGAAGGTTTAGGCGTGACTTCATCCAATATGGCCGCTGTGGCACCGCGGCACCGCAGCCAGCATCCAGTTGGTGGTGAACATACCATTTCTAACTACTGATAAGTCATATGGAACTTGCAGGTAGAGTAATTAAATTGTGTGCATGAATACAAAAACTTTAATGTTATTATTTATAGGGCCAACACAATAAAAATGGAAGAACCAAGATTGCTGCTGCATCCACTACCTGCTACTGTCATGCTAAGCATGCCAAGACTTGTCCTTACTTTACAGAGGTTAAGCAGCTGTGACATTCTTATGTATGTTGGAACCGAAGTTTAAAAATAATTACATTTAAATGAATACGATTTTATCTAAGCAATTCTTCCAAAATATTATGGTATCGCTGGCATATTCCTCTCGTGGAGACGAGTGCTGGGATAGATTACATGACATACCTGGGCCTAAAATTGAGAGTTTTAAATATTCTGCATTAAATATATGTAGTTCAAAGGAATAAATACGACTATAAGCAATTGTTTATAAATAATGTTTAATACCGTAAAATATTCTGCTCGCTTTGATAGCAGAGTAGACTAAGAGCTATTTCTTCCTTGTTAGGGGTGACTGGATCGAGACTTTTTATGACAGGTGGCTAACAGGCAGCTGTCCGACATACTACCTAAGAGACATGTAGCTGTACGACAATGCAGCTATTCGATAGGTCAGCTTGCCAACAGGCATCTATCCGACAGGCAGCTGATAGACAGCAAAGAAAACTGTTGAAAGGTCAGCGGATCGAAATTCGTCTGTTAGACAATTCGGACAGATGACTTTCGGTTAGTAGAATGTAGACCTTGCAAATGGCATATCACCTTCAAATGCTTTTTTATATACTAGCAGTGTTCTTAGTGGTCTGTTTTCCTAAAACAAGTTGGCTGTTGAGAGGGTGAAACTAAGGCAACCAATGACAGCATCCCTGTTTGGGTGCCTACAGCAGCAACGCTAGAAGTCAGCTCCAGGAATAAATGATAGACGAAAAAAATGCATGGCTAAAACAGACTGCAAAGGATGGTTGTCGTCAACAGTGCCCTTTAACAGATAAATCCGGGAATAAACTACATACCAAAACAAGATAGCCACCAGGAACAAGATGGCATCTCAAGGAAGAAGGTGGCCCTTTATCTTTGGCTCAAAAATGTTTCGCCGGAGCAAGTTAAGATGTGAAGCTGTCTCTGACGCATTTGGTAGGGTATTATAGAAATTAAACTTATTTTATCGGAGTTTTTAAAGGGGTGACCAAGGCAACGGATACATGAGTGGAACGGTGGAGCAGGGGAAATAAATAGTGTGGAAATTATTGAAGTTTTCTATGTAACATGGGGATTTTGATATAAATTATATTAATAGATTTGGAGGAAAATTGGTTTAGTATGGAGAGAAATTGGGAAAAATTTGAACTAAGAAACAAAATGGCGGATTGAAACAAAATGGTGGATTGAAACAATATGGCTTATCAGAAACAAGTTGGCGGATTGGAAACAAGATGGCGTATTTAAGATGGCAGAGGTCAATTGTGAAGTACTCCTACCAAGAGTGATGCCATCCAAGATGGCGGCTCTAAGCTCCGGCTCCGAATCGAGAATCCTGCACCCAAAAATGCTAAATCATGTTATTATTGTCCTAATGCAATGATATTGTATTCCTTTATTTGTTTTACGTGAATTATCGCACTAAAAAAATTCTTGTTAACAATAAACAGTTCCTTCTTTATGGAGTGTGTTTAATGTATTGGCATATTTCTCTGTCATTTTCAAAACAAATTTCGTAATCGATTTCTACGGTGAACTTTTATTTTCACGCCATGTTCATTCGACGTGCAGTGAAAAAATGAGACAAACGCAAGAGAAACAGTCCACGATGCGACCCCAATTGTTGAAGTTCAGTTGACAATAAATCTCTACCTCTCAACGTGCATAGCCATGGTGCTAGCAGCGAAAAGATTTAAAAATTCAACGGACATTACCTGGAAAGCTGGAGAGTAAGTGTGATGTCGGCAACAACGACAATGACGTGATTTCGCATGCACTTAACGCAAAAAAAAAAAACACTAGCTGCCCACGTTTCCGCCTCCACCAGGCGGCAAGTATTTCCTCGGACCTATCTCCGGCTGCAGGGAATGGTGGTGACGTCACGGTCGCCGGCGGCCGAAACACGTCTCTCGGCCGGGGTAAGCGGCCGGGGCGGCGTCCACCGGCGGCGGG
>NQII01000318.1:463047-482019 GCA_002778355.1 Clitarchus hookeri | reverse complement strand
CACCGGCTGAGTAATGGCCGAACTGCCCGCTAATGGCTGCAGCAGAGATCCTGCAGCAATGCAGGGCGCTGAACCCCTCCTGCAGGTCAACCCTGGGTGCAGCGACCTTCTCCATCGCCCCCCCCCCCTCCAACCAAACACCTTCCATCTCACGCCATCTGGTCATCTTCACCGCCAGCACACTTGCGGCAATTAAACAGGATGTTTCATCTGTCTCCGTATGGCTTTTCTGTTCATTTTAATGCTTACTTGCTGTTTAACACTTTATTAATTCCTTTTTTTTTTTTAGTTTGCGGCAGTGTTGTAATTGAATTGCATTCCGAGTATAAAACGATAGTAAGTCTCCAGTGCAGAGTCACCTCTGGAAAATCACAAACTTGCCGATTTACATTTCTTTCTACTTGGGGTATTTATTATTTAATTTTAATTTTCCTCATTTAAAATAGCTTGTATTTACGCCCTGATATATTTCTGAACATCGAGATTTTGTTGTTTGTACACATACACACAAACACACACACACATATATATATATATATATATATATATATATATATATATATATATATATTTATATAAAGCGATTTGTTGGTGGGGAGGGGTTTCTGCAGAGGAAAATTTAATGCTTAACAAAGTTTCTATTTTTGTTAACCATTTTTAAAAGGTTATTTTATCGTCCTGTTATGAAATCTACCTAGGCTAATGAGAATGCCCTACCCAAAAATAAATGTAAACATTTAATGTAATTGTTTACATTGGGCAAATTATGCATGCTTATGTGAGTTTTAATGATGATGATTGTAAGATGTCATAGGTAAAATTTTTTAGTAAAACTTCAGGAAGCACATCTCCACTAATGCGTCAGTTTATCGTAATGCTTAATTTAACACAACGGTGCCATAAAACAAACGTATAACAAGTGTTGCCACAAATTAAGTTCTTAAAAGAGATTTGCTGAAGACTTGACAGTTTCATGTGAGACGAATTCTACCGTCCAGAGCTATTGACTCAAGGAGCTGAATGCGCGAAGCAACTCAAAGTAAAGTTCAATTTTGTACGAAACACAGGGAAACAATTGTCTCGTGTAGCTGCTTTTTATAACAGCGAATTTTATTCGATCGCACAGGCATGGTCTACCACCAAAAATTGGCGGTTCTCTCGGTATCCACGTAATTCGGGCGTCCGGATAACTTTTTTTTTTAACTTGAAGAACATTAAAAAAAGAAAAACTAATTATCAACTGAAACAGTTTTCTCCAGTAGATATACGTTAGGATAATTCCTGGATAAAGGCGGAGGTTGTGGCTCCGTAGTGCCGTCCGCCATCTTGGATGGCGTCCCATTTCACGGTCACCATCTTGGGCGGCCATCTTATATAACTTTGACCTTGACCACGGTGTGGCCTTGATCCTGGATGAACTAAAAAACCAAAAAATCGAGAAAAACAGCAAAATAATTTGGGAGAGATAGTAAAAAATCGGGAAAAACTAAATTATTGACAGGTTGTGCTTTATTAGATTTCCGTGACCTTGACCCCAAGTGACCTCTAAACCGAAGAATTTTAAAAAATTACAAAAATTAGTGATAATATAATACAAATTGGGTGAAATGTCATTAATGACTACAACCGGCATATTGGATTTCCGTAATCTCGACCTCAACCCCAGCGGACCTTGAAACAAAAACAAAATTAACAAAAATTGCACAAAAATCATAAAAAAAATTATGGGGAAATTCTAAAAATGTAAAATTTCGCAAAAAAAAAAAGAAGGAAATTTTTTGAAAAGAATAAAATAATCATTCTTCAAGCACTTACATGTAGGAGGCCCAGGGTTCGATTCTCGTAAAGGTAGTGGAACACACCTACTCCCAGTACATTGACCAGCGGACTGACTCACACCGCTACGTTTCATCGGCTGTTTAGATGAAGCCCTACCGAACTACCCCTCCCCCCTCCACCCTCCGAGATAACTATTTGTTTTGCGTCACAACCCTGCCCCCAACCACTTCACCGACTAGCACAGATCTTCTGCACATGTTCCCAACATTAACCTACCCCACACCAATACAACTCAAAGTAAAATGGTCAGCACTGATCAACACATTTGTCTCAACTCAACTCAACTCAACTCAACTCAACTCAACTCAACTCAACTCAACTCAACTCAACTCGACTCGACTCACTTCTGTATGTCCAAGTTAAAGGTTTCCAAAAACCGAGTGAAGTGTTGCAGTGGTGACACGCCGAACTTGCATTCGGGAGGACCTGGCTTCGATCCCCGGTTCTGCCATCCTAGTTTCGGTTTTACGCGGTTTTCAGGAATCACTCCAGGGAAATGTTGGAATGGTGCCTTAACATAGGCCTTGGCTGATTCATTCCCCCAGCAATGAAAAGACGTTAAAGCTCTCGTCGCTCGAACTGAGTTGCAGCATTTCCGTAACACACATTTTTTAAAACAAATTATTTCACACGTCCGTGCTCTGTTTGTACACAAAAAGAAATAACACTTCAGACTATGGTCGACTACACAACTTTCGACAGATCGCGCGCGTTGCAAAAAAAAAAACTATTTTGAAACTCTTCAACGTGGTCAAAAACGACATTTTCAGTCTGTCGCAGCTTAAGATATTCTGTGTTAATTCCTACGAAACTAGCATAGTGCCCTGCATTGAACTTTGCTATAGACTTTAGACACATAAAATGATAGGGCCACTGCTTATAGGTACACGCAGCCCGACAAGAATACAGCACGCCAGTTCAGAGCCTTGCGCGTAGAGGCGATGGCGCATTATATGGGCGTGGCAGTGTCGCCCTTATAGCTCCCACGCTTTTCAGCTTCAAGCGATGAAAAAACTCCAGGTATACGGGCCCCTTAAGAGAAAAGTTGCCCATAACCAAACGTATTAAGAGAGAGAGAGAGGAAAATAAAATGAAACACTTCCCCACGACAGTTTAACACATTCGACAGACATCACGACCCATTGCGTGAGTGTAATCCGTTCCGTCCCTTATTTATTTCAGAGCTGAAGTCTTGCAAGCATGTGATATTGTTGTGCATACTAGTGGCAAGAGTGCTTCTTGAAACCAGTGAACAACGTGCTGCATGCTTGATGTTTTTAGCATTAACCATCCAGATGTAAGAGCTGCAGAAACCAATACAAACAAGATTACTTTAAGGGAGTGGCTCAAGACACCGGGCACTGATTCACTGCTCTGCACAGAGCCTCTGATAAGTATCCTTCAAATTTAACGTGTCATTGATCGTGGGCACGGGGGGCCAGATGTGTTGAACAGCCTTAAATACGAGTACGGTGCCCGAGCATAACAAATGCACAGCGCCCAAACCGTAGGCTCGATGGTTCGAACCAAGTCTGTCGGGGTCTTGCAGATGGGTACTCCCATCCGGTGGCATACGAGAGTTCGACGACACAGTAGATAGACACTAAATGGCGAGGCCGTTCCTTCAACGCTGGCGTGCCCGAACTTCGATTGGCTGCGCGAGGCTCCGGGAACGGGCCTCGTGTCTGATTGGCCACTGCATGTTGCTAAAGGTTCTCTATTGGCAGGGCTGCCGGCTGGCGAGTATATTACGAGGCGCTGATTGGCTAACAGCGTCTCAACATTCTGCTGACCAGTGACGTCATTTTTCTGGCGTGCACGGCTGTGTAAGTTCTTGGCGAGGCTGTGTGATCTTTCTCTGTGATTCGTCAGCGGTGTTGTGAAATTGAAAGTGTCCCGAGATTCTGGTATACACTCCGCCCTGATGTGTCAATAATTCGATGTCGCGTGGCTTGAAGCCGGGAACTCGGCGAGGACGGGCGTGTTTCTAACGCGCGTCGCTGGTTCGTGTCCCGCCTACGCACGTAGAAGGCTGGCCCCGCCCATCATTGCTGCAGACACGTGTCAGATACGGCCGCGCAAGACTTGCCACCTTCACAGGAGCCTGCGGTCGACGGCTGCTGGGGGCGATCTTCCGCTGGAATCCGAGCAGCCACCAACCTCGCACAACAGGTAGGCTTCTCGTCCACGTAGGCAAATCCTTGCAGAGTGTCCAGACTGCCTTGTTCATTATAGCCAAACATGCCAGAACATCTCAGCTGAAATGCACTGTGCCCGAGACAAAATATATTTTTTATGCTGGCTGACTCTCTACAATCACGAGCATTCCCCTATCTGTGCTTGGACTGTTGCCGACCTCACGTATTAAAATACGAAATAGTGCTGGTTGCCATCATCTCGTTCAGAATTAACTCTTCCAGTCGCGGTGTCCTCTATATGGGACTTTAGAACAGAAGTGGCTTTGATGGTTTGAGCTGTACACAGAAGAAAGAGCGTCCGAAGCGGCGGTAGAGTGGAGAGGATTGGACGGCTACTAACAAGTAGCGGTCTTGAGGGCCGATGAGGGTGAAACGAGGTGAGCATGGAGCAGCGCCGGAATGCAAGGGCGGGGGAAACGAGAGAGAGAATCCGCTGGCCAGCGGCATCGTCAGTCACGATCCCCACGTGCGAGAATCCGAGAGCGTACCCTCGGGAAATCGAACCCTGTTAGTCTTGGTGGGAGACGAGCGCTCTGGCTACTGCGCCACCGCGGTCCCTGCCGAAGAGACAGGCCCCTCGCGTGTGGAAAACATCATTCGTTGTCGAAACCAAATTGTAGTGTCATAAACAGCTACTCCCAGTAACTTCAAGCACAAAAAATATTTGGATTGGTCCCGATATATGACAGATTACGAACAAAAACGTGTTTGTCGCAACGCCTAAAACGGTTTTGCGGTCGAACCACTAGCTCTTCCGGTAGTGTAACCGGAAATGAGCTACACGCAGTCTCAAAACCACGTCACTGCCCTCTTCTGGCTTTTCTAACCACTTTTTAACATATTCGTTTCTATCTTCTGTTTCTCGTAGAGATTAACTTCTTTCTACTTTGTGTTTGCCCGGAATCACTTTAGGTGAATGCGGGGGATGGTTTCTTGCTATATTTCATGGCCGATTCCTTTCCCATTCCTTGCTTCTCTCAGCATCTTGCTCCGTCTCTAACGACCTCGCTGCTGACGAGGCATTAAGCCCTATCTATCTACTTACTCACCTAACATTTTTCTGCATCACGCATTTCGTGTAGTTTTACAGTTATTTTCTGTCCAGGGGATTTCATGGTGTCTCTGCCGATCCCCCCGCACATACATAAGCTCGGTAGGTATGATGGGAGTCAACCATGTACCCAATTGCTGCCATGTTTGCCGATCACCTGAAAAGCTGCAATATACGTGTCCTGTGTTATATAGATTTCCTGCGTTGCGTTGGCGTATGGGGGCGCTCAGCCCTGAGACGCACTTAAGTCCCGCTCCCACCACAAATTACACTTGGGCAACTTAAGAAAAATAAAATACTGCATATTCGGCGATTCAGACTGGAAGCTGTTAGTTTCTGACTTGGTGTGTGTTACGCCGCTCGGCTATGCGCGTAATGGCTTGAGGCTACGGGACTATCGACCGTAGCGGGTTCTCGGTATCAGACGTTATCATCTCCTCGGTTCGTAAGTTCAGAGTCGTGAAGGTTGAGGAAGTCGTTAAGTATACGTTGTCACCGCAGGCAGGTTGGCGAGTGCAGTACACACTCGCCGGAGGAGAGTAACGCTGGTTACGATCATTATATTACTCCGACTACAATATATCACATTAAGCCGTCACGCATTAACAGTTTGTTATTGTTTTGGGCTTTCAACGTGCCGTACTGTCTGCGAAGAAATACGCGCAGCCGCTTCAGCTGTTTGGCCTGCGGGCTAGGTGCATTGTCGGAACGAACGTTGGTAACCGGTTGCCTCCAACAACCAAATATAATCTCGTTTTCTTTTCGAACGAAAAGAATAGACAGAATTTAATGAATGTCAGTATTACCGTTGACCAAATGTGAGCTGAGTCAATTATGGGAAGTTTGGGCTGAGTAGCGCAATTTTGTTCTNCCGCCATAGTTCCGGAACGCCTGTTTTTTGCAGATGCAATGCACTCTTCCAGTTGTATTTCATCATGGAACGCCTTCTGAAATTGTAAGTTGATTGTGATAACTGTATCGACGAAACAAGCACGTTGGCGGGACAAACTTACAGTGCTCAGTTTTGAAAGTTGTAACATAACTTGTAAACTGGATGTCTTAAAACTAAACTTAGTAATAAAGATTTGTTGAGGCTATTTCATTTTTGCTGCAAACGAGTTTCTAAGTCAAAATTAATTTTTATTCACTGGAAAGAGGCGTGATTTTCTTCTGTAACACACATTTGTTCAATGACGAATACTTAAAACATAATAACTGACTTTCTAGATTTTATACAGTATATATCACCATATCTACATTTATAAAATTCATAATTTAGCAGAAGTTTATATGTTCTGGTATTATGCTTAGGTTCCTTTGCCAGTGATATGCTTTTGTCCTTGCAAAAATGTTTGGATATTTGATGTAATAAGAATTTTACGCTTTGAGTTTTCAATATCTCTCTCTTTACGAGAAAGTCTTAATATTGTGGGTTTCCAAACTTCGAAACCATGCACTCAAAACTATAATTAAGAAACAGATTCAAGTACATCTGATTCGACAACAAATTTCATTCTGAAGAAAGATGCATTACATTTAAATTATTTTTAATTTTTAAGTTTAAGTGCCGTTAGTGCATTGTAAAGGAGATTTTAATTTTTACACTTTTCTGGGCAGACAAATATTTCTGAAACGAATTCTGATGACTTGCAGCAGCAGGAAGGCGTTCTGGTGCTAATTGAGTCTAGTTTCCTTCTTAGATTTTGAAATATAGGATGCTAAATGGTATTTGTTTATTTGTTATTTAATTGTTTATCTATAAAAAGAAATCCAGTATCTGTAAATTGGAATATAAGTTATGATTTAAGTAACCATGTCCATTTTTTCTATCTAGCTACTGGCAGTTGCAAAGTGTATGATGGAATATGTAGCTTGTTTTTTCAAACTCAACAAAACATTTTGCTAATAATTTTTATCTTCTACTATTTTTGTTTGCGACATTTTTACTGTGTTTCTTCTTTCAAATCCCTTCATACATATATTAATAGAGGCATTTATAGAGACCGGCCTCAACTCTTCCTATCATATCAGATTTCAAAACTTATTTTTATAGTATATTTATTTTCCAGAAGTAAAATAAACCAAAATCATTATTATAAAAAATTGAATCATGACAACAGCATGTCAAATAATTCACATTTATATTAAACAGAAAAGGAAAAGAGCAGTGAAAATTTTCTCTGAGCCGTTATACTATTTGGGTGTTTTGAACCAAATTGTAGTGTCCTATTACAAAAAAAAACATTGGCTCCTGTAGGTTTCCCTATCCCAGTTTTGTAGGTCATGAATTTGATGTTTGTGTCTCAGCTGTAGCTAACAAATTTTGACTCAGATGTCAGAAATACAGACTTAACTCACAAGGAACAAAGTTCCCGGTGGAACCGGCGCTTTCCTCACCAAACCTCCCCTCCTGTTGGCCGATACCTATTAAAACGTCATACCAGGAGCGCTTCTTTCTACTGTACTTTAAATCCCACAAACAAAAGCTAGATCGGCTGTTTTGTTTCGCAGGGCGCCACCGGGAACTTTGAATTTTGAGTCCGTCATACTGGTCCGAAAAGAATTTAAATTACAAAAGCTAAATACTTACACAAGGAACAGTCTACCCGACGTCTATGTTTCTATCCGCGAGTTCGTGTGACATGCACACCAACTCGCCTCTAACAAGGGCGTTATTACTGTTGTCCACTTTTATGACGTCTGTCATGTTCATGTTTCTTATTTCTGGCTTTGTCTATCTCACGTTACGTGTTTTACAGAGAAAGCTGATGATATGATTTCCTCTGGGAATGTAGTTTATTTTGCACTATGTCCGAATATTAAGTAAAAGAATTATACGAAATAACAAAGAGTATATAATGAAAATTATGTCTGAACTGGAGAAAGACGACGAATATAAAAAATAAAAATAATATACCATATTTCTTGAGATATAAATTATACCTGTTTTAGACTGTAGCTACAATAAGATTTGCTAGCATAATATTCAACAGAAAAACGCAACGTTTAGAGCACTGTGGAGTTATACTACTGACTAGTCAAACGTAAATTCATATCTAGTGTATATTCGTAGCAATTCCTACCTTGCATGTCCTGCTGATTTTGGCTATGTAAGAGAATATATTTTGTATGAGCGTCAAAGTGAGTCCGAGATGTACGCCAAGTGGTTCCAAAACTGGTATTATTATAGCCTAGTTTAAAGAAAGTATTTTTAAGAGTAAGCTATATCAGTAAATGCTTAATGATAAGTACAGTATTCTAAATTACGCTTCTTCTGATGTCTTTAGTTTGATCCCCGACCCCGGCAGGCAAGTTTAATATTGGAACGTACGTTAATATCGACGCTATGGATTATAATATTGTGGTGCCACAATGTTCATACAGTTTTCTCGCTTCCATTTCGTTGCCTTTCCACGCCACTCCATTAATTTCATGCTTTAGCTAGGATGGATAGAAACAACACATTGGCCCTTCTAGTGACTATAACCAGCTTCAGCTCATCCATGTCGACCTACTGTAACATATAACCCATAAATTATTACTATTACATTACATAAACAAATTTGTTCGGTCAAACGAAATGTGATAATGGAAATAAATAAATAAATGGCGTGTGGGGAGTGCACCCAGGGCAAGGCAACACCCTCCGAGTGGCGGTATTTCCAGCTGGGACCCGTAGGTGACCGTCATCCCCGGGCGTGACAGAAATGAGACCCTAGAATGGCGGGGGAAACGGGAGTACCCCGAGATAACCCGCCGGCAAGCGGCGTCGTCCAGCACGATTCCCACATGCGAAACTCCAGGAGTGAACCCGCCGGGAATCGAACCAGGATCACCGTGGTGGGAGGCGAGCGCCTTGGACACTACGTCACCGCCGCCCCGTGATAATGGAAAAACAGTGTGCATAATTTAGGTTTTGGTTGAATGTGTATGCCAAGCTCGATACTCAATTTTTACCATTAAAAATTACGGATTTGTGAATGACGAATTGAGTGAATCTTTTATTTCAGTAGAACTTTAAAAAATTGAACATCACTTATACAGAGCATGTAACTGTAATCATGAGAGATTACTGTCGGCGTCAGGTTCTGTCAAAAGAGACAAGCAGAGTCCCTTACAGGCGGAAAGTTTCTGCAGTGCATGTATTTACAATGTATCAGCCAATTCGAACATAACAGTCTGTATAAGCTATTCACGGTAGAGTGCACATTTAAAGCACTCTCATTTTAAATAATTAATATTTTAATTATTATTAAATAAAATTATGAATTAATATATTTTATTTTAGCCCTTGAAGTTAACTTCCGGGTGCGGTGGAATATACACACCGTGTTTATCACATAAATGCAAATATTTATTTTAAAGGGTGGTTGTGGTTAAATGATAAAAAAAATGGCTGAAGGAAAAAAGTAATTAGGATCTCAAAAGTGCTCACTTTACCGTGAAAAGCCTATAGAGTAGTATATTCGTATTTAAGTACTAATATATTGGCAACAGCGGGATTTGGGACTATCAAGTCAATACGAGAACACTTGAAGCTGTATTTAACTTTAGGGAGTTAAGCAATATTTTGTGATTTTCCCGTAATATACATGAAATGTTATAGCACTGTTAAACGAAACTGAAAAAAAAAATTGCCTCTTAATATAGCACTCTACAATATAATCACTTATGTATTTGACATGTATATAGAATATTAAATTGTATAATGAGGTAATTGTTAGAAGTGCTTAGGCTTGGCCACGTTCGTAAAGGATGAATGCATTGACTGAATAAAAAAATTTAATTTAATTTCCTAAATCATTTACGGTCCTACAAAAATCTATAAATCTGTGTTTTTCGCTAAATAATATGAATCACTGTGCAAAAAAATATTTTATTACTCCGAACTTTATTACATCGCTCAAGTAAATAATTATATCCATCCTTTTAACAAAAATGATTTAGTTCAGTGCTTAAGATTGGTATTATTGCACCAGAATAGATAAGTAAACAGAGGCAAAGTGACTCAGTGGCCCTTCGACGTGAGCGTGCTCGATGGCGTCTTGGCTGCATTGGACTCCGGGAATAAACCTTACGTCTGACAGGTAACCACGCGACGTGAAACATTCCCTGCTGGCAGTGGCGTGGAAATTCCACGAAATCATAAGGCCCCCGTCTACCTGGAACTTTTTCCCACGTTTAGGCCGAGAAGCGCGGGAGCTATAAGGGCGACACTGCCACGCGCATCAAGTACGCCATCGCCGCTAAGCGCAAGGCTCTGAACTGGCGTGCAGTGTTCTCGTCGTGCTGCGTGTACCTATGGGACTTTCAGCGGTGACCATATTATTTTATTAGTGGTAAGTCTTTAGGAAGGTTCATTGCAGGCCCCTATAGTAGTTTTGTATGTATCTGATGCGTGCATTTTGAGCTAAAGCGCCTTGGAAAGGCCGTTTTTATTGGTTTTGGAATACTCTGAATTGATGTTTCTAACGTACGTGATATTTTAAAAGTACTTAACAGCTCTCTTCTGAAGTGTGTGTTCTTTTCGTAGATCAGCACGTTGGACGCACGCTTAATAGTTTCGTTGAAGAACGTGTATTTAGAACACTCTGCAAAGCAGTTCAAGCGCCAGGTAGACGGGCGCCTTAAGAGGAAAAGCTAGAATTCGAACATGTGTGCTCGTAACGCATCTTTGAAGTTGGATCACGTTTTGCTATACCCAGCTATGTTGAACTGTTCGGCCAATAACGAACCCGCAAGAAACAAAGACCGAGCCACACACTCCGGCCGCACACGCCAGCAAAATGGCGTCACTAGCCAGTAACATGTTGGAACGCCGTTCGCCTGTCAGCGCCTGGTAACCTGCTCACCAGCTGACAGCCCGGCCAATGATTTAATTAATTAGTTAATTTCCACCTCACCTCTCTTAGCCAAAGGCCATCCGAGGTGTTTGATTATTTTCCTTTCCCTTTATTCCACACCTTCCTATTCTTATTCTTATTCATCTTTATCTTTTTCTTTCTTATGGATTCTTAATCTTCTTTTATTATTCTTTCTTCTTTTATCGTTCTTCAAAACCTTTCATCTTTTTAACCATCTTTACTTCTTATTCTTTTTTCTTTTGTTCCGCGGTGCGCAGTAGCAAATCAGTTACAAGATCCGTTCCCACAGCCGCGCGCAGCGAATCAGAGAACGAGTACGGCCACATCAAAGGAACCGCCACGTCATTTAGTCTCTGTGTACTTGTCTACTCTGTGACTGAGTACCGTGGTTCTTAAAGTGGGGTACAACTGGCTACTCTCTGGGACAGAAGCCGACGAACGAATAGCCTAGGCCTGAGTAAACGGAGGAGAGTACAGTCTGGCCTGCGTACGACTGAACTTGCTGGTTGAACTTCTGTCAGGCAAGTTATCTTCCAAGTTCCGACCGTCGGATGACGTTTCGCCATGTGGCCGCGGTGGCCGAGCGGTTAGCCTGCTCGCCTCCCACCGAGGCGAACCCTGATTTTCGCACGTGGGAATAGTTTCCGGACAATACCGCTGGTCGGCGGGTTTTCTCGGGGATCTCCCGTTTCCCCTGGCCCTTTCATTCCGGTGCTGCCCCCATACTCACCTCAATCACCCTCACTGCCCCTCAAGACCTCGCATGTTAAGAGCCGTCCGAATCTCTTCGCTCGGTCACGTTTCGCCTGATTGCTGGCAACCCGCTCTTAGAGTTCTCGAGAGCGGAGTGGGGATGTTGGGCGGCTCTTGACGTCGAGGTCTTGACAGCCGATAGTTCTCGATACGTGCACCAGTTTCGCCTCTGTGTTTGTGCGTGCTNCCCCTGTACGCTGGCTGCGACAGAAGTGACAGTGCGTAGGTTGCTTCGTCGCCACTCGCCTGACCTTGAAACTGCGAGTCTCGTTGCAAACACGCACACATGGGGGACTGCTCTGCCGATTGGTGAAGGCCGTCGCTCAGATCCATAATTGTGATCGGAGCCGCAAGTCCTCCGCACGCCATCTTCATGAAAAAAAAAATCCCAAGGCTAAGTATCCTGCCTTAGTATGATTGCAAATGAATCACCCCAGTATAATTGCTGTACACACACTGACGTGGCAAGCACCTACGCCACGAATGCTACTTCGCTGGGATGTGAGGTTAATCTCTTACTCCTGGCTGAAATTAAAATAGCTGTCAAGTTTCGTCCTCTTCTAAGTATAAATTAAAGGAGTTTCATTTACATTTGAGTTTCGAATAGCGATACTTTAAACCAGTTCGTCATTGCAGCTAATATTTCCACTACACGATCGAACCTGAGGTTTACTGTGTTGCTAGACACGATGAATATTTTACCTCGATGTTTTGGTAAGCAGAGGGACTTGCAACATTTAAACTTTTGTGTCTTTCACAATTTAATCATGATAAATATTACTATTGTTTTATTTACGTAAGCCAGTAATAAGTATGTTAGAATCAAATTGTGGAATCATGTATAATCCGTTCGCTAAGTTAAAAGGGCTTACGTTGAACGCAGCCTCAAGTGGCGAAAAACAGCTAGCTGTCTGAGTATGTACGTCACTATCGTTTTCCTTAGCTTCAGATTATCTCGACAGGTCTCCCAGCCGAATTTTAATTAAAGTTCCCTTGTAAATTCAAGCTTTTAGCAATAGCTCAGTAACAGTCGTATTTCAGTTTTAAATGACCAATTTTCTTGTTCGGAGAAGAAAGTACGAATCAAATTCAGACATACGACTTAATGAAAAAATAGTTTTTTTTTATTCTACGTTACATTACTTCACAATTTTTCAAAGGAATGGCATTAAATTTGTAACGATATTATTCTACGTAAATTTAGGTGTTTATTAGAAGTCTCTCCCACAGTTTCTAACCTAAAATCCAACATGGTCGTCAGTACAGGGGCACATACGCAAAATTTAAAACTTTTGTTAAGGTATCAAACCGATTATTTTTGGGTAGTTTTCTACAGTATATAAATGTGCATAATTAATTGAGGCTGTTCTAGCCAATCTAGAGTGAGGCGTTGGCCGACGTCTTGTTTCCAGAGGCGTTATTAGTGCTATTAGCCGTTTTCACGTCGCACGCGATGCGAAGAGGAGTATTAGTATTCAGTAGAACAGTGCTGTAGGTACTGGGTTACTGAAAATGGACTGATGACTGCAGCTGTCGTCAGTAACTATGAAACCGACGACTGGTGACTATAAAATGGGTTTCTAGCGCAGTTTTAGAGCATTTTTTTTTAACAACTATAGCACAACATTTTAAAAATCCTAAATATTTAACAACATTTAATCAACTTTATTATTTTTTATTTAACGGCAATTGTTTTAAATCCCACTTATCCTGTTTATTTTAATCTGACGTGATAATCAAGAAACTTATCAAGAACTTTCAAATTTAGCAACAAACCCATAAAAAAGACGTGTTTTTTTTCATAGTTCCTAACACGTACGTTGGCATCGAGTCCTTTGCTTTTCTCAATTTTATAGGCGATATTAAAATTGTATTATGTATAAATAAAACAAGTAGGGCACCAGCAACTATGGAAAGAGCCAGTTTTTGTGAATAATTTGATTTATGAAAATACTTTTAAACATTTAGAATTTTAAGTTTTATGTTATTCGTTCTCATTTGATGGAATATTTCAGGTTTATTTTACTAAATATCTGATAAACGAAACAAACTTTTTGGTCTGAGCCAATATTTCCAAGAGCCAAATTCTATCAGAAGATTATATTAGATAAGTTAGACATTATTTCGACAGGGGTTTGTTTCACGGCCAAAGAAACAGTTTTTAAGATTCAATCCGTAAGTTTTTTTTCTCGGAAGTTTCTGAGTTTGATCTCGTCAGTTTGTCCTCATAAGTTCGCTTACAGATCAGGAGCTCAATTTTCGAGTTCAGTTTAACAAGTTTAACTCAGAGTCTGCCAGCTGCACAACATTTTGAAAATTTAATTTCTATTGAAAAAAAAAATCTTACATAAATAAGACCGTGAAATGGCAAATCAAAAAGAAAAAAAAACCTGTACTGAAAACGAATAATAAAGAGATGCAAATGTAGAAAGTATCTTTCAAAAACAAAACTTCCAAAATATTTAAAATTGAAAAACTATAATAAATTTACATTGAATAAAAATATTTTAAAATTTGTAAAATACACCAAAAATTTAAAAC
Organism: Clitarchus hookeri; assembly: GCA_002778355.1. Lineage (NCBI taxonomy): Eukaryota > Metazoa > Arthropoda > Insecta > Phasmatodea > Phasmatidae > Clitarchus > Clitarchus hookeri. Next base: position 467,773 of record NQII01000318.1, on the reverse strand, counting down.
TTTAATATTATTTCCCTAGCATTCAAATTATCAAGATAAGCGATATTGTTGTGGAGACTACAACTTTTTAAAATAAAAGTATTATGAGAAAATATTTTGTTGGTGTGAGACACCTACCACAAGACAGCATTAAAAAGGCATTTATTAACTCATAAAAAATAAACCCAAACTTTGCTGCGATTTTTAACTACGTGTATTCATTGTTTTACTTTCAATTACAAAAAAAAATTCCCGTTCAAAACTTAAAAGGAAGAACACAAAAAACACAAAAGGTTTATATGTAGTAAACTGATCTGAAAAAAAAGGCAAAAACTTTTCATCTCAATGCATTTGAAATACTGAAGAGAATTATTAAAACATTATAAAATAAACAACTGTGTTATTTAAAATTATAAAAGTATAAATAAGTGAAACTACCAACAATCAAAAACAGAAAATTTAAAATTTAAAATTGGGAATATTGAAAACTTGCCAAATGACGATGCTGAAATTAAATAAATCTATAAACTCTAAATCAAAAATCTCAAGCAAATATTTCCATTTCCTACGAACATCCATAAAAAAACTGAAAGCTGGGAAAGTTAATAAAAATAATTTGGTCGCGAAAAGGATTTTGAAAACCAATTAAAATAATTAAAATATTGATAATATTATATATAAATATAATTACTTGACCCAAAACACTTTAAATATTCTTCGAAATCCAAAATATTCCAACCAATCAAAGAGCATTTAAAAATTAATATTTTTTGCAACTTACACTTGCAATCAAAGAAAATCAAGCTTTCCAATTACAATCCAGTAATTATATAATAACCAATGAATCATAGATTTAGAAAGTCTTAAAATACGTGCAAACTCGCATACTAACCGAATTGCCAGAATTTCATAAACGAGGTACTGGATGAACTCTAGATAGAATAATCGGTCTTCAACGAGTAATTAAGAAATAAATTCTTCTCAGCAGTTCTTCTTATATTGAATTACTACAGAAAATCATGAAAATGAAAGTTATTATTAACATTAAAAATTATAATGAACTCATTTTGGTCAAGCTAATTTTTTTATTTTCTGTAAAGAAAGATCAACAAAGAGTTTCAAAATACAAAAATTTTGACTTAGAAATAGGCAAAAAACTAACTTATAATTCCTAATTAATTTTTAAAAATTGAAAATCTTACAAAGTTATTAATAAATACCCAGAGTTATGAAGGAAAGTGTACTATTTTCCATTACAAATAAATTAAAATAAGAAATAAACTCACATTAATCTTATTTACTTTGAAGCTAAGAAAAACATTAGTTATTATCGGATAAAAGACTTAAAGATTGAATCAGTGTAAATCTCAAAACAGAGAATTCAAGTTAATTCGTGAAAGAAGTTTCAAACACCTCAGCTATAGTGATTAGTTAAACAAATATACGGAATAATGTTCAGGAAACGAAGTTAAAATGGAATTACCAAGTAAAAATAAAAAAAAAACAATTATTTTGAGAATTATTAGCCCACAATGGAAGTTCCTTTAGTCATTTATGAATCATTTGAAACTTTAGTGTAGAAATTCGAACTTGTCAACCAAATTCGAAGAAGACGAATAAAATTAAGTTCATAAATAAACATCCACTTACAACTGAAAATGATGCAATAAGGTTTGCAAATAAATTATTTAAAAAAATTATGACGAATGAACGAAGAAAGATAATTAGTTGTAAACTTAATGCCAAATCGTACACAATTAAATATCAAATGATTGAAGCTTCAATATTTATTACATTAATTATACGAACGTATTTTATAAAAATCCTGTTATTTATTGAGGCTCTAACGCGCGTAAGAAATTTATAAAATTAATTAAATAAGAAGTTAAATAAATTGATGAAATTTACTAGGAAATTAAACCAAAAAAATCAGAGAAACAAAAATTTTTTCAAAATTGAAAGATGTTAATTATGTAAATATTAATACCGTCAAGATAATTAAAAAAAAAAATAACTGCCACAATTATTAAAATGGAAAGAATTCGAATTTCCTCTTTTTAATAACTGTAATTTAAAACTAAAACTTCTAAAGTTTGTCCAAGTGTATTTCTATTACCGTCTATATCTCCGGTCATGATTCTCATATATTCGTCTAAGAACTAGACTATAATGATAAAAACGTATATCGTAATCCCAGCAACGAAGAAAAATACATAAATGTTCTAAACCAAACAGAAAATTTTAAAATGTCATTTACTGGTACGTGTAGGTACATGGCATTTCCATTAGATAAGTTATCTTCAAATCTAGGTAAAGAACAACTGAGCGACATAAAAAACTTTTCCAGTGACGTGTGGGGAAGTGTTGCAAGGTAAGGTGGCGTTTGCTCAGCGCTGTACACACTCGGCGCACGCAGCAGAAACCAGTAACCAGAGTGTAGCCGGGAGAAACTTAATGTACTGCGGCCACTCACGAGAGAGCGTCGAGGCACCCATTACACACGTGCTGTGGCGTCAACTGCACTACTACGTTTAACTGGCAGATGTGAAAACTAGCAAACGATTTAGTACAGCACAGAGCAAAACACGGCTTACCTTGGAACAGTTCACCACACGCCGCTGAGCTTTTTCCGCGACGCGGCGTTAAAGAAGACTTTGCCATTAAAAGAGGTTTTTATCATTCAGATTATGACGATAATTGAAATATTTCATAAAAACAAATTACAACACATAAGAATTTTATAACAAACTATATGAATCAGGTTCGCCATGCCAAGCGGCGGATGGTCTGACCACTGCAGTACTTACTGTTACCTCGCTCTCTTTATTACGGTGCATTCACCTTAACTGTTAGTAATTATGCTGTGGCTTTTTTTGTGGATATATATTCGTCGTTTTAAAAAGGAAGCAAGTTTTCACAACATACGCACTATCAATCAGGTCCCAAAAATCGCTAATAAAAGGATTGGATTGGTAAGGGCTCGTTAACGTCTCCCGGTTTTATGCCTGAATGCTAGAGACCAGAAAAATTACGAGTTTTATTTTCGGGACAAGCTAGACTTTAAACGAATGTACGTTTGTGCTTCTTTGCGTCTCTAATGAAGGCTGAGCAGGAGACGATTTACAAAGTAACCTATGACCGAACTTAAACCAAGACCCACGCCTTACCGAGTGTCGTGTACTGGGATACATACAGTGCATACGATGATGACTGCGGTGATCAGTTCCCTGATTGCTAGGGACATGAACTCGCGCTTCTTAGCTGTAGGATTGTCGGGAATCAACGCCCCTTTCTGTCGGCACAAGCCATTGTGGCGTTTTCGCGTGGGAGGTACTTCAAAACAGATCACTGCGGTTACACGCACGATACGTCGTTGCTTTTCTACATCTGAAACCAGACGTGTTTATTCATGTGCTAGCCGCCTGCTTCGTGAGTACGATCCCCGGCAACTACAATTATATACGGCTTAGAAATACGAAAGTGTACAAGCTGTTTGAGTTGAACTGAACACTTTTTGAAAACCCTGCTTAAGATTTACTTGTACGTAAACTGCGTATTATTCCGACACATGTGAAGTTAACATTGCTATGGACCTGATCACTTTGTTCATGCGCTGGCCAATTAAGACTCTGAAATAATCGTTCTGAGACCCGAGTCCTGGGTTCCGGATCAGGATCCGTCCGCCATCTTGGTCGACATGAAAGGCAAGGCCGGCGGCCTTGTTCATCCCCCCTCCCCCCCATCCTCGACGCACCCAACCCACGCTGGGCCATTCAAGCAACACGTAAACCTAGAAACTATTGTAATAAAAAATTATTTTATAAAAAAAATTAATTTAATAAACATTTCTTAAAAACATAAATCTCTAATAAGTGTGCGGATTTCCTAGAGTAAAATTCCAAATTACGTAGAAACCCTCACTCGCTCGACTTCCACGACCCCTGCTAGGGTGCCGATCGCCAGTGTGTATATTTATTTACGAATTCTAAGATGTAATTCTCCATACACGGGAAGTAACATAAAAAATAATTTTAAAATAACTTCGAGTTCTTTTTATCTAAATAATTTTTTCACGAAGTCAAACGTACAGTATGCCAGACACCCCCCCTCCCCCCTCTTGCAAACCCACTTTTAACTGTTAATAGTTTTATCAATAAAATGTATTTTTAAAATTGTTTTTGTATAATGCGATAGTGCATTCCAGGTAGGAACTTATAAAAAAATATGCGAATATTAATACATTTTTGTTTTCTAACAAAAAAAATGTTTAATGACAAAAAATAAGGTGGTGTTCAGCTCTGCGTTTTATGAAATTGAACTATAAAATAATAAAACTGCCTAGCAGGCTCGCAAGGCGCTCGTCATAACAGACCTACGCCATGATGCCTCGCGGGGAAAGGAAGGGGTCGACCTCCGAGCCAAGTGCATGTACGAGATCTGCATTCGGTCATAACCGACCGTATTCAAAGTCAAGGCCGCAGGTGTTCAACAAGGCTTTCGACGGAGAAGGAGGAGGGGGTGGTGGGGAGAGGATGACATGGGAGGGGAAGTGGTCCAGCGCGTAATACAGTGTTAACTCGTCTCAGCTCTGCTTAAGGCTGATCTCGATCGAGCCACGCCATTGATGCGGGTCGAGCAGTATATCGGCAAAGCGTCCGCGGTTTTCCATCTTTCTGCGTCGTTAGAAGCACGCGTGCCGCCCCGGTCACGGAGGCCATGCGTGGTTTTATGACATAGGCAGGTGTGG
>NQII01000318.1:426928-463020 GCA_002778355.1 Clitarchus hookeri | reverse complement strand
GGGGGGGGGGGGCGCACGAGTGTAGTACGCTGGATACAGCCAGGGGAGGGGTGTGTTTCGGCAGTGTTTTGACAATGTATAAGGAAAGTAAACTGCGTGCTCAGTAATTGCCTGAATCGTTAGAAATTTTTCCCATGGAATGGGGATGTGACAATAATTATCATTATCAATAATGATCATAATGTGACAATAATTATCATTACTCGCTGGTGCGAGTAATGATAACAGCTGTTGTGCGGCCTTAGACACCGTGCATCGCCTGTTAAAAAAAAAGCATAATGTAATTAGGTTTATTCACACGCACGCACATGCCGAAGGAAACATAAGTCACTTACGAATGAGAGATAGGAATTTACTTTTCTCAGTAAATTAAAAATCGCCAACGATAATATGTAATAATTGTTTTAAAAAATATTCCATAATCGAACTGTATTTGTGATATGGCCTACTATTAACCATCCTTAAGGGTCGTCTAGCAAAACATGTCATAAATATCACAGTGTAACTGACGTGAAACATTGCTTTTAAAAAATCTGCTGTTTACGATCGACATAACCTAAATTGTTTTCCGAGCTGCGTCGTGAAAATGAGGTGAATTTGTTCGCGTATTTCAACGTGCTGAACGTGTTTCGTTTTGTATTTGCGGCTGCAGAACCCACGTCCCAGAACGAAGATAAGCGTACTTCTCGTTTACTTCCGGCGGCAACCCAAGCGACAAGGAATCTTTCGCAGCAGGCAGTAGCCAATCAGATAAATGGTCCACTTTCAGAGCCTCGCGCAGCCAATCAGCTTCTGTGCACTTAACTACTCTTCTGTACTACAGAATGGGTTGATTCCCAAGTGGTTTTATGTACACACGCCAGGTAAGATCGTGATTGGCTTCGAAGAATAGAAGGAAAATCGGGGTGCATAGTCCATTCGCGGTTTCTTCACACTTTTTGAATCGAACTTCTGGAAACTCACCCCATGTATGGTGTGTTTGGTTACTTCCTGAACGTGCAATGTATCACAAGCGTTTTATACTTCCGTTAACATAGAAATACACTATTTTTTGTTAAATTGAATTTTTACTTATATGTTATCTATAAATTATAATATTTTGCAAGCAGTGGGGATAACACAGGAGGATATCAAGAAACGTATTCCGCTCAAGAAGAAACTCCAAGAGCACCGTGGTTTCCAAGAAAAGCCGGAACTAAAAACTGGCCAAACGTGGACTGAAGCGAGGAAGGAACAGCATAGGATACGAATGTGGGAATATTGCGGTGAAAGTTAAAGCCCAGGCGCCAGGGAAAGGAAAAGGACAGTTGAAATAGCATGGTCTATAGATTATAGATAGCCGGAAAAAAAAAATATATATATATATATATAAATAAAAACAGTGAAAAAATATGTGCTGGTAATGGCTAGTTATAAATAGTTCTTATGTAAAATATTAATTAATGAACAGGCACGAATTCGGTGCGTAGTCCCTTTTGTTGCAATTTTCACGTTAGGAGTATTTATTGAAAAATTTTACAAAAGAAGATTAGCTAATTACCTTGCCAATTTTTATGGGTATTAATATATGAACTACTAACTCATATTAATGTAATACTTAACTTAATACAAAATGTTATACATTAATTAATTGTCACATTTTAATTACAACCAGGGAACACCTATTAACAATCGGGTACCAAAATTTGCACAAACCACGAAGTGTAATGCTTCTCGAATGAAACATTTTCAGTAAAGACCACGACTTGTCTGTTAAGGTACCAAAAGGAATAATTTCCGTTTAAGAGGTGATACAGCCTCTTAAACCTCCTTTTTAAGAGGCGGAGGAATATCCTGCGAGTATAACTTCAGCAGGGTTTCAGAAAAGATGGAAGTAACCGTGAACGGATTATAGCTGCGTCGGTGACACAGCCGTGGGTTTGTACGTGAATACTCCTGCTTTAAGTAAGGGTAAGGTTTTTTTTTTGGGATATGGGAATGAAACGGAAGTTTCTAAACTGTTACGTGAACTCTACGGCTTGAATCGACAGATCTAAACGAGATATTTCGTTTCGCACGAAAATCAGCGCGCTAGGACATCGGAGTCGCGAGATATACTACACGGAGATTTTCGCCGTCCCCGAAAATTTCTGCTAGTTTCCGCGGGCCCCCACCCGCGCCTGACGCATGCGTAACGCCGTCCCACGGTTATGCTGGCATCGTAGTCGTATAAGGGGGAACAAACCCCGCCATCTGGGATTTTGTTATTTTCGGCTACTACCTGCAAACGTGGATTTTGGATGGATTTTTATTTCGGACGACATGGCATAGGGAATAACTTAATGCGTTTTCTGCGTTCTGTTCGACTGCCGTAGCTATTGTGACCTCTGCAGTCGCTCTCTCAAAATAATCGATTATTTTACCTCGGCTGTTACGAGTTAGGAAATATCGAATGAAGAGAAGCTGTGACAATTTAAGAACGTAAAGGAAGGTAGTATCCATGCTTTGTCGTGCCAAAAATTAGGAATGCACCTCCTGAAACCGAATTTGTGGCGGAAAATATATAAAAATTAATTCGACAGGGACTCTCCCCCTCCCCCCCCCTTCCCATAACCAATCGAACGAGAACAAATTTATTTCAATCGTGTTATTAGCCAAGGCGTCATTGCGTCGGAATGGCTCACTCTTCAAGCATTACTTCGCCGATTCCGTTCTGATACCCCAAGCATAAATTCTCCTTTTCTCTTGTCTCCATTTTGCCAGAAGGTACAATAGAGATTGCATATTCCCATAGTTTTCGGGGGTGCTCTTTCAATCAAAATTCGTTTGGTGAGTGTGATGTTATCAGATATCAGTCTGAATTTAAAGACCGATTCACTTCAAGAAAATATACAATTCCATCCGAAACGGAATTGAGGATATAGCAGACAAGGTTGTTAGAGCGAGGAATGAAAGGCGCGTGAGAAAGGCAAGTCTGCGACTCCAACCTCGTGAAGCGGGGGAGAAGTGCAGAGCGACACTGCGGAACTTGCCATGCCCACTTCCTGTGCCGGCACTTGGTCCCCCACCTGTCGTGGCGACGTCCTCGCTGTTTCCGGTCTCTTCCTTCTCACACCTCAGAGCGTGGTGCCGCGGCGTCAGCTCGCTCGTCGACTTCACGACCGAACGCAGTCACTGCGCTCAGTCACAAAGTGCCCGACACTTTGGCTGCCACCGTACGATGTATGATTTCGTCAAGGTCTTTTTTATTTAATTCATTGCTTTATTTTAGTAAGATAAAGAAAATGAGCGTATTTTGTGAAACGAAAAATATGTTGGAAGATGTTACGGAATCACGTGAGCAAATGTGACGCACGTGACCAGAATCAAAATACAGCATCATGTTGGTGCACGTAGCATTCAAAGTGTTGTGGCTTCCGCCTACCTGGTGATTTTCTCCGCGTTCGAGGCCGGGAATCGCGGAAGCGATAAGGGCGACATCGCCACGCGCATCCAGTGCTACATCGCCACTAACCGTAAGGCTCTGAAACCGACGTGCAGTGTTCCCGTGAGAGTGAAGAGATACGGGACGGGCTCTTACCAGCGAGATCTTGGAGAGCAGATTAGCGTGATCGAGGTGAGCGTGGAGCAGCGCCGGAATGATAGAGCGGTGGGAACGGGCGATCCCCGAGGAAACCCCCGCCGAACAGCGGCATCGTCCGGCACGATTCCCACGTTGTGAAAGTCCAGGAGTGACCCGGTCGGGGATTGAACCCGGGGTCCGCTTTGGTGGGTGGCGAACAGGCTAGCATCTCAGCCAGTGTTCTCTCGCACTGCGTGTACCTATGGGACTTTCAGCGGCGATCCTATTATTTCATTGTTGGAAAGTCCGTAGGAAGGTCTAATGCAGGGTCATCGAGTAGTTTTGTATATATCTGACGCGTATATTTTGAGATACTGTTTTTTTTTAGCCGTTTTGAAGTACTCTTGAAATAATGTTTATGACTTACGAAACATTTTCTAAGTACTCAGGAGCCCTCGTATGAAGTGTGTGTTCCTCTCGTAGATCAGCACAATTGGACGCACGTGCAATAGTTTCGGGGAGAGACGCGTGTTTCAAGGACACTGCAACGCAGTTCAGGCACCGGGTAGGCAGGGGCCTTAAGACGACTATGTACAAAAATATGTTGTATGAAACCGTTGTTTACGTGTATACGCATATCTCAGCAAATAAAATGTTCTGAGAATAAAACTTTCTGCCACAAAAGGTAAAAACCAGTAACCTAACGCCGCATAGCTTCACTTTTGTCAACTGTAGCCGAAGAGAAAAAAACACCGTAAACTGGTATGCAAAAAAAACTGCGTTTTCAGAGCTCGCCTACGCTGTTTACTTCAGAGTTAGGAGAAAAGTACATATATACATTCTCTTCTTCTTCCATGGATTTAGGCATATTCAGTCTTTTCCGGCGTCCGTTTCGTTTGGGGTCTTCCTACACCTCGTTTACCTCTCGGTCGCTATCCCATTGCTAAAGCTGGTAGTCTGCTTTATGGAGTTCTTCTTGGATGTTCTCGCCACTTACTGTTGTTTTTCTTCGGCTCGTCAAGCAACGGTTCTACTGCAAGTTTTTTTCCCCCCGTAAATCAGTATCGTGTTTCTTACCTAATAGGTTAACCCCTAATGCTGATCTAATAAATTTAATTTCTGCTGCTTGAATTTTTATTTGTCTTTTTTTCAGTTTTTAACTCTTTTTCTATTATATTACTTTTACTATTATTTGTATTATAATACCATTAATTAATTTCCATATGTTGGAACTGGCACAGCAATAGTATAAAAAAGTTTTACTCTTGTGTCTTTTCTTGTCTTATTTTTTAAATGTCTATGATCTGTTCCGCAGATCTTTCGGGAGAGATTTAGCTTTTTGTCTAGATCTATTTCTTTATCGTAAGAAATATAACATTTTAAATATTTAACCCTTTCAGTCCCGAATTAATTTCCGAGCTCAGGTGTTGCGATCTTTTAATTTTATTATGTGTAGTGTACTTGTGTCGCGCGTGTTTCTCGTAACCAGATAACAACGTGCTACGTGGGTGGTCGTTGATGTCAGCATTAGCCATTCACAAATGAGAGACGCAGAAAACTTCAACAAATCACATCCCTCACGAGGAAGGCGCTCAAAACACTGGCCACTGATGTCTTGTGTACAGCGCCGATCATACACATCCTTCACGTGCAACACCTCATCAACTACCACGATTCCCATATCTGGGNGGGGGGGGGGGGATACCTCTATGTATTGGCACATTCTCGCCAGTTTGGCCAGTGAGTGGTGTAGACTTGCGAGGGGCATTTAAGCGTCCGGTTCAATGGACACGTCTACCGGCAGTTCTTGGAATATCATCAACACGAACTTCTCGAAGAGGTTACTTTACAGCAGATCAATTGTGGATAACTGGACGCTACGCATAACGGCCACTGGACTTGCAGCAGGAGAACCCACGCATGGCCCGCCCAATAGCCAGATGTTAAATCCCGTTGACGTGTACGTGGGTAATCACTTCAAGGCAAGGATGTGCAGTACACCTGTTGAAGCCGTTGACCTCCTTCACAGGAATGTGCAGTACGCACGTCCTCATAATCACACCATGTCAGACGTATTTTTAAGGGTCAGGAGGTCCATACAGAATTGTTTACAAGCCTATCTTGATGCTGGTCATGAACATTTCAAACACTTCCCCTGGTACAAGTACATTGAAGGTTATCTCCTACCATGACGCAGCGCGCGCATAGCCACCCAACTTCGGCAAGTCACGCTCGTTATTAAACTCGAAACAGACGTATGCTTGTTCATTTTCCCGTCTTATTTTTACATGCACTATCTACACTGGAAGAAGTGCATTAGTCCCATATTTGACACTAATAATTGTAGGAAATATAAATAAAAGCAGAATCGCAATAGTGTAATACCGTAATGTGTGATTTCTAGGTAATCCAAGAGACGAAAGGAGACACGGACAACTTTAAACAAATGTATGTTTTTTTATAGAAACCAGGAAGGTCACAGGTTATTGTGCTGTTTTTTCTTTTTTTTTTGGAGTAAACTGAACCATACTAATTGTAAAACAAACCTCGGGGGCCGTTACGTGATTCATACCCAGCCGATGAGAGTATGGAGTGTTGTCTAGCTTGTGCTCGCTAAACATGTTCTAAGTACATACATTTAGAATTTATGTTTTTGCAAACTATGGCACTAACGAAAATCAGTTTGATGAAAGAGGTGTCGTATATGTAACAGTGACAACATAGTAACTTCTGCAGAATAGATCGGGAATGGTTCGCTGCTGTCCGACGATGTAAGTCATTCTTTGTGAATAGATTAACTTCGTGGAGTTACGTTTTCACTGTTTACACCTGTCTCTGCTCAGGACTCCAATTAATTGGTTGAATTGTGCCAAGCCAACGCCAGTTTGCCGTCCTCGTGATATGAGCGCAGTGCCTTGTGTGATTACAATTACCAGCAACTTGTCAGCCTGCAGCAATTCATAATGAAACTGCCGCTGCTTGATCTGATAAACAATACTCACAATGATAACGTTTTTATTTTTTTTTACAAAGAACTTGAAAATAGTTTTGGGAGAATACACGTCTTTCTTTTATGTTATCTGTACATACATTATGTATTTTTATTAGAGATCGTTTCAGTCGTTGTCGTCTGTAGTTAAAAAATATCAATGCAAAGAACGAAATAATATAAGATATAAATGGGCACTTAAAAAAATCAGTCGAAAGGGACATAACGCGTCACACACTACGTTCTCTCTGACGTACTTTTCGTGAACCCACATGGGGAAGACCACGTAACGTTACTGACTATATATAGTCCATTTGCGGTTTCTTCACACTTTTTTAATCAAACCTTTGAAAATTCACTCCATGTATTACGTGATTAGTTATTTCCTAAATATGCCATGTATTACAAGCGTTTTATACTTCTGTTCACATGGCAGTATCTTATTTTTAGTTAAATTAAAGCTTTGCCTATTTTTTTAATTATAAGTTTCAATATTTAATTTATAATAAATATGAATAAAATCAGTGCGAAAACATGTGTGTTGGTAGCGCCTGGAAATAAATAGTTATCATGCAAAATATCATAGCAACTGAGTGCGGACGAATTTGGTTCGTTGTCTTTTGGTGTAATTTTTTAGACTTAGTTAAGCTTAGTTTGCACGAGGCGGAGGAATATCCTGGGAGTAGAACTTTAGCAGGACTTCAGAAAAGTGTGAAGTAACCGTGAATGGATTATAGCAATTATATTTCCGTGAACAACATAAGGAAGCCAACGTGTGCTATTCTGCGTCATTCGGTCTAGGCCGCTTTACCAATCTACACCTGCGCCAAGTTAAACAAACTTGTTCGCTGTCTCAATGAAGCCCGTCTCAGCTGAGGCGCTGGCGCAACGAGACACATTGTTGTATTTGTAGTTGACTTAGGTTTTAATTTAATTATGTCTCATCTACGTTGCTACACAATATAACATTCGAGAAAGACGATTGAATTGTTCGGACATGCACGATAGGTATACACAGCATCAAAATCAAATAATCTTATCACTTCGAGTGCAGTACAATTTTAACGGACAATTAAGACGAAATATTAGTAAGTCGCGTACACTCACAACTACATGAACACCAGTTATGTTGTTCTTACGTGATATTACGTTGCAGAGAATGTTATGGAAATTGCCGGCGAAGTAGTGTTACCTCTCTAGTATTTTCAAACAATGCGGATATCGTAATGTTACGGTAAACTCCACACAACTCAGTTGAATTCACGCGACGTCGTAAATCGTCAGAATTACTTAAAGCGTTACAGGGGAAGTGAGAGAAACGAACTTAAAATACAGGATGTTTCAAACTGATCTATAGATCCTTGACCTGAAAAGCGATTGTTCTGTATGAAGGGTCCTGCGTAGAACGGAAATAACCTAACACTTAACCTCACGCATACCATCGCACATGGCACTGAAGTGAAATAAAGACCAATTCAAAATCACAATTCCTCATTAACATGCACAGGTCTTCGTAGTAAGGCCTTTCATACCAACCACGCCAGATATGAACAGAAGGTAGAAATATGCACAACACAACTTTGAAGAAGTTAGATGATACCTGAAGAAAAAAAAAAAAATAGTATCGCTTCAAGTATCCCGTTTTAGTTTGCCTTTTTAAGTCAACAGATAAAACAGCGGAGCTAAGAGTAATTTGGAACTGAATTTGATCTTCAAGAACATAGCTTTATAAGAACATTTGTCAAATGTAAGTGAAAGTTGTTTGACGGCTGGCACTTAATTGTGGACCGCAACCAAAACAATAAATCAAAATGTAAACAAGAGTAAATAATTATGAAACTTATCCCCCCTCTCCAATATCTTAACTGGATCACAAGTCTGGACAGAATAATAATATTGGCTATGGTACTTATAATCCTACAGAGCGTTTACAGGTAAGGTAATGGGCTGGTGTATATATAAAATGCTTAGGAGGAAAGCAATAACATAAGTTATGATACTCTTTTGTTATAACGAACTAATCAATCTGTTACAACGAACTAATAAATTAGTAACAACATTCCAATATATAAATTATAACCAACATTTGAATGACAACACTCAGGAAAATAAAGTTTATTTTAAACTATTACTTGGCATGTATTACTTATACACATTCCCCATCCTACACAAAGTAGAAAAAGGGGAAAAAGTTTCTAACTAAAATTGTTAATTAACAAACAGATTTTAACACTTTAATTTAAGAACTGGATTAATATAGTTTCTTTATACAAATGTCCCTAAGATTTGTAAGAAAACCCTTCTGTAGTTAAGAAATGTTTTGTAAGAGCTATCAGTGCTTTGGTCCTATGCCAACGCAAAAAGTATTCGGTTGTGTGTACTGCCTTGCACTTATATTCAGCGTTTAGAAGAATCACCTGGGGTAAACAGCTGTTGTTTTAAACCAAAGGTCAGCTTATGATACAAGATAGTTTTAAGCAAGTGTCTGTTTAATACATGCTCCGTCATGACGTGACACTTCAAGGCTACAAAACAACCTTGCTAGAATAATGGGGTTCTTATCTTAAAAAAAAATGCTGAGGAGATTGGGAGTGGGGCAGGGCAATGGCGTTCTCCAGAATCACGCGTTTGATTTGCATAATGTCTAAAGTTTCGTGAACAACTGCATCGCTTGTGTATTAACGAACTCGGCATTCATTAATCTCCAGGTCACTACATTACTCTTTTATAACAAAACGTCAAGTTTTTGTAAGGATTAAAAACTGAAATGTAAAAAAAAAAAAAAGTTTTCATCGACAAATTCAGAACGTCAATTAAACTTCGATTCATCATGAACTACATTACAATTAGAAAGAAAATTAATAGATTCAATTAAAATTACGGAATTTTGATAATGAGTGACTGTTATCGTCTAGTTTACAAGGCGAAAAAAAACTACAGCTTTTGGGATGAAGTTGAACGATACCGTTAGTAAGTAAACGTGATCTTAAGCAAGGCGTGGGATTATATATAGCATAACACATTACCTTCCCCTGCCTCTTTCCTCTTGTTTTTATTTTGCTTAAGTTTCCCAAGTGTAATAAGTTGGTTTGTTTTGTTATTATTATTATGCACTACTTCAAATGTTTCTCTACGTTTGATCTTTTAAAATCCCGAGTGGGCAATTGCACGAACAACCGGAGCATTGTGTTTCGCGTAACCCTGTAATAGATGAATGCCGTAGGAAAACACCGTAGTGCGTGTCGCGTAGCTAACGAGGCGAGGAGATAAAGAAGACGCCTGCGCAGACGAGCGTACAGAAGCGAAGTAACGCGGCGGTGTCTGCGATGCGATCGCACGTGATCGCCGCTCGTCTCGGCTCGGCGTAAACTGGTCCAGTGTGCCTGGTTGGTTGCGCCACGCTCTCCCAGATATCCCGCTATGATTGGCTGGCTTGACCCTCGTCGAGGAACTGTGCCTAGCTGTCTTGCGTCATCTCGTTGACGCGTCCGATCTACGAGGGTCGGCGGGCATGTGCGCGATGAGTGCGAATCAGTTCCCTGTCGGTTCCGACTTTTCTGGAAACCTTCTTAAGTTCTGCGCTCAGGCAGTTCCTCCGCATCATGTAAGCTGCGTAGCTACTCAACATTTCACGGATTTGCTCATTCTTATATATATATATATATATATATATATACATATATAATGTTGTGTCCGTTTGTTCGGACGCTTGTAACTCCCGAAAAAAATAAACCAATTTTCATTCTGTTTTTTTATAAACCTTCCTTTCGTTCCCACGACTGTTGGTAGGCCTTCCCTTTTCATCTGTATTACCTGCAAAGGTTCTAAAATCTGCAAAAAGCTAATTTTTGCCATGCTTTCGCGTCAGGAAGCGCCTTTGTTGACAGCGCCTCTGTTTGAACATTTCAGTTTGTTGTTCTAAATGTTTTTTTTACATGCATAAATATACTTTTATATATATACACATACTTCTTTCAATTAATTTCACAGAAATGAATTGAACCAAAATCTTTTATGCCACAGCAACGCGTGGCCGCGTAAGCTAGTATTTAATAGAAGAAAACAAATTAAAAATTTCAAGTTTACCTATTTCTTTTAATTCAATGTATGCACGTGACTACTTTCCGTCCGTCGTTGCCGACGTGACTGGGCGCGTGCCAGTCGGTGCGCCTGTTAATATACATGCAGACAGGGGCAGTGACACTTCGGGTTAGCTCGGGCAAGTTCGGGCGCGCACCAGATATCCACGGAATAGTGCTCGTGTGTGTCCNGGCAGCCTGGTGCGGGAGTAAAGTTGGGACAGTGGACAGTCGCAGAGTAGGTCAGAAGAAGTTATGAGAAAAATATCATGGTAACATTTCTTTCATAGTGGAACTGAAAATGTCTGTGTAATAGTAAAGATACTTCTTGCGAATTCACATTAGTAATCACTATAAACCTGTCACATTTGTACATTCACAACAGAAGCAATCACACTGGTCCAGGAAAAAAAATTCTCTCATTAATACGAAAAATCAGTAAATTTCTCATGGCATCCCATAAATCCAGGCAAGGTTACTATTATTAACAACAGGTGAAGCTCACTACTTATGCCCAGGGTTGCTAATGACCTCCGAAAACAGGGTTAAGGAAACTTTGACGTAATTTGGAAGTGCTGTGCAACCTGCATTTCTAATTCCCAAATATAATTTTGCAACTGCGTAAATCTTATTAATATTTTCTTAGCAAAAAAAAGTACGATTATAAGACGTCACACTGAACTAGGCATTTTTCTGTTGTTAAATTTGCAAAAAGGTTTTGCTAATATTATTGAAATAAAATATTTGGGTAATTGTGAACCAAAAGTGTTAATGAATTAATGCTACCAAGTGGAGTGGAGTTAAGAGAGATTTGGACGGCTCTTAACAGCGAGATCTCGAGAGCCGATGAGGGTGAAACGAGATGGAAATGGAGAAGCGTCAAATGGGGGAAACGACAGATCCCGAGAAAACCCGCTGACCAGCGGCATCGTGCAGCACAATTCCCACGTGCGAAAATTAATGCAGCCGAAAATAAATGTGCTCTATAAATAAATATGTAAATTTACATATACAAAGCGTTGAAAATTTTGCATTTTTGTGCACGTAATTTTGGAAACAACTTCAGTATACGTAAATCCACACTAATGTTTTTACGACTACAAAATGTCTAGAACTCTCTATTTACAACACACGAATATGTAAATTTATTAACTAGAAAGTTGATGTTACATTACAAGTTTAAAAGTATGTGTAAAATTCATCAACATAAAGTGCTAAGCGTCTTAATTTTGCATTTTATTACTGCACTGTCATTGTATTAACACGCTGTTACCATTTTAATAATACGTGTTACATAATGAACTTTCACAATGTCTAAATATGTGTAAGTTTATATTAAAAACTTGAGTGAAAATACCATTAATGCGAACAAATAACGAATGAATTTACGTACATAAATTAGCGCAAAAAAGTTTTGTTTTATTTAATGACCTTGTGCGAAGTGATTGGTTTGAACAGCTCAGTCATCCCACGGTTACAAGGTTTGCTCTCCATCACTTGTATCGTCCAGTGAAAATAAGCATGGTGGGGAATAAAAACGTGTTTTGCAAACGACGAACAGTATTCGAAGACATTGCCAGTTGATGTCAAACACAACTAAGTGCTGCATCTATCGCCTGGCTCTTATACAACATACCGATCAAAACTTATTATTCCCGGTAATTGTCGTAGTGGTTACGACGCCTGTCCGCTACTCCGAGGGTCGTGGGTTCGCATCATATTAATGCCGGAAATTTTTTCAGGTGGTGAAACACTTGCTAGTGGATGGCCCCAAGTACGATGTGTCTGATTCGTAGGTGCAAAAGGGCTTGTATCGCGTAATTTATGTGTGTAATTTTTTGGAAAAGCTAAAAAGTTACACTTGCCATAGCGAAAAATTACACAAACCTTTAAAATGCGTTTTATTTTTGCAGCGCGTCTTATTTGACACAACATCTTGTGCTAATGCAAGCACCGTGGCTTGATTATTGTACCTGTTTTAATGGCATTTTTTTTTAACTGTGACACATAAGTAAAAAACACATGAGCATGGTTGGTGTGAAATTACACAGATGTTGGTGGAAACTCTGCTGCCGCATCCATTTTGTATAAAATTTATACAAATTTTTACAGTGTGCTTGCCGCCCTTACTAAGTGCCTTTGTAATTAAACATCTCACTAAGCTAATTGCCCCGATCAGAATTTGCAGAATATACATGTCTGAGAATATTTTTCCCATTGCTGATTGCGTAACTGTTTTTTTTATATTAACGACGGCCGCCCAAGTAATGACCAATTGCCTGCTTACGAAATTAGTCATGAACTATGCCAGCCTAGTCATGCATTGCCAACTGCTCACTGCACTGGGAATTGGGGGGGGGGGGCGCTAGGTTGATTCAGCGAGCGTTAAAAAAAAAAAACTTGCAAATCTGATGACATTGGTAATAAACTCAAGGTAATCTTAAATGTAAAAATGAGCTACGTTATATTAATGAGTAAGGATTACATTTCTTAAACAATTTTCTCTATGGTAATAAGCTGCCTGTGTAAGTTAAAAATTTAAAGACAAAATTATTGCAACGTATTTCCTGACTGAAAATGGTTTATGTGGGAAGGGATATTAAAATAACTGTGTCGGCGAAATGCCTAGGTCTTAACTAAATAAGTATTTATATAGGGTTATGAAAAGTAAAGTAACAAAATTATTTAGTAAATTTGGAATGTTCACAAAAAAAATACCGTATTTTAAACACGTAACATTTGATGCAGTGAAAACTACGTTTGAAACGTAGTTTTCACATTCATGTTTTAAAACCTACATTGCCATCAGTAGATGTAACTTTGACATTACAGAATATTTCTGAGTAAAACTGCAGCAAGTTTTTATCCATTCCATTAACCATGGAGGAATCAGTAATTTAAAAATGGCTTCATTTTTAATTGGTTATCAGCTTATATGCATTATTTTCGTAGGACACCTGGCTTTTTTGTAGTCACTGCTGCGATATATATTTGAGATAAACATATATTTAAGCAAATTTTCTGGTTCTGATAGATTCGGAACCTACTAAACTCAATCTATTAGAAAGCTCTGGCAAGTAACGAAGTTTTATGCACATAGTCTGTTCGCGGTTTCTTCACACTTGTTGAATCAAACCTTTGAAAAATCACTCCATCTATGACGTGTTTTGTTGTTTCCTTAATATCTCGTGTATTCCAAACGTTTTATACTTCTGATAACATAAAATTACTTTATTTTTAGTTGCATTGAACTTTTAGATATATTTTATTTATAAATAATAACATTTCATTTACAACCAATACGAATAAAAACAATGATAAAATAGGTTGTGTTGGTAACGCCTAGTAAGAAATAGTTCTCATGAAAAATATTATTAAACTGAGTGTGCAGGAATGTGGTGACTTGTCCCCTCGGTGTAATTTTCTAGACTTAGTCAAGCTTTGTTTGCATGGGGTGGAGGAATACACGGAAGTTAAACTTTAGCAGGACTTCAGAAAAGTTGGAAGTAACCGGGAATTAACTATGTATATTATATCTATGTTATAGGCTGGTCACGGTAAAGTGAGCACTTTTGAGGCCCTAGTTACTTTTTCCCTTCAACCATTTTTTTATCCTTTAACCACCTTAAAAAAAAACAAATAATGACATGTACGCAATAAACACAGTGTGTATATTCCACCACACTCGGAAGTTAACGTCTAAGGCTAAAAAAAATTAATTAATTGACTATTATTCCAAATGAGAAGGCTTTAAAAAGTGCTCACTTTACCATGAATGGCCTATAAATTTTTTTTTCATGTTATTTATTGTATAATATATGTTATAAATGATATGTATCTTACAATATATATTATTTATAATACAATGATTTTATTAGTATAATCACTGTGACTATTGATTAGCCGGAATATTACGTTGTTAATAGCTTATTGTGGTCTGATTTTGGGGAACTTTATCTGAAGCCACGATAGACATGAGTTAGACCGACAAAGTTCGACTGTGTTGGTCTTGAAACAATTTATACGATTCATGGCTGGAAGTGATTTCTAGGGACGGTATGGGTCTATGAAGATGAAACTGAAGTTTTAGTTTAATATATATATATATATAAAACTATATATATATATATATATATATATATATATATATATAACNTGTTACTGTCCTCAAATTATATTGTGAATATTACAATGCCTTACAAGATTATTTTTTATTTAATTTAGAGCCTTGGTAACGTAATTGCTTTTCAAAATTTTTTTATTAATCAGAACATCAAAATTAATGGAAAATTTTCTGTATTATTAGTTTAAACCCTGCGCTTTTTGAGGAATTAATGTGTGATATCCTGAAA
The DNA here is from genome assembly GCA_002778355.1 of Clitarchus hookeri. Lineage (NCBI taxonomy): Eukaryota > Metazoa > Arthropoda > Insecta > Phasmatodea > Phasmatidae > Clitarchus > Clitarchus hookeri. Next base: position 448,059 of record NQII01000318.1, on the reverse strand, counting down.
TTCCATCTCCAGCTTGAAATGTTTTAATGTGGGCACTTATATTTTTTTTAATGTAGATAGAATATAATAATTTTCTTTAATGCCGACAGCTCTAGACAGTAAAACATGGAACTGAATTACAGGACTTCTGAGATATAAATAGAGACAAACAAGCACTTGCCAATTGAGTAATATTTTAGAAAGCTTCTAAGGACTTCAATTATGATATATTTCATGTGAAATGTACTCAATAGAATTCTCTTATATTTCGGCCATATCAAGAACATTTTTTAAACACCAAAGACGTACTAACAATGCACTGCAAATCACTCCATTAAAAAGAATATTTTAGCTCGGATAGGTCACAGTTAAAGTAAAATATGAAGCGTACAGTGATCAGAACAAACATTTTAAAAACAAAACCCCATAATGATTTCAGGTAGGGATGTTTCAGATGGTGTCATGTTACATGTGCATCAAATTAAATTTAATTTATGATATTACTAGTTTCTTAGATTTGAGAAATAACTAAATAGCAGTTGTAATTTCAGTTCTGGGGCGGCAGAGGTCACTGTGAATGTTATTTTACCTCTGGAAGATCACGGTCTTAAATTTTTCGTCTACTAGTAAGTGACTGATAATAATGGAAAGCACACGTCTTGACGTCCGCGTACATTTACGTAGATCGATAAGTCTTAAGAAGTATGAGCTATTGTAGCAAGTATTACAATATCGCATGTTCTCGTTATTCCGAGTGCGATATTTTTCATGTCATGAGAGACAGGCACATTGCCTACTCGTACATTGAAATCTCCAACTTCAAATAATTCTTTTTTTCTCTCTTAATTTATCTAATCCTGTAATGTTTTTTAAACCTCTTAAATTTATATTTTACTTCAGTATTGTATTGGATAGATGCATAACTGCTAACGAAAATACCGCATGCTCTCATCATTCCGAGTGCAATATTTTTCATGTCATGAGAGACAGGCACATTGCCTACTCGTGCATTGAAATCTCCTACTTCAAATAACTCTTTTTTTCTCTCTTAATTGATCTAATCCTGCAATGTTTTGTAAGCCTCTTAAATTTTATATTTTATTTCAGTATTGTGTTATACAGCTGTCGATGGATGACTGCTAACCAACCTGTAGCTATTTTTACTATCTCAGTTATCAGTATGCTTTTTTTTCTTAAATTCCATACTTTTATCGAGATGGAATAACGAACAGATTGTTGCGAACATATTAAGAATATTTAGACAGTTTTTAGTGATTTTATTTATCCAAAAGATTTTGAGAGTTTTTTTTACAATGTTCGGGAAATCAAGTCAACAAAATTGATCTTAGAGCAGGTTTCACCAACTAACAAAAATTTAAAGAAAATCTATATAATTTTATTGATATAAAAAGTTAAAGTTGAACTTAGATTTTTATCTAGATAGATTGTTGCGTGTTTCACCATGACTTATCCTCCGAGAAAATCGAGATATTTTNATATATACATATATATACATATATATATACCACGATTTGGCGTGAAAACAACCCCGATGGCTGAGTCAATAGAAAATGTTTGGTATAGTATGTAAATTTAGGGAGTACTTTTTATCAGTCGCGTTAGTATTTCCATGAAAACAGGAATCAAAACAAAAATATGCTATAAAGGAAAAAAACTGTTTTTTTAGAGATAGTAACGCAAAGTATCAGCATAATATAAAATAAGCAAGGCGTCCAGCTAAAATGTTACAAAGGGGAAAAAAATATCCACGTCCACGGAAAATTGCTTTTTCCGAAATGTTGTAACTACACAACATGCAATATCATCAATGGTTTAATTTTATTTTCCCTACGACATACTTTTCTAAAAGGCGACTAGTACAATTAAACACTTATTACAAGAGAAATGCGGGAAAGTCTGCCTGGACCAGTACTGGTAGTCAGTACCCACTAATCTAATATGGCAAACATGCCGGAATAAACGCCGTACGGAAAAAATTAAACCTCTGAAAATACAGGCTTAAATTTAGTGTCATATATGATTCATAAGTTTTTATAGTTACTTTTATTTTTGCGGTCGAATTATAGTTTCGTTGTATAGCTCAAAATTTGGTTGTTATTGGAATATTTTAACATTTGCATGTTTTACATCCAGACCTGAATTCATGACCTCAAATTAAGTTCATACTTATATATAAAATAATATGCAGCGAATAAAAGTAATAAACTGAAATGATCTGATAATATTAAATATGTATTTAAATTTAATAGAAGTATTTTATATAGAAACAAGATAACCCGGCAATTACAGTTTCCCAAAATAGTTTTCATACATCAACATTTTACTCAGTACCGTTTCCAGTTTATATCGTGTTTAATACTGAATAATACGATGCTAATAATCTACAAATAATCATTCTCTATCACTTTACAAATTTCTTTGCTAATAGTCTTACGTATTTGCGTATATTTTACATATTTATCCCGATAAAGTTCATTTACTCAGCATTATAGGCAATTAAAATATTTTATCCCGATATACAAAGAAAATCGATATAAGGTGCGCGGTAAAACTTTAAAGACAGATCATCAAGATAATTTGGCACTTAAACTCGACAAAATATCGTTATCTCGCTTGGTGAAGCCAGCCCTCAGTTCCTACGCCGGAGACTTTAATGGGCGAGTAGACAACGTCAACCCTCCTGTCTTAAAGTGATATGAGAAAACCGTGAGCCAGTAGACAGCAATAGGAACAACGATAAAATGTAGAATACTATTACAAGCATAACATTTATATTAGTAAAGCATTTAATGAAAAATATGGTCGAAGAGCAAGGTGAATTTATTTTACAAATGTAATATGGATGATGATAAGCCTCTTCATAGACATTCATTAAGCAACTGGTTAAATTATTGGAACAATATTAATATTTTTACCTACCTAGCTGTAATTATGTTAGTTGCCACAATTAATTTGCCGTATACTAACATACCATAAGACTGCACAAACTGACTGTCTATGATTCTATGACTTATATGCTTCAAATTGCTTTTTTAGTGTAAACTACAACAAATTAATTCTGACCCCATGCAGATAAGATTATTCAGAAAGAGCAAAGAATAATTTATGAAGAGATTAGTAGTATAGATCAAATCGTAGTTTCATAAAAGTTTATGATCCTGGTGATGTGGACCACAGTGAGTGCCTGCCACCTAAGAGGTCGTTGGTGGAAGCTCAAGTAAGGTATACTCTGTTTTACGCGAGAATGTATTTCGGGTATTACTCTAATTATAAAACTTTCCAAACCACAGGAAATTCACAAATTCCAAGAAATATAAAATAATATGGATATTTTAAAGGCCGTCTTTGTAAACACAGTTCGCAAGAACATATACTTTAATCTCACAGAATATTTTTACGTTTGGAAATAATTAGATTATCATAAATCGGCGTATCAAATAATATTCGTCATGAGGTTTAAATTGTTTTTCAATTTGTCTGTGATTTGAGCGTACACCATGATACACATCTTGCAACTGACGTTCAAGGTCAAACCTGTTTTCGGATGTGTTAAAGGGATCTGGGGTATGCAAATAAAATACTTATTACATCTTACAATTTATTAAGCAAAATACACATACTGCACATGACCTAATACACGAACATCAGCATTCGTACCAACCAACTTCCTAAAAATCCGAATCGCATCTCCCAGCTCAAACTTAAGCCTACGTCGAGAATACAAAACTGGAAAAGGAGAAATAGAAATAAGAGAATTAGAAGTAGCAACAAGTTCATTATTTGCAAATGTCTTCCAACATATAATGTCTCTTGAATCAATCTGACTCAAATAATTAACACCAGACAGAGTACTGTTGAAATCAACCTTTGAAAAAAAAACACTGCCCATTAACTGCATAGATACTACTGTACACACTGGCATGTAAGTTTGCAATTAATTTTGGCAGTAAATTAAGAAAAATATATCCAAATCTTTACGTTATGCCGCGAGTGTAATATTTAAATTTATGCAGATCATGTTCGATTATTTTTCTGTTTCGTACACGTCAGAGTACGAAATGACGTACTAGTAACACATTTAGGTTTCCAACAATTGCAATGTTTTCATTTGACTGGCTCATGAATAAAGTCATCAGGCCCATGGCAATGTCAATTTTGCACTTGGAGGAAGGAAATACAATTGGGAGAAAAGTACATCCTAGGCAGTTCTTTCAAAAGTGTTCAACTAACCATTAGTGGTCTATAATGTGTGGCACTCCAGTATCAATAATTTTCGGTACTAACGAAATTTTTTTTTTTTTTTTCCCAGAGTGAATGCCCTCCTATTTTTATTTGGAGTGTGTGGCAACCCCAGGCGGCGAGCGGTGACCGGAAGTGCGTACTCTCGATGCGGTGACGCAGTCCTCGACGCGGCAGCGGAGCGTGGCCGGAGAGTCCCTCCAGAGTGTGTGCCAACGCAACACCTTCACCGTCAGCCTTTGTGCTCCACAAACCTCGTCCCCGTCCCCTCTATGACTCCCGCCTTTTGAGTCCCGCTCACAACACTGCCTCACCGTTGAGTGTAACGAATACTATTGACTCGGGGGAACGTAAATAGCAAGATAGTTTCTCCTTGTTTTTTGGAGCCACTTTCCCTGATCCGACACGGGTCGTGTCTGTAATTGCTCTCTTGTCGCCATCGCGTGGCTGGGCCAAGTAATCCAACCCTAGCCGCCGCCGAACGCTCATATCACCCCCCCCTCCCCCCACCATCCGGAGGCGGAGATGTCACGAGAACCGAGGGTCTCATGACTTGCTTGTATGGGTTTACAAAGTAATTTGCAGACCGACAGACTTCGGGCCAGAACATTGAGCCGCTTGCCGAGGATACCAGAAGTTGAGGTTCTACACTACAGCATTAAAAAATTGTGTGTGTAAAAATAATATTTACTACCTGCGCTTCGCTTAAACGTGCAATAAACGATCACGTAGTTTTTTCTTTAGAAATTGTATAAACTCGTGCTTGGTTACATACATTTGCATTTTGATGGCGGTAGCACAGTATTCTGTCTATATGCGACCTTCGCAAGTGTTATTTCATATCTCGTATATTTTTTGGGATATTTATATGAACCTTTTTTTATAAACTGTTATTTCAGCTACACAATAATGATTCTAGTTCTCTCAAATGCATCTGTGGTATGAAATAACTGACAATAAATGACGCAATTAATAATTTTGCCCAGAAAACGTTGGCCAGTTCCTATTTAAAAAAAAACACGTTAGCAACGTTAATCGCTTTGTCTTCCAACATTACGAAATGAATTTGTGTTCTGACGTTGGCAGTACCGCAGAAGCTAGTTTGGCCAACTTCGGCAAGCAAATGAATAAGAAAAAGTTATCTCCTTATACCATTTATTTGCAACTCTATCCTTGTATCTTCCTTGGTTTCTGTTTGGGCTGGGCTTCGGGCTCGTATTTAGAGCTGTTAACCACTGCTGCTATCTTACGTGTAGGTATTTCGGATGGCAAGTGAAGCTCCCCACCGCGGTCGTGGAGATCGGCGTGTTGCAGTTAGTGTCGTGTTATCTGTCTAAACATGCTGTAATATTTCAACCCTAGCCACTGCTCCTTATCTTCAAGAGGTTCTTACATAGTGAGCGCCTTTCGACAGCGTGGCCTTGAAAACCACGCATGCGCTTCTGAAAACAACCCGCACATTCACCTACTGCCCTAGGTCAGTTTAAAACTCAAAACTTGTCATTTAACGCGGGTTGCGGTAGCGCAATGGCTAGAGCGCTCGTCTGCCACAAAGGCGAACCGGGTTCGATTCCCAGCGGGGTTGCTCCCGGAGTTTTGCAAGTGGGATTGGGGGGGTTTCTTAAGCATTTCACTTCAAACAATTTCATAAACGTTAGTGCAGATACAAACTGCTGGTCATTGGAATGCTCTTTCCTTACATGCAACTTTATGAAACCATCACGAGCTGATAGATTATGGTAGTCTACAAATGAGTAGTGATTGGTCTTTCGCACACAGAGTATGCGTTGTTTAGAATTTGCAAAGCAAGCGTTCAATACGAGGCAGAGCCTTCTCTCGCAGCTAAACTGGCTGCAAGACGACGAGGTATTCCATCAGACAGGTGGCGTACAGTGTCCTGAGGCACATACCACCATGCCTTCTACATCTGCACACGCAGATCAGCCATTATTTGCTCAGTTTGTTGACGATGGTGTGAACGTTGCCCCGTAATATCCCATGCGTGTTCAATAGGTAACGAATCTAGAAACCTGGCAGGCCAAGGAACGGCGTCTACATCATGTATGTTGGGTGATACGAGCTGTACGGGAATGAACATTATCTTGCTTCACGACGTAGTCGGGTATGCTGAGCAAAAGTTGCAGTAACTGGGGCCGCAGTACCTCGTTGACGTATCGCTGGGCTGTCCCCGTACCTTCAACCACGATACGTGCCCGGGAGTCATAACTGATAGCACCCCCTTCCATAACTCCTCGTGTACATAACCTTATGCGTTCACGAAAATTAGTGGCGTGTCGTTGCATTGCCCACTGTGGCATCAAACCCTGCAGCGACCATCATCTGCATTAAGATCGAAGCGAGACTCATCGGAGCACAAATTGCGTTGAAATTCCTCTTCCCAACGTTGACGCTCCTGTCACCATTGACGGCATGCCACGCGATGCCGCGGGACCAATGGGGAACAACGCGGTGGACGCCGTGCCTGTAGGCCTGCCTCATTCGAACGGCGACGAATGATTCTTGTTGAGGCCGGCAAATGCAGTGCAGTTCTCACAGACTGCATGATTTCTCTGTATGTGGTGCCACATTCTGCTACAGCACGTCGGCGGATATGACGATCTTCTATTTGTAGTGCGTCTGGCAGGTAACGTACACACACTAGAGAGCCAAAAAAAAAAAACTGGTATAGGCGTGCGTATGCAAATAACAGAGGTATGGAACCAATCAGAGTAACGCGATGCGATCGGCAGCTAGATCGGTTACTGCTGCTGCAATGGCAGATTATCAAGATTTAAGTGAGTTTGAACGTGGCGTTATAGTCGGCGCACGAGAGATGGGACATAGCATCTCCGAGATAGCGATAACATTTGGATGTTCGCGTATGACCATTTCCCGAGTGTGCCATGAATATCGGGAATCCGGTAAAACATCACATCTTCGACATCGCTGCGGCCGGAAAAAGATCGTGAACGAACGGGACAAACTACGACTGACGAGAATCATTAAACGTGACAGACGTGCAACCCTTTCTCAAATTGGCTCAGATTTCAATGCCTCCTGCATACCTTAAGAAATTAGTCGAGTCCATGCCACGTCGTCTTGCGGCACTTCTGCGTGCTCGCGGGGGCCCTACACGATATTAGGCAGGTGTACCAGTTTTTTTGGCTCTTCAGTGCACATACTCTGAATGACGTACGATCTGCACGTATCCATGCGAGCACACATAGTGCCATAGTGGTGACTGCACGGCCAAGATAAATGGCTGTACGACGAGCCATCTGACTTCGTGCAATCCGACCATACGACCCCGTATAATGTGTCTGGGTGGTGATATTCTTCGCTGCATGACGCCGTGGCATACTGATTTGCCTCTTAACATGCCGACTTCTGCCTTTCCAGCCTGTTGTATGGCCTTTCAAAGCACTGTACGCACAAGCGCCCCCCTATGTCACGTGTTGCAGTGAAGTTTCTACGACGCCACTTTAACCAGTTTCATGTCGCAATCTGCACAGTACGTGATACTGATTTTATTGCAAATGGGTGTAGCTATTTCCATGTCCAGCAGTGTAGATCTCAATAAATGTCTTATTTAAACATTTTTGTCAGCGTAGCACAATTATGTAACAACTATGTAACCTTACAGAAATAAAAAAAATTATTTATTTAAATATTAAGAAAATAATGATTAGAAAAATATACACTTAAATGAGCAATTTTTTTTGGGTCCACCAGTTAAAAATAAAAAAATCGATAAACGATTAAGAAAAGTTTTCATTCTGCGTTGTTGGCAACATATAAAAGTTATTGCCTTCAAATCACACCAGCAAATAAGAATTGAGGTCTAACCTGGAAGTGCCAACTCTTTCTCTAATATCCTCTTGATTCTAGTAAAGTTTATTCCACTCAGGTTCGGGAGCTCAATGCTATTAGTTTGGTAAATAATTTTTTCGCCACCAGGTAGCACTAGTGTTGCATGTATACCGGATGGCAAATTTAATAATATTAATGTATATTTACTTTAAATCCCAAGGTTTTTATTGTGTTAGAACCTACCTAAAATTAGCTTGGTTTTTTTTTGCACTGAAGTGGAAATTTAACTAAACTATGTCCACGTAATGTTGAATATTCTGTCGTAAAACACAATTTAGTAAAACTTTAGATTGACAGATATCTTAGTGACAACAGAATTGAAAAATCCCTTTCGATGACAGCTGCTTTAATTTTCCCCTTAGTCACATACAAAAAAATTAAAATTATTGTTGTTACGAAATTTTAATGCCAAACATAACTTGTTTACTTTTTACTCTTGTAACCTACATTGGAGGGCGTTTAAAATATTAAGAAAAAATAAAGTCCATACTTTATATTTTAGATTTTGTTTTTCACATAAATAAAAAGGTCTCAATTTATCGCCAGCTTAAAAGCGGCCTCTTTAGAAAACAGGAAATTTTCCCTATGACACTCTCTCCAAAAAATAATCTGGTTTATTCTCCAATCTGAGTAGAATAAACGTAACATCATAGGTTAGTTTATGCAGTCCTGTTAGGTTGGAATGCTTTGTTGAAAAATGATGGGTGAAATGGCGCATGCGAAGTAGTGGGTGACCGCCCACAAACACATGTGCAGTAAGTAACCATTGTCAGAGAAGTCCACGGACTGCCGTAAAACACACTGTGCCCTTGTGATGTGCCAACGAAGAGAAAGAGAAGCGGCACATATTTACCGCAAATACGTCAATTGAAGTCCACAGTTTTCTGGAAGCAGAAATAGAAAATCTGAGGAAGGTCAACATGCCCCACGTTGGGCGCCATTTTAACTTGTCGCTACTAGGCCACCTGAGTTATACAGATTGGTGGCTAGTAGTTTATATAGTTAAATTAATTTTGTGCAGACTGAGGGCGCCTGTGGTTGTTGCGTTAGGGGTTAACAAATACTCGTATTAGAGCACTTTTTCCTTTCTCGCCAGCCCGGGCGGCGCATGTTTTGTCTTGCGGCGCTTTCTCGTTATTTGAAACGTGTACGTCTCTGCCTGTGGCACGTATTTAACAAAGCGCGAAGAAACGCGAACGGTACTGCATTTGTGTATTGTCGAGGAGATTACTTATGAGTACTCACGTCCCCGCTGCTTCTCCTTACATCGCATTTTCTCCACTTCCACACGTTTTCACGCCAGCCTTAACGTCATGACAAACAAAGTCGTGCCAGCTATAGACAGTACTTCGTCCACTATCTTCTACAAAATCTGGTTAGTTCGATGATCATACTAAGTGTGACACGGAATAATTATTCTTGCAATACAGTACCTTATGGATCACAACTGAATTCCTCAACGAAGAAAACTCCGAGAAAGGTGTTTGACGGAGTGATCGCTAAGGCGAAACCACCTTCGGCAAAATTGCCAAATTCTAAACGGTTCGAGAAAATATTACCGAATGACTTATATAATCTGAGCACCGGGTCAGTACTCGAGTGTATTGACGCTCACTGTAGGAAATATATGTCATTTATTTTCCGTGTGTAACCGTGGAAACAACGATGAAAAATAGTTTGAATCAGTAGACGATAAAACAAAGTTTGGACCGTTACCACAAGTTGGACATTCAGTAGTGTTGATGTATTACGTCCTCGTATTCCTCGTGAGTAGAGTGCCTCGCTAGCCCGATGGCTGGCGACACTCTCGCAACAAGACCAATTACATTTGAGGTATGGTTCGTTAGCGACGAAGCAGTCTTACAGAAAGCACTTATAGAGGCGATGGACAAAATAATATGAACACCATGCAATATAGTAAATTTTGTTGCATGTTGGCAACACTGCTTCCGTGTAAATAATGCGACGCGTATGTATTGCACAGTTTACGTGCCAAGTCTTGTAGGTTACATTTAAGTGTATTATACGCTTTGTTCTGCGACGGTTAAAACAAGCGATCGGTGAAATGTGTGATCTCTCAGACTTCGAAATAGGACAAATCGTTGGTGCTCGGTTAGCGGGAGCGTCTGTGACGAAAACAGCTGAATTGTTTGACGTTTCACGAGCGACAGTATCCACGGTAATGACAGCATACACAAAACAAGGTAAAACATCATCGGCGAAGAGGAATAGTGGGCGAAACCCAAAGTTAACTGACAGAGACCGTCGAACATTAAAAATAATTGTGGCCAGACAACATAAAACTACCGCGGCAAAAGTGACAGTAGAGCTCAACACTCACTTGAGTAATACTGTTTCGACAAGAACAGTACGGCGGGAGCTCCACAAAGTTAACATTCATGGAAGGGCTGCAATTGCGAAAGACTTTATAACGGAAGCCAACGCTAAGCTGCGAAAGAAGTGGTGCCACGATCATAAAACCAAGGCACTTGATGATTGAAAGAATTTGATATGGTCCGATGAATCATCGTTTTCATTGTTTCCTACAAACGGCCGAGTTTATGTATGGAGAACCCCAAAAGAAGCCTACGATCCGGACTGCCTGCTTCCTACAGTCAAGCATGGGGGAGGCTCCGTTATGATTAGGGTGGCTATATCGTGATATTCAGCTGGTCCTCTCATTCACATCACTGGTCGGATTACTGCGAATGAATATCTCGCCACCCTCAATGATGATGTTCTTACTATGACTAGCATATTGCTGCCAAACACTGCCATATTCCAAGATGATACACACAGCCAAAAAGGTTCAGTCTTGGTTTGAAGAGCCAGACCTCAACATAATTGAACCGTTATGGGGAGTTTTAGAGCAGAGGGTGAGGAGCATATTTCCATGTCCATCATAATTGAAGCAATTGGCGGATGTTTTGGTACCAGAATGGGACAACATTCCGTTGGAAACTATTCAGACACTCTACGAATCTATTCCGCGAAGAGTTGCAGCTGTTCTAAAAGCAAATGGTGGCCCAACACCTCATTAATAAATAAATATTGTGTATATGTCAGGTGTTCATATTATTTTGTCCATCCCCTGTATATGTCTGTAGGAAAAAAGGAACCAAAGATATGGTGGCCTGCGTCGCGTTCAAACGACGTCATAAATAGTCATCGTTCTGCTAAGAATTACCGTCGCTTCTTAATAACGGGTCTACGTTTTTGAGTTTACTAATTAGTATTCATTTTATAGGCGACTAAGCTCAAACGTAAGATATCGTTACAGTATTTTACAAAGTACAATGAATGCTTCTGTCACCCCACAACACATAAAATGTTTTTCAATGTGTAAATATAAATACAATTCAGTAAGTCGCTATGCAGTTGATTCCTTATGACGCCTAATTTATCGTACTTGGTTCCATTAGTAATCTGATAGGAACAAAATACTCCTGTTTTTGTCCCCCGTAATTATGGCAGCGAAACTTTTATTATTGCATGAATGAAAATACAACTGCGTTTAACAGAGATCCTGTAATCTGTGCAACACTGATGGAATGCAATGCTACAAAATTATTCAGCTGCCAGTGTAAGATTGCAACTCCGTAACTTTGGCATGCGACGCTGGTTATGTAATAATTTAGTGTCGTGCGCCTACGACCTATGCAACTGTTCCTACACACGTGATCGCACAGCCTTGTTCTCCAGGCGCTGTACGCAGCTACTTTGGACACAATTAATCAAAATAAGTTTTCGGATGTACGAGATGTGTTCAAAAAATAAGGTGACTTGTTATTTTGTGACTTTGTCTCAATAAATATTTATGAAGTCATCAATATCTATTGTGTCCCCTTCAAAGTATTCCCCTCAGATATAATACACTTGTGCCAGCGCTTTTTACCAATCCTCGAAGCACTTATGATATGCGCATTTTGGTATGGCATTGAAGTCTCCCAGGTCTTTATCTCCTCGATCGTGGCAAACCTCCGCCCTTTCATGGGTCTCTTCAGTTTTGGGAACAGGAACAAGTCGCAGGGGGCCACGTCCGGCGAATACGGTGGCTGAGGCGTGATCACGGTGTTGTTAATACAGATCCTTTGATACATTGTTTGCGATAGCAAAAAAATCGCCAAGCACATCAAAACACGTCTAACCTTTATATATGTCACAAACAAACTAACAATGCAAAATGGCTGATAATGTCAAAATATTTTGGAGACATGTGTACCAACATAACAATACAAACAATCGATAATCGAATGTACGTAGCCCTCGAAATTTGCGAAGTCACCTTATTTTTTTAACACACCTCGTAAGTGTACATAGATTATCTGTTATAATTTGTCCAGAGAAACCATTTCTGGAGTCTCGGCACTGTGTTTCCGGCCATTCTGTATGTAAATATATATATATGTAGGAGCTGATACATGATTTGCGGATGCTGATAAGATATAATTTAATAATTTGATAGGGAGTGTATAGAAGGCAGCCCTCGAGGTGAGAAGCTCGTACCCAACACTCCTTCAGGAAGGCAGTAAGTAACTTGTGGCGACTGCAGCACCACCGCCGGGGCGTCTGAAGACGCTCACCCCAGAGGGGCGCTCATGTAGTAAGGCCAGGATTACGATGACTTCACGTGTCACGTAACACGTAACAAGCAACACGATCACGTAAACCGGCTACGCCTTGGCTAATGTGTTCCACGACTACCTACTACGATAATTTCACGTAACGTTCGCGTGATAGAAAAGTTTTTCGATGTCTAGATTTGGCGTGTTACGTGATGGGTTACTCTGCACCACGTGATCTCACTGGCCAATCACAATAGGGACGTTGTTGTGTTATCTTTGCTTCTCGCGATTTTGTCTGCATCACGTTTTTAATTCATGTACCGCATATATAATTTTCTCCCGGGAATGAGGACGAAAGTTAATAGAAGTTACACTAAATTTTTCAATTCGTAATAATTTAGGGATATTTATGTTGCCACGGTTTATTAATTATATTTCTCAGATGTGTAAAACGGTGTGCGTGAAAAACACAATTTTACTGTACCGTTAAGTTTGAAATTTTTAATAGGCTTATTTCATTAAACAAAATTTTAATTTTCTCCGGAGTTTATTACATACGATTTATTCCATGTACCCGAAAAACGTGTGTAAATCTCCCAGACATTTCGTTATTGAGGTTATGACGATGTCCTAGTTCTGTTGTTTTCAAAGTTTCTATAATAAATCACGAACATCATACGTTCGCTACCTGTCCTTGCCACGTCAATATTAAAACACAAACACACATGTAACACATGCATTTTGAGAGTTTTCAATCTGGAAAGCAACAAACTTATCCCCTACATTTTCCATTTTCATCCAGTGCACAAAGGTTAAGTGCCCACATGAAGCATTATAGCTTCAATAAACTACAGAATGGCTACCGTTACGTTTCGAAATTTTTTTAAACCTATTTCATTAAACAAAATTTTAATTTTCACTGCAGATCAAGTTTATTACATACAATTTATTCAATAGACACAAAAAAACGTGGCTACATCTCCCAGAGACATTTAGTTCGTGAGGTTATGACGATCTCCTAAATTTTGAAAGTTTGTATCAATCACGAACGTCATAGCAACCTGCTTATGTCTCGTCAATATTAAAACTCAAATACGCATGTATATAAAGAATTTCGAGAGTTTTCAATCTGAAAAGCAACAAAACTTATCCCCAAAATTTTTACCCGCTGCACAAAGGTTACGTTATTACGTGAAGCATCGTTTCACGTACACGTTTCACGTGTTGCTCGTTACGTGTTACGTGACACGCGAAGTCTTAGCAACCCCGGGGCCTAACACCGAACACGTTAGCAGCAGCGGCGGATGTTGGCGGGCCTGCGGAGGGCTCCCGACACCTCCGTGGTCCCGCGTACATGGCCAGGCCCGGCGCGCCGCGCGGCCAATGGGCGGCCGGGGCCGCGTGTGACGTCACGCGGGCCCCCGCTCCTCGCGAGCGCCGAGAGCCGAGCGCCCTCCTTCAGTCTGGCGGAAGACGGAGTGCGAGCAACATCTTTCGAACAGAAGCGTGTGTCGGCTCCGCTCGCTGCAGCGCTGCAGTGTGGTTCGGGGACGAGACAGAGCCGTGGCTCCAGCGGCCATGGCGACTGGTGAGTACGCTTCACTTCTTCTTTCTTGGTTTCGCACACCCGGGGCTCACCTGCGCGGCTCCTCCGGTACCTGGGCCGCCAGCTCGGTTACACCTTGCCCCGCCTTCCGTCGCGCATGTTTTATTCATAGCCGGGGGGCCCCTGGCCGTCGTCGAAGGGCCTCCGAGGTCTCGGTTGGAGGGCGGTTCGCGGGCAGGGCGCCCCTGTCGCACGCCTGCCAACTCCCCCGGCCCTTTTTTCCGCCGAAAAGTGTGACAGCTGGCGCGGACGCCGTTTCCGGGACGAGGTCTCCGACCAGAACTGCCATCGCGTCGGCGAGAAAGCGGCGTCCTCGCCGTGCTGCCGGCACGTAGGCGAGCCCGCATTCTCGTAACGGCAGAGTTCCGTTGAATAAAATATTCTTCCGTGTGTTTCCCGACGTTGTAAGTCTTCGTAATTAATACAGCCGAGCTCCTCCATCCCAGGTCCCACTGTAGTCGTTTTTTGCAGCGTTCGTACGTTCGTTACAACTTGTTTAACGGTGATTATTGCGGACGACGGAGGTGATTGAAAGACCGTTTTTCAAACAAAAATTAACCTAAATTTAGCTGCTTCCTCTACTCAAAACCGAATTTCTGCACCCACGGGAACTGAACCGTAACCGTTTCGCTGTAAGCTTCCAAGCAAACGACCTGCGGAAAACAACAGGTTCCACCACCGTATACGTAATCAAAAAAATAAAAATTATACTGTGGTAAGTTTGATATTTTATTTTTTATGATACTTTACATAGGATTGAAACGGTAACCACAAATCGAATTCATCTTCAACTGTATTTCACACTACAGTTATTCAACGGTTTTTTTTTGCATCCCGACATATTTACTAATGTTAACTGCATAGCAAAAATGTTCTATATTTTTTTTTGGCAACCGAATTATTAGCGCTCCTTTTTTGCCCGTCGTGCATAATTAACAGGCTGTTGCTGCAAAGCTAATTTTCGCGTCCCACCATATGTTGCGTTTCGTGTGGTTTACATCAGCTTCGCCGTTTACCGTACATCTGGCGCTACTCGTAGAGTAAAGTACTTTTAATTAACTATCATTACTTTTTCTCGATTCAATGAATTTCTCGTAATAAAAGTAAGTCTTAATTTTTAATCAGCTGTGCGCGTTTTAATCATTGTAGTGGAAATCCATCATAACGTTTTATTACTAGATCCAACTTCTTCTGTTCTTGAAAAAATGTCTACCCCCCCCCCTTCCCTACCGGTTAGGTTATTTACTCTCTCTGCCTAGCATTGACGTCTTTTTTTTAGTCTTCCATATAACTTTGTATATTGCGTAAGCTATGGACTTTTTTTTTTGCCCTTTCCGCTGTCCTTTATTATATGTGTAAGGAAACACCTGGAGCGAGAAATTCGATAGACCGGTTCTGCGGCCTAAATTACCGCTTGCCCGAGACACTTTCCATCCGTGTTGGTTCTGCGGAGAAGCTCCAGCCCAGAGAGGATAGCATCGTTCGTCGAGGCGAGGATGTTCATCGGTCACTGTCATCGGCATGTCCTGCCGCGCCAAGGACCACTAGCCTGTCGGTTCGCGGACAGGGACCGAACCTGCAGAAAATAACAGCCGGTGCCCTGAGGAAGGCGAGTTTTCCCTGCACCCTGCGACATGCTGACTTTACCAGGTTGGAGGAGGCGTGCGATGTGGTTCTACGTTAAGCTAATGTTTGAAAATGCTTTCTTGCGTTTTTCTTTCCGTCCGCTGTGTATCCTTTCGCCACCGACCTGGCGACTAGTATCCTGGCGCCGTTCAGGTGAACGTGTGAAACTAGAGCCCCTGTCAAATATATTTGACGAAATACAGCCGTCAGATTTTTGCCATGAAACAAATTTGACAAAATAATCGTGAATATATTTGGAAATATGTAACGCTGGTAATTTTTTTTTTTATATGACAGACATAAGTCTGATTGTCTAAACATACTTTTCGAAGCGAGACAGTGTTGTTGTGTTAACAATGCAGCTTATTACTGGAAGGACTATTAAGTAATTAATGAATTAATTTTTATTTTATACTAAATTTTAAAATTGTTTGTCCTGCATATTTGCTGCGCGATAAAAATGACTGTCTTCGATTTGTTACTATTTGGTTTGAATGTGCACTTCCAGCAGTGTTCATTATCTGATATGTATTAATTAAATTAATTGTCTCCATAACCTTATTTCATTGCTAGTCATTGGTTGTCATTTTAAAGTTTATTGTGGTCTAAAATAACCATTTCTAATGTGCACAATGCTGATTGGCTGAATTCGTCAAACATCCAAGAAATGTTAGAACAGGTCCAGTACACAAAATATTTAAGTCTAATGGGAATTAGAGCCACCGAACGCCAGCTCATGACGTTTAGGTGGCGTCACAACTTTCCAAGTGTATTTATTTGACCAAACTTATTGGAAGCAGTTTGACGGAAATTTCGAACAGTGACAGGCTCGTTAAGAAGACAGCTGACACACGCATTCCATAAACATAACACCGTAGGCATATTATAAACACGAGTTGAACACCATGCAAGTCGGTACGACTAACTGCATACGATCGCGCGTACATCGATAAGTACTTTCAAAACATATTATTAGTAATAAGACAAGTTCATCTTGGTTTAACTTCGCTTGTTGCTGCTGGTGTCCATGTTTAGCCAATCAGACTATACGAAGTCCGAATGTTCTACTACGTTGTAAAGTGAGATACTTGTTTATGAGACAATATGGCGCTTCTACGCCTTCGTTCCCGGGTACTTGTTTTCTTTTGTTTATTTCTGGAGCATCGCAATCGCGGAAGTTTCGAAGTATTTTGAAGTTATTTTAAAAGCGAAAACTGTATTTAAATTGCATTTAGAGAAAGCCTTACTTGTGCACAAAATAACAGTTCTCAACAACAGCATTGTTAACAACTATTATAACGCTATACACGTTTTGGAAACATCGCCACTGTAGGGAACTTCTCATTAAAAATTCGTGAAGCATGCATTTGGTTTAGAACGCCCATCTTTAAAATTAACGCACTGAGGCGAAATTCCCTTGAATGGGATTCCTATTTAAATTTCGCAGCCGCCAGCCGGTAGGCATTGCCCTTAATATTAGGTGTGTGGTAACGGTGGTGCTCTGTCCTCCTCCCATGCTGTAACCTTTATTTCTCAAGGTCACGTCAAAATACGAGAGTCGCTCAAACAGCATTTAAATTTTTTTTAAAATTTATATTTTATACAGAACTATCAGGAAAATAACAGTGGTTAATTCGATTTTTTCGTATGGCGTCGGCAAAGTATGTAATTATGAAATCTGGAGATTTGCATGTGTGCTCAAGATGGGTTTGATTGACATATTTATTTCTCTTTATATTATTAAAATTATTTTAAAATACACATTTTCATGCTGAATTATTACAATGCTACCATTGGTTGGTGAAGGGTATGGAGGGAGGGAGAAGGCGGTGACCTATCTTAGAGTCTAGGTTTCAAAGTTGCCTACAGAAAAAAAAAATGGTTGCATTTCGTCGTGTGTGTACATTTGCACGTTTGTTACGAACGCAACTATTTTTCATTTCTGTAGTATTACCGCCGATAAAGCTACTGCGAAATTGCTTTTTTCTTCACACTGGATGTTTTATGAAACACTACGTGCCACACATCGCTCCAATAGGCTGTTCACAGTAAACTGAGCACTTTTGAAATTTAACCTTAAGATCTACTCGTGTGCACATTGTGCTTCTTCCGTCGTATGTAAAAATCAACATTTCCATGAGCTTGATCACTTTAGTCTTGCGTCGGTCAAGCAAAACTGCGAAATTATTTTAAAAATAAGTATTTTGCAAATCTTCTAATTCTTACACTTATTTGTATAAAAAGAACCGAAACCAAAAGAAATGTCTTCAGAATTCACGAACCTTTTTACAAAACGCTTTTCATTGAACGTTAAAAAATGGAACTACTTTCCCTCCATCGTTACCAACTTACTGGGTGCATGCCAGCCGGTGAGTACGTTAATTTTTTTTTTCAAAAGTTATTTTCAATAGTACTCAGTAAACCGTAAATAGCCCATGGCAGCATACTCCCCCTATTTTCGGCCCGTGGCAGGGTCGGTATGGCTGAGATGTGAGGAGGTTGGTACACGTGCAGGAATTTTGCGTATCTGGAAGACACGGCCGGCATGAAGACGGGACGGGTTGAGACGCGAGGGTTTTGAAGCAGCTAGGGAAGTGAGTGAGGGGGCGGAACGAACTCCGAGTAAAATCCCATACCGCGGTTACGTCCGTCACACGAGAATTCCTCTCCAGGAAGTTCTAGGACAGACCACCATGAATGCCATAGAACTGACCTTATCCATTGCAATGTGGCAGCGTAGATAGACATTTCCAATGGCAAGGTCAAAGTCATTGGTATTTTTTGTAATTTTTAAAGTCGTGCTTAGTAATTTAAATAATAATCTGTTATCTTCCTTAATTCTTGATGACATTAAAATACTCTATTCTCATGCGGGTACATGATTGCAGTTTAAAAATTATTTTTATTTGTTTAGCTTCGGAGTAAAAAAACACAGCAAGTAACGAGTGTTGTGCAAGATGACGGACGCGTAGGGTCGAGCTGAAGTGTCACCACGTTTCGAAAAAAAATAAGAGGGCATAACCCTTACAAAGCAGAGAATAAAGGGTAGAGATTAATATAGGCCTATTTGGTGCCAAGAGTAAATAACACCTTGCATAGTGTTTAACGAAAGTGGGCGTAATTCTTCTAGCTGATTGCTAATGAATGACGCGTGGTTTGTGTCTGGCAACACAGTGACCTGGCAGGGGGAGTGATGCAGGCTATAGGCCATTCTCGGTAAAGTGAGCCCTTTTGAAAGCTCTCTCATTTGGGATAACAGTCAATAAATATATTTCATTGTAGCCTTAGAAGAAAACTTCCGAGGGCGGTGGAATATATACACTGTGTTTATTACTTACATGGCAATTATTTATCTCGAAAGGTGGTTAAAGGATAACAAATGGCTGAAAGAAAAAAAGTAACTAGGTCCTCAAAAGTACTCACTTTATGAACAGCCTATTATACCTCCTTGGGATGGTTAGAGTTTAGCAGTGGGTGAGTTGCCCCTGGATCAACAACTGTCCCGCAGACGAAACGCAGTTTTGCGAAATGCGGTGTCCTTGCAGCATGTTCAGTCGTTAGGGAGTTTCAACGTTCGGTCTCACTCGCAGTATTTGATTCTTGGATTCATTGCCGCTTTTAATTATAGTAAAATAAAGTTGAAAAAGCTGCTTTAGACGTTTAGCTGTTGATCTTGCCATACAATGCAGACGTAACTTCTGGACTGTTAGCTAACAATTATGTAACAGTTGACATAATAAAAATTGAATAAAATTGTATGTTAAGTTGGGTAAAAAATTTGTAATTTAATTAAACCTTAAAATTTTCAATGTTAGGTTAAACTGTACTGCAGGGCAAGGTAGATTTTTAAAGGTCTCTAGTAGCATTTCCGAAATTTTTTGGTGAAAAACTTAGATTAACAAGAAATGAAAGATTCCAATATGGATAATGAGGCCAAAATCCTAACGTATTTTTTTAAAAAGATGTATGTGTCCTCTTATTTCTCCCAGCGCCACGAAAATTTGTCCCCTTATTAATGGTTTGAGTACTCAGAACTGTGTATTCGCGGTAGTTAGAGAATTTGTCAAATCTCTACTTAGGATATATTTTCTTCCAACTTTGTATTCTTCAGCAACAGATAAAAACTGGCCTTAGATTGGACTCTGTAGCCGGCGACAATTATTCTTGCACGATCGAATCAAACTGTGAAATTGTTTTTTTGTACACCAAATATTTCTTCAGTGTACGTAAAACAAGCTTAAACAAA
Source organism: Clitarchus hookeri (assembly GCA_002778355.1). Lineage (NCBI taxonomy): Eukaryota > Metazoa > Arthropoda > Insecta > Phasmatodea > Phasmatidae > Clitarchus > Clitarchus hookeri. The sequence goes on along the minus strand of NQII01000318.1, from coordinate 427,907 downwards.
ATTAATAATTCCATTGTCCACAGATTTTTAACATTGAAGTTCTATTACGATACTAACACTTGGAATTATTTTCCTAATACACTGCTAATTTTTTTTTAGCGTGACAGTCGAAGCATGTGCAGTTACAGGCAAGGGATGTTTTTCCAAATGTTGATTTCAAAATTACTTTATCAACCGTAAACCACGTAACAGCTCATTCGTGGTTGATTCAGCACTTCTGAAATCGACCTTTGGAGAAAATACCTGCAAGTAGCTGCACATAATTTAACATAAACACTGACTGGAAAATGTGCAGTAAAGTTAACAGTGAATTACAAGAGGCACAAATATTTTAATATTACGCGAGTTTCACCCTAATGTAGGCAGAGAGCGAGAGAAACCAGTTACAGTTTATTTCCGCTTTCATTGCTCTGACGTATGGTTACTATAAATATGATCATGTGGCGGAATGATACGAACTGGTCAGAGAGTATAAATCAAGCAGAGTTCTCAAAAGCTAACCGTGAACCAACTTAAAACCATGGGCTGCTCACGCCTATGTCTGGTTTTTAATGTATGAGGTACTCATTACATCGTAAAAGTATTTCTAGGAATATTTTTGCAACCGTCAACATTGCGACAGTTGGTGGTAGTAGAGACAAGCGTGGACGATTTGTCTCTTTGGAAAAATAAAATGCCTGGTTTCAGTTCAAACACTAATTGTAATCGTTGAGAATTTCTACAAGTGAAGGACACAATAAGGAAATAATGCAGCACTTCAAGATAAAGGACAACAAATTTAACTTTTGCAAAAATTTTATTTCTTCTGCAGTGCTGGTAAAGATTCAAAGTTTTTTTGTATGAACCAGACTGTAATACGAGATGCTTTAAGTCATTAAGAACCAGTTTTTTTTTCATGCCGACGGCCGTATCTTTCTTTCTGGGGTGGTGGCTTTGGGTTTGGTTTCCTTTTATGGCGAGAATATGTCACCTGCTTTTA
>NQII01000318.1:411399-423533 GCA_002778355.1 Clitarchus hookeri | reverse complement strand
GGGGGGGGGGGGTAATAAGGAGGAGCAATGGTGCAGATTATTTTATACAATCTTAATAAGAACAAATTTATTAAGCGTGAAGAGTTATTTTGGAGTTATTACTTACGCCATAGAACTGTAGTTTCAAGTGCGGTGCAAATTAATATTCCATAGAAATATGTCTTAGGCAAGAATGGTTCCTGACATCGTTCCTAGCAAATATGTTTTCTTTGTTTCTAGATTAAAAACCCCACACGTGGTTTGCGTTGTACATCAGACTCTTGCACCCATTTGTACTCTGTGGGTTTAGGAGGTCCATGTCCTTCGGTATTTACTCGTAGAAGTGACTTCTGACAGATCATTTTGGTAGAACTGGGTTGTACAAATGTACAGAAGTGACTTCTACAAGTAGATAACCAAAGGACATGGTACAATGAGCAGTGGCATTTCTTAGTATAATGCAAATTTGGTTTTACTGTATGATACGTTCAAACCATTGAAAAAAAAATGTTTTGTATATTGTTCTCAAATAACAACTTGCGCAGTCTTCGCCAGAGAGGATTTGCAGAGACGCAGCAGCAGACCAGTTCACAAGAAACCAGTTGCGAGGAAAGAAGCTGTGTCAGTAGGTGTGTCGGGCCGAGCGGCGCGGCGGGGCGGGGCTGTTGGAAATTCGCCAGCACGTTGTATAATGCAGCGACGGTACCAGATAATGCGGCAGACTATACGCCGCGGCTCAGTTGGCAACACTGAAATATGCACCACAACTTACAAATACTGTCACAGTCCAGCCAGTACCTCCGTGTGTGACAGCCACTAATTTGACGAGCTCAGTGTAATGCCGTTCAGAGTTGTCCATGACGGTTTTCTTAATCAACTCAGTTATCTCCAGATGATCGACGACTGGCTCATCCAACAACTGCAGGACGCGCGAATCCTGGAAAAGTGTTTGGCGTTGGATTCAATGCGATGGGGCGCCAGTGCACTTCGTATTTGTTGTTCGACAACGTCTGGACGCAGTCTTTGTGAACCGGCGTTGGCTCGGACGAGAATCGGACAATTGTGGTCCAGCTACTCTCCCACGGCCTCGGAGAAGCCCTGATCTGACAACACCGCACAGCGTACTCTGGGTTTCGTCAATGGAAAATGTGTGGAATCGCCGTTATTTAACCAATGACAAGCTCAAAAATGTAGTGCCCACAGCCTTAGAGAAAATGACNAAAATGTGTGGAATCGCCGTTATTTAACCAATGACAAGCTCAAAAATGTAGTGCCCACAGCCTTAGAGAAAATGACCCCAAAAATGTTGATTTAACGTGAACGACAGAAGTTGTCGACGCATTCAGCTATGTAGAGACCTTGGAGGGACACANCCCAAAAATGTTGATTTAACGTGAACGACAGAAGTTGTCGACGCATTCAGCTATGTAGAGTCCTTGGAGGGACACAAACGGATATTTTGGTTTCCTAAGAGATATGGATCATCCTGTGTAATACGTTTATTGTATCAGATAGACTTGAGAGGGGTATGCGGACTTTGTGCTACGGAGATTAATAAGCATGTACGAGATGAGTTCCGATAGAAATGTTGACCTTCAGAGAGCGAGCAGGGGAGTTGGGTTGAACTCACATTAGTCCGTCGCATCCGTCAGTCGTCCGTCCGTCCGGTAATAATCCGTCTGACGTTTTAGTCAGTCAGTTGAACACAGTTCACAACAGTCAGCCATCTGTCGATCTTTCTGTACGACAAAATTTCAGTGTGACAACATAACTTTGCGATATTTTGTTTATTTGTAGGTATATTTTGGGTGGAAATATATTTTCAAGAAAGAAACATTTCGTGAAAATAAATTTTTTACGTGATAAAAGTGCATACTAAATTTNGGTGGAAATATATTTTCAAGAAAGAAACATTTCGTGAAAATAAATTTTTTACGTGATAAAAGTGCATACTAAATTTTTATTTTTTTTCATTTTAAATTCCTGAATTTATCACCAAAGATAAATAAACACAGAACCAACGACTCGCATTTTATTACAAGTGCGTATTTTTACCTAAGGAGTGTCGCCAGAAGGTGGTCTCTCACCCGTCCTTCCGTCGAAAGTTAAAGATTGGCAAATATTTCACGGATGGACGGGTGGAAACGAAAGTTGCCCTGCGATTGGTTAAAGATCACGTTGACCGCCGGACGNTAAATATTTCACGGATGGACGGGTGGAAACGAAAGTTGCCCTGCGATTGGTTAAAGATCACGTTGACCGCCGGACGGACGGATGCGACGGACTATTACGAGTCGAGCCTCGGGTGAGCATACTTGCCGTGCGGAGCAGCCGGAAGGCGAGCGTGGGTGGCGCGCTGTCACGTCCCGGGCCACTATCGCGCTGTCTCCGTCACGGATCGCGTCTCCGCTACGAGCGGCCTCACTGCCCCGTCGCGTCGTTCACTGCCTCGAGCGGCGCTGCTCGTTCACTGCCCAGCGTCCTTCACCTCGNCGGCCTCACTGCCCCGTCGCGTCGTTCACTGCCTCGAGCGGCGCTGCTCGTTCACTGCCCAGCGTCCTTCACCTCGTCCTCGTACTCCGTTGCCTGCCAAGCTTGTATCACATACTGCTGTCATGTTTTTGGTTATAGCTTGTTCACGGTTAGTTCAACANGTAGCTTGTTCATGGTTAGTTCAACGCTTTTGAAAGCCCTGCGTAGGATATACTTTCACATCTCATTTCGTATCCTTCCGCCATAGGCTAACCACTTTATCCACGCACCGTGAAAGTAAAACCATGGACTTATTATGAATGTAAATGTGTTACTAACATGCAAATTCATACTATAATGCGCATAAAACAATAAAAAATAACCTCAGTGACCATAAATTGAAATATAACATTTGCGATACGCCAAGTGTAAAATAAAACTATTTTCATTCATTCAATGCCAACTTAAACTAGTGGTCTGCATACATGTCAGCCTGTGCTGTGCCATGTTTGAAGTTGGGGCAGTAATTTCGATCAAACTTTTGTTTCAAAAGTGTTCGTTTTACCGTGAACAACCTAGGGAGTGTATACAGTATACCAACTCGCGCTTGAAATAGGGATAGAGAAACCACTGTGGAAGATGCGTGCCCTGTGCAGCTGGTCCGGGTAGAAACTCTCTACATTCATAAAACTTATCAGGAATTTCAATAGTTTTGTAAAACACGCTCAATACATTGTACTGTTTACCAAGTCTTATTTTTCTCGCAAACTATTCGTGACGGCCTATTAAAAATCGAAACAATTTCTAAATTATTTTAGAACTCGTAGGCTGGTCAAAAAATCTCGGGACCAGCCCAGGATAAGGACTGTACATTTGAAGCGTACCATCAAGAATATTGTTACGTATAATCTCCAGTTTATAACTATAGGCAACGGTCATATTTCGCTCACAGAACAGAATCTTCTTGTTCCAAATCAAAACGCACTTTCGGCTCTCAAGACCTCGATGTTAAGAGCCGCCCAAAACTCTTAACTCACTCACTCACTCACTCAAAACGTACTTTACAGTTAAACTGCTCGAAAACAGATAAATAATTTACTCAAGGAAAATTGCCGCATGAGGAAAGTCCTGTGCCCTTTCATATACAAGGGTAGCAACAGAATAAAACAGCCGTTACTAAAATAACAACGAAACAATCAAAGGCCATGCACCGCGATAAAGTGTACTGTACAAGCTCCGGTAGAATCTCATACGAGGCGTGCTGTCCTAGCCTATGTATGCAAGCATGTATGAAATAACCTGTCGAACTATATACTTGCTTTCATGCTTCCATACCAAAAGGTACACGTATTTCTTCATATTTTACTTCTGAAACTGTGGTTGCAGCCACAGCTTCTGCGATATCAGTTAATGCTCGAGGGCTAATTGTTTTGCTGAACATTTCGTGTTAAATAAACATGAACGTGCACCATAGTTTTCACAGATCACATTTTCGCAGTTTTTATTTATTGTGTAATTTTCTCTTGTTTAATGACCTTATCACCGCTTCTAAAAACAAACTTATTTTAATGATAACCCACCACCCTATCTCTGATTGGCTAAAATTGTCGCGTTGTAGAAAACATACTACTGAAAAATAGTTTACAACCAGTTACCAAAACATTTATGAAAACGGCCAGCAGTCGACTAAAACGTACATATAACAGTCCATATTAGCGACCATGCAAGCTTGCATGCAATCTTCCAAGGAAACTTCCATCGTGGCGCATGTGCTTGACCGAGTACCTGGCAACTTGGCAGGGTACTTCGTCGACTGCAACTCCGTATCCCGGTACCTGGGATTGGAATTAGTCGCCTTCTCTTTTTACGTCATGGCAGTTGTGCCCGCAGAGTTCTTGGAAAAGAAACGATATCGCGGGTGGTGTGTGGCTTTAATTTTCAGAACCTGTCGGATGGTTCACCTCTCAAGAATTTCCTAAGTGTTAACAATGACACGCTCCCCCTTGTATTGTTTATAAATGCAGTGCTTGCTGTTTTCTCGGCGTGTTCTCTTTGACGTGGGTGGGTAAGGCATAACGTCTCGTCGACAGCGAGGTCGTTAGGGACTGAGAATGTTGCTTAGAGAACCAGGAACGGGGAGGAAGTCGGCCATGGCCTGCAGTAATGAACCACCTTAGCATTTGCGTCGAGTGATTTCGGGAAACCGTGGAAAACCGAAAATCGGAATGGCTGTACCGCGATTCGAGCTCTGGTCTTCCCGAATGCGAGCCCGAAGGTGTACCACTGCGCTGTTTCGCTCGGTTTTCGACGCAGGGGAAAGTTCTCGATTATTTACAGAAGTGGCGTACATTATAAACTTCCAAGGTGCTGCCGCGAGTACTTTCTTTTCGTAAAACCACTTCGCAAAATTTATTGGCAACAAAGTGCCATCTTTGACCGCTGCGTGGCGGTTCGACCTATCTCTCGACCTACCGTTCGACCTATCGCACACTCGTCACAGTTCCTTGAATTCACGGCCGCCGTCTGCTGGAGACCAGCAGGCGAGCAAAGGAAAGGCGTCCTTAATGTCATGGGTCAGACAGACATTCCTGTCGCTTACCTCACCAGCGCAGATTGTCTTCACGGGTGAACTTAGTCACACGTTCCGCACCTGCCTTTCGCGCTTTAACACGAACTAGCTGCAAGCATCAGCGAAACCAGATGGATGAGGTGATGCGCGAAGCTTGCTTCGCCCACGCTTGAGTCAGTTTCTGACTTGAGCGCCGAGTCACATTCGAGTCCGGGTAGAAATTCTGTATAGTTTTGCTGCGAGCATTCCCTTTTACGAAACTTATAATGGCAATTAAAATATAAATTTATAAGCAATATTTTTACTATTCATAATTTAGAATGTTTTTAATCTGATGTATCAAAGATAACGAGAATACAGATTTTCAGCTTGAAGGCTTCAATGGTGTGACTAAATCTCAGCGCTTCTCCCTCAAATGATCAACAAAATATATTTAGTTGATTGGTTAATTGAAGCAAACAAAAAAAAAAAGGTTTGTTAATTCAAGATAGCTCCAGTTAAAATTTCCAATATTATATGAAAATAATTTTGCAGAAAGTGTGTTTTGCTTCTATGATTACACTTTTACTAATTTCGTGCTTAAATTTTACGTAATTACATGTATTACAGCAAAATTTAACTATAATAGAAGCATTTGAGAAAGTCGCCATGATCTCTTGATGTACGACCATTTACATATATTACTGCAAAATTTAACTATAATAGAAGCATTTGAGAAAGTCACCATGATCTCTTGATGTATGACCATTTACATGATTTACTGCAAAATGTAACTAAAATGGAAGCGTTTGAAAGTCATCATGATCTCTTGATCTACGACCACTAAAAAAAAGGAAAAGTATAACTATAAAAAATTACTATGAATGCGGCTATAAAAAAAAAACAAAGGCCTTGGCTAAACAAAGTTAATTACATGTGTTGTCCATGTTCTGTTAATTTTTCACACCGCTTTCATATACTCCCGAAATGTAAGCAGGCATGAATCATTTTCGTGAACACATCAAAATATGTTAATGTAAATTAAATAAACACACTTTTCTGATGGTCTCAGTTATTGGTGCAATATCGGCATTTTGTTTAAAAGGGGTTTGTGAAAGTCATATTTTGGACATTTCGGAAACCAAGAGGAGCGTCTTTAAAAATAATCGAGTTACAATTTCGGTTATTTACAAATTTTGTGATAAAAGTGTATTACTTGCTGTAAACACAGCAGAATGTCGAATAAACCAATTTAAGTTATAGATTAACTAGGAAATGTTTGTATTTTCTTGAATTCCATAGTGCTACAACATCATGAATAAGAGGGGATGTCGAAAGCAATCAATGGTCCACGGCATAAATTACAAACCCAGGAACACATGCGCCTGCTATATATTTGTGTCTGCCTTCCTAGAAACACTATCGATATTTTATACACCAGCAACTCGATAATTGACACTGAGCTCTGAAGGAATGTTTTGTCTCGGTAACCAGAAATATAAATGCTTACTTCATTTTCCAAGGTCATTTTATAAACCATGAATGTATATCGTTAATCAGCTCTTCATTAATGATAGAAAACAATCTTACACAAGTGCGGGTTGCTTTTCTTGGAACGAATATTCTAATTAAGATTTCAAGGAATTTCATGATTGATTTATTGTTACTCTTTATTCGCAACCATGAGAAATTACTGCTTTACTGTTCCTGAGTTGTTCCATTCTAAATTCATTTACGCTCGTTTGAATCCTATGCCATATATTACGTTCGATATAAGCTGATCGGAAGGTCTTTCTGAATATATGATGATCGACCCGTAGTAAATTACACTCATTATTGTCATCCCAATCCTACAGTGCGGTTATTTACAAGGCAGAAACGCTCAAGAAAATGCCTTTTTGCAAGCCTACATGCCATGCACGATGCACCCATTCAAAACATTTTGGACCATTAAATCGATGGTACTCATCCTGTTATACAAGAACAACTTTAGTTCTGTGCTGTACTTTCAGTATTCGTAAAAAAAAAAAATACGTGGCGTTAGAGCAATGGCGTGTGAAGTGTTGCAAGGTAAGCTGGTGTTTTCTCAGCGCTGTACACACTCGGCGAACGCGGCAGGAACCAGTAACCGGAGTGGAGCCCGGGAGAAACTTGAATGTACTGCGGCCACTAACGAGAGAGCGGGCGAGGCGCCCATCACACACGCGCTGTGACGTCAAATGCACTACTGCGTTTAAGTGGCCGATGTGTGAACTAAACACAGTTTACCATGCAACAGTTCACTACACGCCACTGCGTTAGAGCTATAGTATCTCGCAGATGAAATATCACAATTCGTTCAGATTTTAAAAATAAATTAATCATTGCTGCCCAGCTTTCAAATAAATTTCAGTCTATTTACGGTTTTGTTGTCATTTGCATTTATTCTTTAGAACAAATAAAATAATTTAAAAATCACTTTTGGAATATTTTAAAGAAATAGTCTGGTTTTTGCACCTTCAAGAAAAAAAAAGCGTACAACTAGATGTAAGCGTTATTCTGTACTACACGAGAACATTTCTTGGGCTGTTTCCTGTAGTAGGTGTAGTGAGAAGGCAACTGTTTCTGCAGAACTCTCCTTCACACAAGACGAGTCTGTAGCCGTGTTTGCACATGATCAGAACTGCCGCTCCGAATCCTCTAGAGAAAGTCAATTAGCATGAGCTCGCGGGGCGTCCCAAGGTGAGGCCAAGTTAGCGCCGGACGTTTTTCGCTCGTCTGGCAGAGTTGTGGGAACGTCTTTGCGGGATGGGTCTGCGCGGGTCCGCCGTGAGAAAGCGGACAGGCACAATGCATGCACTTCAGATAGCAGGAAGGGTGTAGTTAAACTCACCGTCTGCTTAATTAACGCGCAGAATGTGTTGCATTGCGTCCTTGTCCGCTGGTGTGGATCGTCTGTGCTTGCCCGAAAACAGTGCTTCGCCACGGTCCAACCAGGATAGCTTTTTCCAATTTTGATGTTGGCTCGCCTACAGATCCACTAACTGTTAAGTACCGGGTATGTTTTCCTTTCCTGAAAGTCTGGTGTGTAAAAGAAGACACACTCTTAAAATCTATTTTTAATTACAATAATGTCGCTATAGATCTGGAAAACCTTACNATGTCGCTATAGATCTGGAAAACCTGGAAAAGTCAGGGAAACTGGTGACTGATACCATACATTTAAATATGCAATACGCTTCAAGCTGCCACAGGTTCTATAAAGCTAAAACATTATCATCAACAGCCCAGTAAATTAATTATAGATTATTAGGTGCCAAAAAAATTTGTGCTGTAAGAGAAATTACCTGAGAAGTAAATAACTCTACTCCTTATGACGTAGAATATTTTCAGGGACAATAAATTCTGCATGTTTCATTTTAATATTGTATTAAGTTTTTTTCGGTTTTTTTATGAATGCTTAAAAAAAAGTTTTAAATTTCTCAATTTTCGTTTGGGGAACTTAAAATAGTCAGGCAAGTTAAATGTTGATATTCTGTAGCAGCCCCCGTAAAAGCATTCCCCTCTGTCATCTAACATGAACCACTTAATTCACTTACATTTTGTTTCTTCTGTTAAGATAACTCTAACTTATTTTGTTTGTAGTTGGCATTATTTCGGAGTTTTTGAGTATGGCCAGAAATGGCTCTTTCAGGCTACTACATCCGCGCGCGTTGTAACTGGGTGTTCGTGAACCTTGTATAGGCGACTGCATTGAAGTTTATTTTAGTTCATTCACGGATACTTCACACTTTTTCTGAGGCCCTGCTAAAGTTCTACTTCCAAGATATTCATCTGCCTCGTGCAACCCCAAAGCTTAACTAAGTCTAGAAAATTATAGCGAAGGACAACGCACCGAATTCGTGCGCACTCCGTCGTAATAACATTTTGCACGAGAACTATTTCTTACTAGGCGTTACCAACATACGTGTTTTTTTCACTGTTTTTATTCATATTTATAATAAATGAAATATTGTAATTTTATAGTTGAATTATAAGTAAAAGTTCATTTTAAAAAAAAATTAGACACTTTAATGTTAACAGAGGTATAAACCGCTTGTGATACATGGCATATTTTGGAAATTACTAAACACGCCATACATGGGGTGATTTAGCAAAGGTTTGATTCAAAAAGTGTGAAGAAACCGTGAATAGACTATGTNTTTCACTGTTTTTATTCATATTTATAATAAATGAAATATTGTAATTTTATAGTTGAATTATAAGTAAAAGTTCATTTAAAAAAAAAAATTAGACACTTTAATGTTAACAGAGGTATAAACCGCTTGTGATACATGGCATATTTTGGAAATTACTAAACACGCCATACATGGGGTGATTTAGCAAAGGTTTGATTCAAAAAGTGTGAAGAAACCGTGAACAGACCATACCGACGTTTCGCCAGTGGAACAACAGCGTCCGCGCTTAGTTCCGTAGTTGCACGCCACAGACGAAACTGCTGCACGTCATCTCTGCGCCGTACACGTAGAGACGACGCTATGAGGAGTTGAAAGCGCTTCAGAGTTTCCAGGGAGGCCAGAAGGCCGACGCCGTAAGTTAACGTGCAGCTTTCGATATTAGAATTGTCCGAATTTGTTATAACAGGTCCTGCTCGTTTTTTTTAACACGGACAATATTGAGGTGATAACAGTGTCAGCTGTCAAGCATTTACAATTTTAGAAATTATGTTAAGCAACCGTAACATTATTATTTTTGAATAAATACCGTAAAGGAAAATTAGACTTCAGGTAACATATTACTAATTCAAGACTGTAAGTATCTGTCCAGCACTATAAACTCGTATTTAAATAGGGCCTTATTATCGATGTAGTGTCAGTGTACAGGCTGTTAACCAGANGTCCAGCACTATAAACTCGTATTTAAATAGGGCCTTATTATCGATGTAGTGTCAGTGTACAGGCGGTAGAGATTATTTTTAATTATTCAGCCGTTACATGGTACTGGAGTTTGAATAGCTATTATTAAGCAAAAATAATTAGTATATTTTATAGTTTCATTTTGGTTATGTTAATTCTGGAATGGTTTTATATTTCGTTATCGTTTACCCTTATACGTTTGTTTTTTTAGAAAATGCGCCATTGCTGACAATCTACCAAAGGCAAACAACTACTACACTAGGTGAGGTTACATAACATTACGTCAAGTTAGCTTCAGTTAGATTCCATTCTGTGCCGTCCTCTGTGGTCAGCGAGTATATTGTGGAATAAAGTTAAACGAACAGGTTATCTACAATCAAGAACGTTACTATCCTTATCCGTTATAAAAACCACCACCTAGTTCGATTAACTTGCCACAGTGTATTACGATTATCAATTTACTCAAGTGTTTAAGAATGAGACAAAGGAAAACGTGCAGTTGCGTAAGTTCAAGAATTAAAAAATAAAAATAAATATATATTGTATTATATTATTACCAGATATTATGATTAATTTCATAATATGCGAGAATATGGCGAAGTACTGTAATTATACCTGTCGACACCTCTGGCATTTTTTCGTGAACTGCTAACGTACAGGGCTGCTTACTGCTTAGGGTTATATGGTAAATTCTCCTGTTTGATTAATCAGTGAATTAAATATAGAATACTAAAACATTTCGATTTTCAAAAAAACTATATTGTGAATTATCAAGAATGGTACCTGCATTACTTTGTGAACGAATGTAATATGTAAAATTAAGACACGTATTAAACTAAAATTGTTTAGTTTTCTTTCAAAATTGCTATACTTATAATTTCTCGTGCAGAACGTTCTGTAAACATTGGGAGACATTAATGATGATTTTGAGAGCTTGAGTACACGATTACCTACTTCGTAAAATATAAACTGGTGTTATTACGAATGATCGTTAATTTTCTTGTACAATTTTTAAAGTTCTTGGAACACGATTTTAAAGTGCGCATTCTCTTTTATACTAACAATGGTCTGTTATATAAAATACGGAAAATAATTATTTTGATAGCGTTATATAAACCACTAATTTATGGAGTCTGAATATTTGCCCGTGCCCTGGTCTGTCCAAGTGTTGGCAAATTACAATACGCCCCTGCGCTGCGAACCAGTTTGCAAATGCTTGATGTTTATCAGAGAGAGACAGTACCGGAGGCTCCATTACGGGCAAGCCGTGTGGGAGACCGGATCGCTCCATTTGCGCGCGGCAGTGAATGTCCTTGCCGGCGGAGGTAACGTGTTGCCCCGTCCACGCCCTAGCGTGTTCCGTCTGCGGCCTGACTCACAAACTGTTTCTCAAGCGAGTGCACGGCGCCCACCGGGCCGCATAGCGAGGAGCCTGCCTACGCTCGCGGCTGTTTTCCAGAACACTCTCCGTGCCTCCTGCACGCGCGCGTCACGTGGCGTTGTTGCTGCACCCGCTCGCCGCACAGTGTTCGTGTCCTCGACAACACAGTCAAACACACCTGAGCTTGGTGCAAACGATTATTGTTGATTGCAGTTGAAGTGTTAGCATTTCTTGACGGATGCAACTTTTCACGAACACCAACCACCTATCAGGGTAAGAGGGATTTTATTTGGAAGTCATTCGTAACGCATGGAAGAACGGTTGCACAGGTTGTTCAAGAAATATAGCGTTAGAGTTTTGGGTCGCGTAGTCGTGCACAAAAATACTTATGGAGAAGGAATGTTTTGACAGTACTAAACTTCAAACCATTTGCCAGAAGTCTACCAACGTGTCGGAATGATGGTCGATGCTAAGGAAGAAGATGAGGGGGAGGGGGGNATTTTCCTTAACTGATTGTACAAATACATTTCTAAATTATTTACTGAGCAATGTATTAATAGAGGAGAATAAAGTGTACAAACTAAAACGTAGCCCCTCTTTTTGAACGTACATTTGTACCTCCTTCGTCGTTTCTCTTCGACGGAGCTGGCACGAACCGTGGATCCGAGTGGTGTGTTCGGCACGGCGGCGGCCATCGAGAGTCCTGCTGGACAAGTTGTAGGACAAGAAGGGGGGCGGGGTGAAGAGGCCGTGTTTGCACGCAAGTTGGCGAAGGGCGAGCTAGGGCCGGAGGGCAGCGGCGAGGATGAGCAGGTAGGAAGCACAGTTGGGTGCGCTCGAGGCCGGAGTCGTGGCGCGG
>NQII01000318.1:394638-411351 GCA_002778355.1 Clitarchus hookeri | reverse complement strand
CACGACCGCAGAACTGGGCTGGGACCCGCTCCTGCCAAGGTCGCGGGGAAGGCTTGCCCACGCGGCCGGGCCGGTCATCTGTCCCGGGCGCCTCCCGCCTCGCCTTTGGGCGCCCACCCCACCTCTCTTTACTTACGGTACTTCTTCTCCGAGGAAGCGAAGACGCTCTTCAAATACAGGCCTCGTACAACGGACAACACCACCACGAGCAGCACCATGGTCATTACATATCTCATATCATCTGTCACAATCATCATTCATCATCGCATATTCGTCTGACCTGCCAAGGCTACCGGCATCTGAAGACATGTGTTGGGAGGTCTTCGTTGCCACTTAACATCGAGGCCTTGAGCGCCGGTGACCGTGAAGTGAGGTGAAGACGGAGAAAGCGAAATTGCGCCGGAAAACCCGCCGGTTAACGGTAACGCCCACCCACGTTTCCCGCATGCGAAAATCCCGGCTAACCCGTCGGGAATCGAACCCAGTTGGCTTTGGTGGGTGGTGAGTGGTCAAACTACCACGACCCCCCATTTTATGTTAAGATTGACGTTTTAAGAAGAGCAGATACGAGACGATCGAAAGAAAAGGGACTGATGTAAAGGCAGAGGATGACTAATGTATAGCAAAAGAAAAACAATTCAGCCAAATGAAGACGTGTTCCAGATTGTCACACCGCAAAAACTACGTATTTTGTTTTAGTCTGCTGACTTGAGTGAAGGAGTTGCAGAAAAAAAAAAACCTTTTCTTGTCATTCGATCCAATGAACGTAGAGGACCCATGACGAAAGACGTTGGTTTGGTGCGTCACTTCTTCATTCAGTCACTTCTTTTTGGCCCTGGAGAGAATTCAAGTCTTTGTAAACACCATTAACGATGTCACATGCGTAGCCTCTGTTACGCACAAGAAAGCCTCTGCTTGAGTGCGCTCAGCGCGTGGTCTTGCTCGTTTGATCCCGAAGATGGAAAATAACTTCGTCAGCGGCAGACAAAGAAAGCTTTCATTTGCTATTCCAGCCATCTGCAAAAGAAAATGGCGAGGTTTGTTTTCGTTACTTTTTGATTATGAAAGAATCTTGCAAGTCATTCCTAAGAGTAGGAGTTTTCTGCAGATGCAAAATAAAAAGCGAAGCTAGCCCAACCCTTCTCAGATTAACATTTGCGCTCAGTTTGTATGGGATCTACATCTTCCGTGCACCAACTCAGTTTGTGCAGCTTCGATGTTTGTTCGCTAAAGTTTGTTAACGCACCTGATTAAAAGCCACGAATTCTTATCAACGACACACATTAATTATCAACAGCGTGGAAGAAATTCAAATCTGCGTAAGTTCTACTTCAAACCACCAACGTCTCGTCATTTTAGCCAGCTCGTGTGGTTGGAAATATTTGTTTGTTATGCAAACCACTAACGGCATCGTCAATACAATAAGATGATCAGACGATAGAAAAAGTGACCGTATCCATAGTTTACCTAATAACTTTATTTACAGTTACGAAGATTACAAGTTTTTATGCAATGCTTTGTCATTCGCGTCGCATCGACACATATTATTATTATTATTATTATTAGTATGAAAATGAGGCCACATACTTAATCTGGTCTCTGCTGGGCCACGCAATCTCACAGCATAACTTCCTGCGGCTACAATGTCGTCCTGCAGAAAACGTTCTAGGCACGAATCAAGGGTAAGACACGGGTGTTTGCGAAGTAGCTTTTTTAACATGTAACGGTCTTGCACTATCATTCAACCACGGAGGGCGTGTGTCATCAGACAACCATAATCCTGAACTATTGGTTTAATAGTGGATTAATGTGACGTCTGCGGATTCCTTACTGCTGACAAAAAATACTTCAGAAAAACACAAAACGGTTGTAAATGTAACAAATTACATAACTGCGAAAAGGAGAGTGCGCTAAATACCGCTAGAAGTTGTTACGTAATGAAACTCGCAGATGTCCAGCAATTGCTCGGTTACGTAACGTTCGGGATCGTGCGTGTAGGCATACACACAAATTGATGCAACTGTTAAATGATGAGATGAACGGAAGCAGAAAATAATTCGAAGCACTGAGTTGTAGTACTAATGAGGCCCTGTTGCAAGTATTTCAAATGACAGCAATTGATTCAATGAACGCCACCTGGGTGAATAAGTACTGTTGTTTTGCCAGCTGAGGTGACAGTTTTAATATGAATTATACTATGTTAGTTATGTATAGTCCATCTGCCAGTCTCCAAGCATCAATCAAATTTATTTAAAAATAAAATGAAGAAGAAACTTCTTGCGGTTTGTAACATAATTCATAAACTACCTATATGTAATATATAATATATGTATGTAATATTGAATATATATAATATAAACGAATATGTAATATTTAATATATGTAATTATTACTTACAATTTTATTGATAAAGGCTTAAACGTATACCAGCTTTTCCGGGATAGAGATTGCCGCGAAGTGAAAGATTCACTTACTGTAAAGGGTAGTAATAGTTATGTTCTTTAAACCTAAAGAATTTGGCGGTGTTTTAGTCTGTTCAGAGGAATTTGCCTTGTGTTTGTTCTGTAATTATGGAGCATAGTTACATTACATTGTCAAAGATGTGCTCCCACAAACATAAAAGTTTATCGCATAATAAAATTCCGTAGTTTAATTCGTTAAACTGTTTGCCGCAAAGTTACAAAAACTTGATAAAATCCTTGTTAAAATCTGAGCTTTTGCAGTGACGTTTTCATATTTCCACTGCACTGCAATAACAATGTAGAGATGTGCTTAGCGAAATTTCTTCTCAAAAAAGTTAAATAACAACAATAAACAAACGTTGTAATATTTTATAAGTGATATCGCATTTCGAATTTACGTGGCAGTTAAAACCGAGCCAACCGAGCAAAAAAGCAAACTCTAAAACGCCTTCGCACGGTTTTCTATTCAGGCTGTGTCGAGCACTCGTAGAGCCACCCAGTTCACTGAAGAGCCTTAATAGTGCGGGAGGCGTGTGGGTCCCGGCTTGACTTATTGCCTGCCAGCGGTTAACACAGTGTCAGGTTATTACTAATTACGATCCTTTCATTGGAGCATGTTTTGTTGAGCCGCCGTCGGCCAACCCCTCCGCACCCTAGCTTTCACTTTCAACCCCCCTGCCCCGCCAGGTGGCGGCGGCCAGAGCGGAGGGGGTGAATGTATATTTTTTTGTGGGCGGCAGCTGGTGAAGGAGGATGTTGTTCTGTGCGACCTGCGGTCTGTTGCCTTACGCAGGAACTAGGACGCCACCTCGACTCGGGTTCCACAGAAAGCCGCGCTGGCCCTCATCATTTCAGTGTCGCGTTTCTTACGCAGACAAGACGTTCGTTTGTAGCTTCTTCCCTCCCGCACTTCGGTCAACAAATACCGCGTGCACGTACCAGCCGTTTTATGCGTACCGTCTTCTAGTAACGTCGTCTTGTCGGTCGAGTGGACTGCTGGACGCGAGTTGTTTACAACCTTCGCGTTTCGAAAAAATATTTAATTGCTGCAGTTTAATTCAAACAATTTCGGCTACCTTCTTCCACTTCAAGAGTTTAGATTTTTTTTATTGTTTGGTTTATTTGGCGATTAAAAAAGAAAAGTTTATTGTCCCCGAAAATCGTCACATTAAATTCTCAACGTATATCTGTGTGTTGTTAAAAAAGTTTTCAAGATAATGATCCTAATTCTTTGCTTTGATAAGTTTANAAACAATTTCGGCTACCTTCTTCCACTTCAAGAGTTTAGATTTTTTTTATTGTTTGGTTTATTTGGCGATTAAAAAATAAAAGTTTATTGTCCCCGAAAATCGTCACATTAAATTCTCAACGTATATCTGTGTGTTGTTAAAAAAGTTTTCAAGATAATGATCCTAATTCTTTGCTTTGATAAGTTTATTCGAATGAGACGCGCCATATTTTAGGTTTGTAAGATTGGTAATGAAATTTTTTTAGATTAGTAAGGTTTTTCAAACTAAATGTGTGTATATCATCGCACCTGGTGCTTAAAAGTGTTACATTTCATACAAGTCACAAATGCACAATTATCACGTGGGGTGCCGTTTATAACATTTCATTAAAAATCCTAATGTCGCAACTCTCAACTTCAAATTATTTTTATTAAGCTAATTTTTTTTCTTCAGCACGTTCAACAAAGTATTAATCAATCTTCTCAAATATAGTAAAATTAATCTTCTTTAAACAGCATCTTGCCACAATTATTTTATTAATATTCACATATATTATTACTTATCAAATCATTAAAACTTCTTTTGACGTACACTCGTCCATCTTTAGCCGTGGTGAGAAAAATTTTGTCAGAAAAAATTAGTTCTATTTTACTTCTGCCTTACTTACGTTGTCTCCCGTCCTCTGATTGGCTGTCGTCTGACCATGAAACATCTCTCCGCCAATCAGCAATGGTGAGACGAGAGACAACCAAGATAATTTTGTTGAGTACTTTTGTTTAATAAACACTTAATGCTGACCACCCTCTAGGAACGAATTAAAAAAATAAGAAACAAAATATTAATACCGAATACCGTCTAGAAACAAATGTAAAATACTTACACATGATCTCTATGTCAATAAACTATTAAGATAGCCAATGATTATACTGTTAACTTATATAATAAAAAGTAATTTGTAAATTATATTAAAGAACGTGAAAACATAAGCAAGTACTCTGTAATGATATATAATTAAAATATCTATGACTAATGTTAAACATAAACCCTAAAAACTACAATGTTACTGAAGCTGTAACCGGTCATCGGAAATATTTTATTTTAGTCATATGAGGAGTTTGATCAGGGGTTCGATTTCTCTTCCGGGTGAAGAAGAAAGTGAGGCGGGCACCGAAAATGCGGTGTTTCGTCTGTTGCCCGCGCGTTGAAGTCTCCGGGTCTGTCGCCCGTACAAGGCGCGTTGACAGATTTCTCCGCGGGCGAGCGGCACGGCGCGGACTGGCAGACGTCGCTCCCGCCGCAGAAAGACTGCCCTGGCAGCGGGTGAAAGTGTTGCCATAGCGATCAAAGTCCTGATAATGCCCGCTCGCGACCGCACGACACGTGCCTACGAGTACGCCTCACTGCGGTGACGAGACTAGCAACGCCGGTGGCTGATATCATCGCGTCCCGTCGTCCAGCTACCTGAGTTACGCGCGCGTCGCTCTCTAACAAGTGTTAACATCGCCGCTCCAGCGCAAATCAAGCTGCCTCTCTTTACGTTGTTAATTGGCATCGGCCTGTAGGCTGGTTTCAAAACTTTCGAAACCGAGGCGAGTCACCCATTTAGAAGAAAAGCCGAAGTCCAATAAGTTGTGATCTTAAGCACGTTGCCGTAGTTAAGTAGGTAGCGCTTAACCTCGTCGACAGCGACGGATTAAGTTGGTCAGAGAAACACGAAATTGAAGACAGTTTGTAACATTTCAGTAGAAGTCAAAAAGTTGAAATTCAAAGTTTATCAAAATTTTATTTTCTCATCCTTCTTCTCCAACAAATTAAAATAATAATATTCAATTCTTCTTAAACGAAAATAATTAATAGCTTTCTTTTTCTTCTTATAACAAAATCAATTAATGTCACTCACTTTTACATTCATAATAATTACAATTCAATTTTAAACCATATTTGCAGTAATTATCTCATTTACATAAACATGTTATTAATCATTATTTCAATGTATTTTGAGCACACCCAATAACACGTAAGTTCTCCGCGGTGGTGGTAGGATTTCTGTTTAAGAAAATTAAGTTCGATTTTATTTCTGCCTTAATTATGTTGTCACATGTCCTCCAATTGGCTGTCATCTGACCACGCCACATCTCTCCACCAACCAGCGATGGCGATACGAGAGACAAATAGTATATTTTATTTAATGCATTTGTTCAAAAAAACCTTTAATACTTCCTATCCTCTAGGGAATAAATGAATAATAACAAACAAAATTATAACGCTGTGTATCGTATAGAAACAAATGAAATATACTTCACACATGATCTCTATGTCAATAAACTATTAAAATAACCAAATATTATACTGTATTTTGTTTAACTCCTATAATAAAGGTGAATTTGGAAATTATATTAAATAAATTGGCAACATAAGCAAATACTCTGCGATCATATATAATTATAATATATATGACTTACGGTAGATATAACCCCAGAAAACCTGCAACGTTACAAAATGGCCGTGGCCTGTAGCAAGGAATAAGGAACCATCCCAGCATTAATCTGGGGTGTGTTCAGAAAACCATGAAAAACCAAGATAAGGATCGCTGGACCGGGATTCGATAGCATGTGCTCCCGTACGCGAGTCAGTCCAGTGCTAACTACTGCACCACCTCGATCGGTGCCTCATTAAGAAATTGTGCATTTTGCGCGTAAGGGAATCCTCATGACTTACGTAAAGTGAAGGATTCCGAAAACTTTGTGCAGTGTTACAGAGGAAACGACGCACATGTTAACAAATTTGTGCGTCTTTTCGGCTGGTTTCAATTGACGAAGCGAAGGGTAATACTGGGTCTTTTGTATCATGCGTACTTAAGGGATCTGTACTGAAGAATCTAAGCTATTGCCTATTTTATGTTAAAATTTAAAAAATACTTTATAATTTGAACTTATTGATTAAATTATATATATATAAATGTTTATTCAGTTCCTGTTACAGAGTTTATTATAAGAAATATGTTGTGGGGGTTTTCCCCTTTTCTTTAATATGGACTTGTTCGTGCTAAGGGCCGAGGGCCACAAGGTTAATATTTATTCTCGACCGCACGGCAGCCACAACTGTTTGTTCATCCATTTATCAGAACCAGCGTGGGAAGGTCTGCACCCAACCGTCGTGGAACCCGAGGAGCGAAACCACTTATTTCCTCTGCCAGAGAACTCTGGCGCAACTGCCCGAAACACTGTTATTTCGATCCGCCTTCTGTAAATTCTCTTCTGCGAGATGATTCACTTGCTGGGAAAAGTAGGTGCTTTGGATATTTTTTTTTTGCGCAAGGTAAAAACTTGAAATAAAAAAGAAGTTTTTATCCTTACTATCCGACAATCACTACCATTATGTCAACTAGTCGTAAGGCTTCGTCAGGTGATGTCACTATTTCGATTAAGTCTGCTGTCGTAGAAATTGTTTTTAACGTTAGGTAAAAATTGTGATTTACACATAAGCTAAAGTCATGGAATGGTAACTAGTTCTTGTCGACTTCCTCAATTTAGTAGCCCCTACCTTGTCTGACTATAAAGTCAAACCAGTCTTGAGGAAGCTGGTGGGAATATTTGCCCCAGCGGGTGTCCAACAGCAGTCGTTAACAGCGATACGAAAAGAGCTTGACTTACACTGTGTACTTTCTCGAAAACACCGTGCCGTGATTTTAATCAACCAGTTTATTGAAGGAATTCCCAGAAATTTACTCACGTTCGTAAAAGGCAAACGAAAGTACTTTTAAAACGCATGTGTACACGTGCGTTTTTCACTGTTGAAACGGCCTCAAACTAGATAAACCCAAAAAATGTGTGAGGATTTAATCTTTCAAGCTTTTTTTTACATTTATATTGCACGTTAAAGTTATTTGCATTTGATCTGGAACTTTCTGTACAGAACTGTCTGCATTAATATAATACTTCCCGTTTCACGAAAATGAAGTAATTTGAGGTGAAGATTGTGTTTTGTCTAGGGTGAATGTCGCGGGAGATGTTTCATTACCTTTCAAACAAACTGCCCATCGCAGTCTATATCTCGTTTATCTTTCAGCCAAAGTTTCAAGTTTGGAAGTTCGACAAGTGTGAAATGTATAATTTGTTTATAGTGTAAACAGTTCTCCTGTAGCTCCCCATCCCCGCAGAATTCAACTGGCGAGGGATGTGTGGTAGTGACATGATACTTATTTCAGTTAGAAAGAAATTTGCAGATTCATACCCCTTTTAAAATGTTCCGAAAATACATTTTAATTTAAGATTATTTTCCGGTGACCCACAAAGCCTTTGCAGATACGGCTCACTTATTCGAGTTAATAATATTTCTGTGATACAAGATAGTTGTCCTGTCCCCCGATGTCCGTAGTTCTAACACATGTCCGATTAAATCTGTGTTGGTGGAAACATGTGTTACCCATAACTACGCAGTGGGCAGCCGTAGCTATATGTAAGTGCGCTTTGTCGACGCTGCAGCATGCAGTCTACCTGCGGCTGAGGAGGCTGTGTCTAACCCGTGCTAAGTGCCAGGTAATGCTGCTCGTCGCCCGGCGCTATCTGGGTCAGTGCCGGGCCGCATTAACATCTTTGCGACGCGCAGGAGTCGTAATGTACGTCGCGACTTGTAGCAGCTGACACCGCCGTCTACGGTAAAAGAACTGCGCGCCTATTGGCAGCAGCTGACACCGTCGTCTACGGCACGAGAACTGCGCGCCTGTTGACGTTTTGGCAACTCCCCCAGCCTCATTTGTTTACAATAAAATACTGCATGCTGTGGCTCGTGCTGGTAAATTTAATGCAGCCGTTCACGCGTATTTTGTTGTGTTTGTTTCCACATTAAAAAATGTTTGATGCGTGAGCACGATTCCGCAGTAAAGAGCTGCAAATAATTTCCGCCTGGGAATTTTTCCTTCAATTTTTTTTATCGTAAACTACATTAAAATTTCAAATCTTCAAATACTTTTAAAAAAAATGTAAACTTTTATTATTTAAATAATGTTCATAAATTTTTAATGTAAAATGCAATTATTTTCCAATTTATTTAGTTTTAAATTGTAATGTTAAAAGATAAATAAAACGTTTGACGGTACGTCATTTGTAGATAAGTGGAGATTGAAAATATCGTGGCATACAACACATACATGGACGTTAAACTAAAATTAAAGGTTTATTTAAGTCATCTGTTTAGGATACAGATACTTAATCTATTACATTTTTTTTACAAAAATAGCTGTAAATGCATAGTTATAAATGCATACATGTATGGTAAGTTGCACAATTACAGTAGTTCGGCACTGGCTGCATGCATAGGTTTGTGACATAGTTTAACTATACCCGCGTGTCACAAGGATTTTATAAGATCATTCTGCAACCCCTTCGAAGGACATCTTCCTGTGCCTCACCACTTTATTGTTAGAATATGACAGTGTTAGGTGTCAAGCCAGTCTTGACCTCAGGTTACGTTGCAGTACAAGTTGCTCGAGGAGCCCGTTAATAACCTTGGAGATCCTGTTACTTTAACCTTTCTATGCATACCCGTTGTTACGAACTAGCTTTTCAGTCAATTCGTACTTGAAAGTATTTAGCAGGGGCGTATCTCAAATAATCACTCAATGACTTCGGTAGAGCACAACATTATCTGATGAGGTTTATTAACATTAAGCTGTTACAATAGCTATTTACGTTACCATTTATCAGGGGAGATTTACATTGAATTTAATATTATTAATCATTATATTTAACTCACGACATTTTAAATAAACCTAACCGGAAAGTCATCACCTTGTTAATGTTGCCGGAGGCTGATTCTATGAGACGGTTAACGCCGGCCGGACACACCCATCTTCCTGGTCTGCTACGCTGGTAGGGTCGTCCAAGGACTTCAGACGCCAGACGCCGGCCTATATCAAGCGCGGGGTTCTGCGGCCCCGCTCAGTGACCGGTGGAGGGGATTTCTGCAACTGTCTTCTTTCGCAAGGATCGACGAGCAAATGGTGGCGTTGCAATCCCGCTCGTTTCCAGGTTTAATGTTTGAAGGTGTGATCAGGCAAGCCGTTGAGCTAAGGCCTGACCACACCATAACACCGTGTTAGGTCAAGCACAAAGCCAGTATTTCACTGGCCGGCCTCGGCTTTTGTTTTTAATCATTCCTTCCGGTCCCGTCGGTTCCCAAGAACTCGTTACCAGGATGTTCGTCATAACGTTGATGTATCAGTCGATGGAACAGCAAATCAAAGGAATGTTGACAGAAGAAAGAGCATTCTAGCGAAATAAGAATAAACTAAATCTCGAACACTGAGCGGCATCAAATCAACCTGAGGACTTGCATCATCATCCAGATATTCTCTTAAATCAGCACAGACTCTGCGTGATGGTATTTCTGTCTAATCCCGAGAATAAAATATATAAGATATTCATCAGACACATCTCTATAACGCGGGTGTCAATAAACTGGAAATTATGCTAGTCTGATCCGTCTGAGGAGCTGACAGCCATCCTTTTCATACTTTGGAAGTGGTTTCCTCAGGTGATTTCAGGAAAGGAGAAGCCGATGAGAATCTCTGAAGCAAGAACTCAACAACATTTTCTAAATCAGCCTTCGAATACAGTTTATTGCTTCAGACTCATTATCACCGCCATTCTTTCGAGCCTTGTTTCCTTGTTTTTTACCGTCTGCGAGGCGGAGAGGAGAGAGCTTGCTATAATAAGTTTCTTCGCTCCGTAATGACAGGCAAACCAGCCTGTCGCGGCTCCAGAAATATCGCTGGCCTTGACCGGCTGACGAGCTCCCGACACTTACCTATCCTCGCGTTATCTCCTCCACGCCAGTATTCCACGAAGCTGCTCGGTAGTGAAATAGCTACTAACGTCTGGCTCTACCTTGTAGGGGCGTCGCAGCTGTGTGCACCAGGAACTGCTTCGCAACTCACGCGCGCCAGAGTTATGCCAGACGGGGTAAGGGTTGTCGGTTACTGGGTGTATGTATGTGCACCATATTTGCTCTGACGCTAATATAGCTAGTTCGAGGTTTGTGCAACACTTTTGAAACCAACCATTGCAGAACATTCTGCCCTTAACTACAGTTATTCCAGTTTAAGGCCGCCGTCTACCTGGAACTTTTTCCCACGTTTAGGCCGAGAAGCGCGGGAGCGGTAAGGGCGACACTGCCACGCGCATCAAGTACGCCATCGCCGCTAAGCGCAAGGCTCTGAACTGGCGTGCAGTGTTCTCGTCGTGCTGCGTGTACCATGGGACTTTCAGCGGTGACCATATTATTTTATTAGTGGGAATTCTTTAGGAAGGTTCATTGCAGGCCCCTATAGTAGTTTTGTATGTATCTGATGCGTGCATTTTGAGCTACAGCGCCTTGGAAAGGCCGTTTTTAGCGGTTTTGGAGTACTCTGAATTGATGTTTCTAACGTACGTGATATTTTGAAAGTAGTTAACAGCTCCCGTCTGAAGTGTGTGTTCTTTTCGTAGATCAGCACGGTTGGACGCACGCTTAATAGTTTCGTTGTAAAACGTGTATTTGGAACACTCTGCAACGCAGTTCATGCGCCAGGTAAACGGGCGCCTTAAACAATGACTGGTAGAGGCCCTATCCGCAGTAATGCTCGCAGTGAATAGTTTTTGGAATTGTCAAGTGAAAATTTTACGTTTGCGTCATTGTAATATGTTTCTTATTGTTTCATAAACATTTACAATCACACGGGCGAGACTTTTTTTACGTGTGATTTTAGGTAAGTAAGTCACTCACTAACTAGCCTGCTGGCGTGAAATAGGTGACGTCAACCCTCTCAGTCACAGTATCTTATCACTCTCAAGTATCGGACTTTTCACAGGAAGTGGATTNAAATAGGTGACGTCAACCCTCTCAGTCACAGTATCTTATCACTCTCAAGTATCGGACTTTTCACAGGAAGTGGATTAAATGATCTGAATTGTACACAGCGAAATACATCGTACAGTGAGGGAAGTCCCTCACGTTATGGCAGACATCATTCGTTGTTAAGACTATACCCCATAATCTCGTAAACAGCTGTTTGCCAGTAACACTGCCAGAAACACATCTTCATTGATCCCGATACATGACGGAGCGTTACATCCATAGTCCCGAGAAAAAAAAACCACGTTCGTTGCGACCTCTAGAAAGAGGCATTTATCTGTAATTGAGAAGGCAATTGTAGGTAATCACGTCAACTCAAAAGATGAATGAATGTTCAGGAGTTTCTCAATACATGACTATCTCCATTTCTTTTTTTCGTAGTTGGGCGGGTACCTTTCTTCGGGCGCGCCCTATTGCATGTCACAGAGAGGATGAATATACAGAGGCGGAATGGTGGGGCGGTTTCTTTGATGTGGCGGTGCCGAGTCTCTGGTTGGCTGCGCGAGTTTCTGGGAACGGGCCTTGCGTCCTATTGGTTACCGCATGCTGCGAAATGTTCCTTATTGGCTGGGCCGCCGGGTGTAGGTGGCCAGTGACGCCATTTTGCTGGCATGTGCGACTGTAGTTCGTGATGTAAGCTGTTATTTCACCTCCGTATTCTTAAGTACAGTCGATTCATTTACTGTTACTTCCAACTTTTCTGAAGCCCTGCTGAAGTGAAGTGATTTGGGCGGCTCTTAACAGCGAGGTCTTGAGAGCCGATGAGGGTGGTTGAGTTGAGTACGGAGCAGTGCCGGAATGCAAGGGCGGGGGAAACGGGAGATCCAAAAAAAAAATTAACACGCTGACCAGTGGCATCAACCTTCACGATTCCCGCATGCGAAAATCCGCGAGTGGCCCGGCCAGGGATTGAACCCGAACCGGGTTTAATCCTTGGTGGGAGGCGTGCTGGCTAACCGCTCAGCCACTGTGGACCCGCAACCTCTGCTGAAGTTCTACTTCCAGGATATTCCTCCGTAAAATGCAAACAAAGCTTAACTAAGTCCAGAAAGTTGGACAGCGCACATAATTCGTGCGCGCTCAATGTATAGATAAAATATACGTAAAAGTTCAAGTTAACCAAAAATAGTTACTTTTCCGCTAAACAAGTATAAAACGCTCGTGATACGCGACATATTTAGGAAAGAACCAAACTCGTCATACGGGGGGCGATTTTTCAAAGTTTTAATTAAAAAAGTGTGAAGAAACAGCGAACACACCATACTCAGTAATCCTACTGTATAATATATACAGGATGATTCTAAAATCACGGGACAAACATTGAGGGGTGGTAGAGCTCACTAAAACAAACAATTATTGTATAGGAATGTATGGGCGGGAGTGACGCGTTGAGGCACAAACACAAAAACAGAACACATTAATGGAAACATAAAAAGTTCATTAGCAGCATACTTAACGAGTGATTCCGTACATAAAATGTTAAAATAGTTGCTGGAAATGCATCCACCAACNAAGTTCATTAGCAGCATACTTAACAAGTGATTCCGTGCAGAAAATGTTAAAATAGTTGCTGGAAATGCATCCACCAACAGTAACGCATGCTTGGCGACCTCTACATATGGCGTGATTGGCTGACAATGGTGGCGTGCGTGAAATACCCGGCGTATTTGAATCNGAAGTCAAACGGTGCGCCAGTGACCTGCTCCATCAGCATCAGCATCACTTCACCGACGCTACCAAGCTTGCATTACTGTCGGTGGTAGCAATTTTGAGCAGTTATTATAAACATTGCTGTAAAAAGGCATTTAGCGGCGACGTTTTAAATAAATAATGTGTTGCATTTCATGTGTTATTTTTGTGTTTGTGCCTCAACGCGTCACTTCCGCCTATATATTCCTACACAATAATTGTTTGTTTTAGTGAGTTCCACCACCCCTCAATGTTTGTCCCATGATTTTAGAATCATCCTGTATATAAAAAAAATCCCCGTGAGTTCTGTCGAAAAAATGCAATGTTCGAAGACGGCAACTTATGCGTTTGTTGGACGGAAAGGACCGAGGACTTGCGCGCGGGATGTGAACCCGGAGCCACGTCACAGAGACGTTGCTAGCCTCGCGGGTGGGGCGCGATAATTAAAACGCTAGGAAAGTTCAGTCACGGATCGCTGCTGCAACGCCGCGCCGCGGCCGAGTGAAAGGCGGTTCGCGCTCTACAGGATAGACTGAAACTCCCGCGCCTAACCTACTTACCTGCGGCCACACGACCCCGCCAGATGATTCATTCTGCGCTGCCGGACCCGCGGTTCGCGCCGCAGCCACTCGAGTGATCACCGCCCTTCGATNCCGCCAGATGATTCATTCTGCGCTGCCGGACCCGCGGTTCGCGCCGCAGCCACTCGAGTGATCACCGCCCTTCGATGCGAGTTTAAGGCCCCCGTCTACCTGGAACTTTTTCCCACGTTTAGGCCGAGAAGCGCAGGAGCGATAAGGGCGAAACTGCCACGCGCATCAAGTTCGCCATCGCCGCTAAGCGCAAGGCTCTGAACTGGCGTGCAGTGTTCTCGTCGTGCTGCGTGTACCTATGGGACTTTCAGCGGTGACCATATTATTTTATTAGTGGGAAGTCTTTAGGAAGGTTCAGTGCAGGCCCCTATAGTAGTTTTGTATGTATCTGATGCGTGCATTTTGAGCTACAGCGCCTTGGAAAGGCCGTTTTTAGCGGTTTTGGAGTACTCTGAATTGATGTTTCTAACGTGCGTGATATTTTGAAAGTACTTAACAGCTCTCGTCTGAAGTGTGTGTTCTTTTCGTAGATCAGCACGTTGGACGCACGCTTAATAGTTTCGTTGAAGAACGTGTATTTGGAACACTCTGCAACGCAGTTCAAGCGCCAGGTAGACGGGCGCCTTAAGGCTGTTCACGGCGAACTCAGCACTTTTGAAATCCCTGCTCGAGATCTACCTGTATGTGCACAGCTAGACACCTGAAAAATTCGCGAGTTAAATGACCTGCAGCCTAGATTCTGTAGTCTCATGTACAACTATGCCGATATCAACTGCACATTGGTTGTCTGCTGACTCAGTGACGGCGACGAATGGCACAGCCTTCTCCTGGAGGCGTCACACACCGTGTGGACCAATGACTAAAGTTATACACACGCAATTGGTTTTGAATCCTAGCTTGTCTCAAAATGAATCCGCTAATTCTTCACGTCTCTACACATTGCGTGTCCTTGAACGGTATGTAATATTTACATTGCCACGGGCCCGATAGCTTTATTTCACCCGTCGGTCAAGTAAAAATGTGAAATTATTACAATAGTACTTATTTTACAGATTCGCCCATTCTTAAACTTACACAGACTACATTAAAAAGACAGAAAGAAAAATTAATAATTTCGTTCTTCTCAAATGTTTGCCTAAAACTTTTAATTTAACGTTAAGAAGTGGAACTACTTTCTCTCCGTTGTCACCAACTTTACTGCGCGCATGCCAGGCAGTTTATCCGTTAAAATATGTGCAGAATGGGGTGGAGACATTTTTTAAAGGTTGATTTCAAAAGTGCTCAGCTAAAAGCTAACAACCTACATTGATTTTCTTCAGAAACGAACGTCCAAGAATTTCGGCTGTTGTTATATCTGCAGATTATTCGTATTTTTTTTTATTTTTTATGATTGAAGTATTTTAGGCTAGTAGTAATTTCGTGTTACACCGAAGAGCCAAAACNCTATATTGATTTTCTTCAGAAACGAACGTCCAAGAATTTCGGCTGTTGTTATATCTGCAGATTATTCGTATTTTTTTATATTTTTTATGATTGAAGTATTTTAGGCTAGTAGTAATTTCGTGTTACACCGANGACAAAAAAAAACTGGTATAGGCGTGCGTATGCAAATATCAGGGGTATGGAACCAATCAGAGTAACGCTATGCGATCGGCAGCTAGATGGGTTACTGCTGCTACAATGGCAGGTTATCAAGATTTAAGTGAGTTTGAACGTGGTGTTATAGTCGGCGCACGAGAGATGGGACATATCATCTCCGAGGTAGCGTTAGCATTTGGATGTTCACGTACGACAATTTCACGAGTGTACCGCGAATATCGGGAATCCGGTAAAACATCACATCTTCGACATCGCTGCGGCCGGAAAAAGATCGTGAAAGAACGTGACAAACGACAACTGACGAGAATCATTAAACGTGACAGACGTGCAACCCTTTCTCAAATTGGCGTAGATTGGATTTGTGGACTGTCCCAGCAGGATGCAGGATTCATGGTGTGAATTACCTCCTGCATATCTTCAGACATTAGTCGAGTCTATGCCACGTCGTCTTGCGGCNCCTTTTTTTTTTTTTTTTGCTCTTCAGTGTACATAATTTAACCACAGAGCAGAACAGTACACAGAGACAAGATGGCGTGGCGATTCGTTTGATGTGGGCGTGCCCATTCTCTGGCTGGTTGCGCGAGGCTATGTAAACGGCGTTGCATCTGATTGGTAACTGCGTGCTGCGAAATGTCCCGTACTGGCTGGGCTGCCGTCTGGCAAGCAGGTTAGCGGGCGTTGATTGTCAAACGGCATCCTAGCGTTTGTGACGTAATATTGCTGCCGTGTGCAGTTGGAGTTGGCGGTACCAGCAGCTGTTTCACCTCTAGTGTCTTAAGCACTCTGTAATGTAACTATAGCCTACTCGCGGTCTCTTCAAACTTTTTGAATCACACCTTTGAAAAATCACCCCGTGTATGATGTGTTCGGCTGTGTCCTACGCATGTCGTTTATCGCACGAACGTTTTACACTTGCGTTAAAAAAAAAAATTACCCTTTTTCTTGTGAAATTGAACGTTTACTGATATTTTATGCATAAATTATAACATTTAATTTATAATTATAGTGAATAAAAACAGTGAGAAAATAGGTGTGTTGGTAATGTTTAGTAAGAAATAGTTCTTATGCAAAATTGTATTACACTGAGTGCGCACGAATGCGGTGCGCTGTTACTTTGGTGTATTTGCCTAGACTTGGTCAAGCTTTGTTGAATTAAGGCGGAGGGATATCCCGGAAGCGGGACTTAAGCAGGGCTTCAGAAAAGTTGGAAGTGACCGTGGGTGGACTATAGGTCCTGGCAGAGAGAAG
>NQII01000318.1:365598-388248 GCA_002778355.1 Clitarchus hookeri | reverse complement strand
GAGTACACGAAATGTTACGGGTAAGGCTCGCAAAAGTGTTGGATAAATCCCCCGCCAATTCTTTGAATTTTCTGGACGCACGACGAAGGCGAGTGAGTGCGTTGCGTCACCGAGAGTGCCGTATATAGACAGAAAGTGTTGGCGACTTTATTCCTGCCGCTCAGCTCTCAAGTATTACCAGTGGATTGGACGGTGTGCTCGCAGAGACGGGGCTGTACGATGCGCTTATTAACTACGACTGGCCATTTTTATGGCAGAATGGTATCGGTGGCTGTAACATAAGTTCTCTGACAGACTTCTCTTCAGTTACTACACTCTTGGATAACTTAATTTTCGAGACAACACTACCAGTTAGAAATGAACATTAAGTTCAGGCTTTGTGAGGAACAAATTTTTGTCCGGGGCTGTATCCGTATATAGGTATAAAGCTCTATCATATTTCGAGACCAATACAAATCTGTTTGTTTATATTATTGGCAGCAGTTGTACGCAAGACTGCGGTACAGTCTCAGCAACAAATTACATCTCCCACACGTGAGGAACTTCGCTCAGTGTACGCTGTTTTCTTCTGTGTACAGTTCAGACCATTAAAGCCACTTGCTCTGCAACGTCCCGGATGTACTACCACGGCCAGTAAGTTCGCGGAGTGGCGCGCCGAGTGTAGGCAGCCACGCACTGCTGCACCCACGAACTCGTTGACTACTACGTAGGACACTGACTAAAACGGTCAACGCTTCCTTCGAACGCTACAAAAATAACTCGTAAATTACTTATTATTTAATTGAAAATTTAACTTTCCGTTGTTAATATAATTTCTATATTAATATTTTAAACTCTTGTACTGTAGCTATTTTAATTTTATACAAATGCTCGAAGAAAACACATGAAAAAAAAAAGTATTGCCCGTAACTGCCAACATTTCAAGAAAACACTGGCTGGTGTACTTAAGAGTAATGTTGGTAGCAAATCAAGTAAAATGATTCTATGTCTAAATATAATGGGGATCACAAAAATTGGGCTTTTTTGTAAAACATAATTATGTTTATGGCCACTGTCTCTTGGTTTTGCGCGTAGAAACAAGTCATTCAGTCAATAGAAGTGTTGAGTTTTTAACAGCGTCAAGGAAGGAGCTGAGCTGAGCTTCCAATGGATTTTTTTTTATTAATTTTTATTAATAGAAAGTGAAATCACAACGCGATTTTGAAAGCAACGATGGGTATATAACTGTGTTAATTCACTGTATGTGGTGTTGATCCTGGCAGCTCTATTTAACTTCTTCAAGAAAATAAAGTTGGTCATGCACCATACCGTCTTTTGAAAAGAACTCACTTGCTGGCTGTGACCAAGGGCTGTGCGGGATAAGTCCGCGCGTTCGTGCTTTAAAATTTATGATACGCTTTTCTGTGTGTGAGCGCCGTTATTTCTCACTCACACAGGACGTCTAGAATTGGAAATGAGATATAAAATATGATCAAATTTTGTGTCAGTCACTGGTGTCACACTTGAAGTCCAGGTGCTATGAAAACTCGCAAATCCTTTCGTTGTTGCTATATTTTCTTCCTCGACAACTGGCTCCAAAGACAGTTGAGGACACTGTACTGGTGACCTGGTTTGTGCATTGGTTTCCTGGAAGACAAGAGTAGACATCCTGCTGGCTGAGATTTCTCTCGAAAGAGAAACTAGGCGATAAAAACATATATTTGAGAAGGACTGTTTTTGTAATTATTGTTTACAAAGCCCCCCCCCCCCTTCTCACGTAGNAGCGGTAAACTAATGTACACCTAAAGCCAGCTCACGCTATTTCGCTGTAGACACTATTCAATCTATGGACTTTAGTGTTGACAAACTTGGTTACAATACTATGGCGGATGGTGTTGTAGCATTATCATTCTTCTGAAGTGCGAGCTACCACTGGCCCGTTTTGTATACAAGTATTTTTATGACATAAACTATGCAATGTTACTGATGCTAAGCTAATGTTCACACACGCACACATACGCATCTATATGCACACACACGCGCGCCAGTTTCGGGTTTATTTCTCTTATACGTTGAGATCAAGATTGACAGCATAGGATACTTTCCAAGATTAATTCAAACCAGTAGCAGCTATAATCTTGTGAACTCCTGTTATATTACAACAACAGTAGAAAAACTTGAATATAGAGATACTAATATTAATTATTTTTACGTCTGTGATACATGAAGACAATATTATGAAAACATTATATTGCAATTGTTCAACTGATTTGATTATTAATAAATCATCAAGGAAGGCAACATTAATTGTTCATTATTAGCTTACATGGGAAAAAACTGCGTTTGTGTTATTTAATATTTTTGTAAATCATATTTTGCTGGTCTGCACACATCTTTCATTATGTTAAAACATGTTTTCTTTTTGTTTCAGCCAAAATGAAGCTACGGTTACTACTACCGCTAGTCGTGTGGATAACGCTAACCACAACAAATGTAAGTACTTAAATCACCTTTTATTTTAGTGTTTCTGAATATGTTCGCTGTTATGGAAAAATTTTACTTTTGAAGTTTACTGGAAAATAATTCTAGTAGTACCCCGTAAATATCCCAACTTTACGCAAAGAACTGTTCTTATTATAATTTTATGTCACTTTATTGTATACCGCTCGTTATTCTCGAATAATAATAATAATAATGGCGTGTGGGGAGTGCACCCAGGGCAAGGCGACACCCTCCGAGTGACGGTCTTTCCAGCTGGGACCCGTAGGTGACCGTCATCCCCGGACATGAAATGAAGTGAGACCCTAGAATGGAGCGGCACTGGAATGCAAGGGCGGGGGAAACGGTAGTACCCAGAGAAAACCCGCCGGCAAGTGGCATCGTCCAGCACGATTCCCACATGCGAAAAACCGGAAGTGAACCCGCCGGGGATCGAACCGGGATCGCCGTGGTGGGAGGCGAGCGCCCTGGCCACTACGCCACCGCTGCCCCATTATTTCTCGAAAAAGAAATTAACACATTCCGTGTGTCGATATTATGAAGTTTAAATGCCAAAGAGAAGAAAGATTCATCACTTTGACCGCTCAAACTATAATATAACCAATTTTTCCTTCCAAGATTTGTGGATATAAGTAATGGAAGTCACGTGAAATAAAAATGTCCCGTTATTCGTAGTGTTAATATACAATATGCATTTTCACTATATTTGCACGAAAATCTTTTCAAACCTGAATTATGTAATTATATAAAGCCACTGCTCATTTCTCTCTTTAATATATGGGCAAAGTTAAAACTATTTCGAAACACCCACATTCCATTTCATTTTATCAAGACGTTTTCAGGTGCGGTGGTTGTAATTTGCTATAGTGTGTTGGTGAAAATATCTACGCTTTCTGTCTTTAAAAGAAAGGAAATGATTAGGAAATAATACAAATCTGCACGCTCCCGTGGCAACGCACGCCAGAAAGTGCAGCGCTCAAAACACTTTCTTGTGCAGTATCGTCTTCACCGATTGCGGTGGCGAACTGCATAGTATGTGTGCTTGTTGTACCGTATAATGCGTGTTCCTTGCTTTATGAGAAAAAAAATGCATTAATGACTTGGGTACCAAATTATTTTTAAAGTTCAAGACCCAAAATTCGATATAGGCCAGCTACCGTAACTTAAATCAAAGTCATTAATTTACATGTAGCTTAATAAAGCGTAACGAATTTTACTTTTGATAGTGTTTTAAAATATCTCCTGTAAATCGTGAGTACAATTTTACGTATTTCGTGAAAATGACTTCATGAGTATGATATGTGTACAATAAGATGTAGAACTGTAAAAATGGAAATAATAACTAACATTTATCTGCGACATACAATTATCGTATTCTGTTATATGGCAGAATGAGACGGTAACGTGCCCCCCCCCCCTTTTTTTCTACGTACAACCGGGTAAACCTTTCATTTAAAACTAAACGATATTTCATTTTCATTGANTCATTAATTTACATGTAGCTTAATAAAGCGTAACGAATTTTACTTTTGATAGTGTTTTAAAATATCTCCTGTAAATAGTGAGTACAATTTTACGTATTTCGTGAAAATGACTTCATGAGTATGATATGTGTACAATAAGATGTAGAACTGTAAAAATGGAAATAATAACTAACATTTATCTGCGACATACAATTATCGTATTCTGTTATATGGCAGAATGAGACGGTAACGTGCCCCCCCCCCTTTTTTTCTACGTACAACCGGGTAAACCTTTCATTTAAAACTAAACGATATTTCATTTTCATTGAAAACAAGTATAATTTCCGTTTTAGAGTACACTGATGAACACATTTATTTCGAAGTGCATCCCGTGGAGCCGTACAGCCAGATGTGAATTCCGTCATAATACCGACCTCAACCCTATTCATGGCTTCTACTCACGTGCCCTAAGCAGACTAGGCAACAACTGCAGGAATAGTGGTAGCGTAAATCGCGACGATGCATTCGCTCCTCGGGGACTTTAGTGACGGAGCTTTTCGTGTATTACGCATGCGCCGTAGTTTTTCTGCTGGCCAAATAACTCGTTCGGATTATCAGCAGTGGCCGTACCTTTACCAACCGTAGCCAAGAATTCAACGAATAACTTGGAACTCTCCGAGGACCCGCAGGGGTCCAGCGGCCTCCTGATATTCACGGATGAATCACAGGCAGGGCGGTGCTTCAAGGATCGAGTGTGCAAGAACATTCCCGAGGAGAGAAGAACATCGCGGACAAGGCACTCGAGGGGCAGACGACCCAGCGAGGGCGCGGTGTGAGAAGCAGTGCGTTGCCTGTGAGTATGGCGCCCCAGACAGCGGCCCGTTAACGCTCCCGCCCTTTCCGGGCGTCTTCCATTTACCTTGGCGCTTAGCGTCTGCGCGCTAACGCCGTCGCCGCTCCATGACGTACCCTAGTGCGCTTATGCAGTCTCTCGCCTGGCGTGTGTCTAGAAGCTATTCCTTACCCAGAGTTTGGCTTATTTAATTACACGTATTTCTTAATTCTTTAATTTTTACGAGAAGAACGTAATTACTAGGCAATTATTGTACGGTGCTTTGCTTATCCCTACAAAACTCGTTTATAACTCTGACACACAAAATGAAATAACCACTCACACTTGCAAACAATTATTTGCCAAGTTGCAATTGTTGACTAGAAAAAAAAAGTTATTTTCGTAACAATGTGCAAATTAAACCATGAATGTGGGGGACATACTCGCCAATAACTCAAAGGAAAAAAATTGTTGCTGTTAAATATGTGTCAATCGGTGGGGTGACACTACTTCGCTTGAGGAAGAAGAGGAAATAGGTGTAAAACCTATGGCAAGTGCGTATTCGCTTTTACAACTACCATATGCAGTTGGTATGTAACAGTGTGTGTGTGTGTGTGTGTACATACACGCTAATATTCCTCACAAAGACGGAAGTGCATGTATAATACATACGTACCTTAAATAACCAGTTATAAACTATTAGTCATTATTGTATTACATTGTCATAATTTTGATATTGTATTATTTATAAATTATTATTAAAAATCATTACGAGTTAATAGCATGGGAAGCCTTTCTGTTCCTTGACTGGGTTTCAGTACTACAGTGTTGCTTTTGTTTAGTATTCATTATTTCCCCAGAGTGCATTTTGGCGTGTTGATTGAACTACGTCCCAGTTGCGTAAGTAGTATTAATGTACAGGTATTCGAAGTTTATCCTGTAATCAAAACGAGCCTCAAATTTTCCTGGTCTCTGCGCACTGAAAATCTGAGAATGTATTTAAGATCCTAATCGCTTTAGCAACAATTTGCCATTATATATTGTAGTATTTGTCGTTAAGGCCCCCGTCTACCTGGAACTTTTTCCCGCGTTTAGGCCGAGAAGCGCGGGAGAGATAAGGGCGACACTGCCACGCGCATCAAGTACGCCATCGCCGCTAAGCGNATAATGAAATGGTGATGGAATACGGTAACTTAACAGTGGTAAAGTGGCGAAGAATCGCGACGAGGCCCCGGCAAGTTGAGTGCGTCATTGCGTCAGCGATCTCNCACTCGAGCGTTCTAAAGACAACAACAGCAGTCACAGGGATAATGAAATGGTGATGGAATACGGTAACTTAACAGTGGTAAAGTGGCGAAGAATCGCGACGAGGCCCCGGCAAGTTGAGTGCGTCATTGCGTCAGCGATCTCAACCCGGGGAAACTCTTCTCGCCGTCTGGAAACTGGATAGGAACCCTCCCCCCTCATCAGGACACAGCTAGGAACAACTAAAAACAGCCTCCAAAACTTCCTGGAATATGCACTATGTATGTTTCAGGAAACGACCACAGCAAATGGACCCGGAATGCGAATACGGAAGAAGTAAGGAGCTTGCTCCGACTGGAATGACGAGACCTCGGTCTAAAGTAAAGTAAAGGGTAGTATGCGTGTGAATGTAGATATCCGTAGGAAGGGTCTGACTGGCCAGACTGGGATCGCGACNGGACGCACGCTTAACAGTTTCGTTGAAAAACGTGTATTTCGAACACTCTGCAACGCAGTTCAAGCGCCAGGTAGACTGGTACCTTAACCAGCTGTACGCCTTCAGACCGTCCTTGTCTACACGTAAGGCGGAGCTGGCTCCCAAAAGCAAGGCCCGTGTCCAGGACTTCAGGAACGCAGCAGGGTGATAACTAATTGAGCGCCCCGTGTCCAAACATTCGCGCTGCTCGACCGCTCCAGCTGAAGAATAGAGTGACCAGATCAGGAAGGAAAGAAGGAAGAAGACAGTCATGAATGGTGGGTTGCGGCGTAGAATCGCGACGAGGCCCTGGCAAGTCGAGTGCGTCATTGCGTCAGCGATCTCGACCCAGGGAAACTCTTCACGCCTGCCTGGATACCAGTCATGATTTTCTTCCTACGGACATCTGTGAATGTGACGGAAACGATAGTCTGCAGTGTGGAATAGTTTCGTGCTCTTTGCGAGCGGCGGGCGAGGAGGAGGAGGGGATTCTGGTCTACCGGTCTCCTCCGAATCTAAGCTCGGTCCACACCCGCACGCACTGAGCCGCGCTTTGCGTTAATGGGATACCGTCATGCTTAATTTCTCGTGAAAGAAGGACTCGCGCAGTACGCGTTAGGAATGTTTGGTAGTTTAGTTCAGTTTAGTATCTTTAAATTCTGTTCGGCCCAGCATGACGGTCACAAAATTGCAAGTTCCTGGCGGTACCCTGCGAAACAAAAGAGCCGAGTTAGCTTTAGTTTGCGGGAGTTTAAAGTAAAGTAGAAAGAAGTGCTCCTGGTATAACCTTTTAATAGGTATCGGCCACCAGGAGGGGAGGTTTGGAGAGGAAAACGCCGGTTCCGCCGGGAACTTGCTCGACGTCGGGCGGCCAGCCTTTTGCTGGTTAATGGACACGCCCCTGGGGGTTAGGCCGTCCCCCTCGCCAGCCCCCCGCGGCGAAGGACCGTGATAAACGAACAAGCAACGCGCCTCACTGTCTTCCACCTCACTTAGGGCAAGGTTAATTCTACTCAGGTTATAAACAAAACTAGTTTTACTATGGGAGAGTTCGGCATAGGGGAAATTTCCGCCGCTAGGTGCGCAGTGTTCCAAAGAGGTCAATTTGAATTAAAATGTTAGGCTACGTGAGTAATAAAAAGAGAAATAGTTTACTTAGTAACGCAGTTATTTTAAATTTGATTTACGATCATTACAATTATTTTGATTTTTTAACATAGAAAATAGAGAAAGTCCGGTACACATGCGACACTAGCGCTTACTTAGTGGCGAGAAATTTCAGTTGTCAAACTAAAAGCATTGAGCTTCCCGACCTGAGTAGAACAAACCTTACTTCGGGCTGACCGCAGAGTAGGTGCGCGTATCTGCGTTTTCGGAAATTCATCGATGGATCCACCAGTGGTTGATACACCGGTGTACACCGGCTGAGGCATTTTCCGAACATCAGTTTAATTTGCAGAAGTATTTCCGTCTGCTTCCAGACGCAAATTAATGCCATCGCACACAGAATCCAAATTTTTCGTCGCCCATTTGTAAAACTTGACGTTTAAATTACTTTTGCATATTTTGGAATGCTTGAAAATTATTAGATGAGGGCGTGCTAACTTCTATTTTTTTCAGAGAAAGCGTTCGAAAATTCATCGATTGATGTTTGGGTGCATATCAACCAGATCCGCCAAGTTTTCAGGCAGGTTGAAATTATGTATCAACTGGTTTAAACCGGACTCAACCGAAACAGTACGTATTTTTCGAACGTCCGGATCACATCGGTGGATTCACCGGTGAATTTCCGAAAACGCGGTGAGCCAGCAAGACATTCTACCATTTAGCAAAATATCCGACACCGTTATAGACTCCAAAGTCATCAATGTAGGGCCTACATCTCAATGGAGGTCAAATTTTCATAATTTACCGACTTTATCAAAACCCATTCTCCTTCTGACCTCACAGAATTTAGTCGAACTAGTGCTAAATTTCCACGATTGACTCGGAGTATCATAGGATGTGCCATATGATCAGAGTTTGAGTACTCCAGGAAACATTACACACACTTTTATGACTTATAGCTTGGTACCAAGTTATAACGCGCGCTCTACTTTCACCGAAGTAGTTACCTGACGATGGAGGGCATTTGCCACTTCTGCATTGTATGATTTTTTTTTTTCAGAGGGTTCAGGGTAATAACTTACTTAACAGTGAGGGAGAGACTTGTAGCCTCAATTTATCAACCGTCATTTGTTGGCTGTGGTACTTTTTAAGGCTTGAAGCAGCTTGAGTAACCCACGCCTGCCGTGTAGGAGGGGGAAAAAAAAAAAGCTGTTCCTCGTGGAAGAACCTCGTGGTGTTTGCGAAGTGACGGGTTTCGCAGGAAAGTGGCATGTCCTTCCACGTAGTGTGGGTAGGTGATCTTCTGTAAACACTTACTGTGTGCTCGGTTGGCCACGCAACGTCGCGGAAGTGTTCCCGAAAGATCCTCCTGGCTCCTTGCGAGTTTGTCTCGAGGTTCTTCAGTGGTAAATGAAGTTCCTCCACCATGCGTGGCCGTTTCGTC
The DNA here is from genome assembly GCA_002778355.1 of Clitarchus hookeri. Lineage (NCBI taxonomy): Eukaryota > Metazoa > Arthropoda > Insecta > Phasmatodea > Phasmatidae > Clitarchus > Clitarchus hookeri. The sequence continues at coordinate 379,204 of NQII01000318.1, read as the reverse complement.
GTAGGGCGTTGCTGAAGTTCAGGACACAGGAAGAAACTTTGCTGCTGTTGTGCGAGACCTGTTCCCTGAGTGACAAGAGTCCTCGCACCGATCACGTAGTTCGGGGATTTCCAAGACATCGCCGCGCTGGTGGTGCGGGAGGTACCAGCCAAGCGTTCGCTGCACACACCCTCCGTTGTTCCTCACACCCAGTCGCGGTAGTTTTTGTAAGCAACTGCGTGTAGTTGCACGGAAAACAAATTATATTATTGTTTAATGGTCTGTGATGGGCTCATGTAATAGTTACTCCTGATGTCAATACAATTGTTGTATTAAGTAATGGAAATTTGTATAGGGTTGAATGGGGTAATACCAATTGGTGGTCATATTAATCCTACTTGAACTGCTGGTGATAATCTTCTATGAAAGAATGTTCAAACGAATGAAATTAAAAAAAAATACTTCTGAAATAATAAATAAGATTATGCCTCATTTTAGTCCTTTAATAACTATTTTTGTATGTAACCCTTGATGTGTTCCTTCACGAACTACATCTCGTCATCATTGAATTATAGTTAATAATGTTATTGTTGTCCCTATTATTAATGTTAATATAGATCTTTGTTGCTTTACGTCTAAAAGTTATTTTAAGGAGGCGAACAGGACTTGCTGAATGTACCGCGCGCCGAAACATCCCGGACCTATTTTCTGACCGGACTCTCATTCACATGATGGCTATGCGTCGAGCCCTTATCGGGGAGAAGGTGACGTAGAGACATGTAGGCCACACTGACCAGCGCAACGAGCCCGGGGAGCGTGCGGAGACACTGGAGATCCCTCGGTGACAAGTGGGTCACGGCGACAAGCCGGGTTCCCCCAGGCAGGGTGTGTCGCCCGCACACACTGCTCGCGCCGTAGAACAATGAGCGGCACCGCCTTCTGCGTCGTGCGGCTGGAGGCTGTCTGCGTCCACCGCCAGCTGCTCTGCCGGGGACGACGCTGTTGCGTCTGTCGACGGCGAACCACTGTCGCCGCACCACGTGCTACTTAAGGCGGACCCACAACAGTCCGTCGCATCTGGAAGTCATCCGTCTGTTTCTTTCGTCCGTCGGTTGAAAGCGATTCACAACAATCCGTCGTCCGTCAAACTCTGTGTGCAAAAAAACTTCGGCGTGGCAACTTAACATCGCGATCTTCCTTTAGTTTGAGCTATGTCTTGGTTGGAAATACATTTCCACGAGAAGAATATTTTGAGGAAATAATTTTTCCATGTGAAAGGAATTTATACTGATTTTTTTTTTTACATTTAAAATTCCTGAATTTATTAGCATAGAAAAATTTAACACAGATCCACCGCCTGGCATTTTATTTCAAAGTGCGTGCTCACGTCTAAGGAATGTCGTCAGAATACGGTGGCTCGTCCGTCCACCAGTCGAAAGTTAAAGTTTGGTCAATATTTGACGGATGAACGGATAGAAGAAAAAGTTGCCGTGCGATAGGTTGAAGATCACGTGACCGCCGGACGGACGGAAGACTGGCGGATGCGACGGACTATTGTGAGTCCAACATTAAAGGGTCGGTCTCATCCGCCATGTTGAATTTTCCATTTATGGAGAGTAGAGAGATTTGGGCGGTTCTTAACATCGAGGTCTTGAGAGCCGACGAGGGTGAAGCGAGGTGAGTATTGAGCAGCACCAGAACGAAAGGGCAGGGGGAATGGGAGATCCGCGAGAAAACCCGCCGTACAGCGGCATCGTCCGGCACCATTCCCACGTGCGAAAATCCGGCAGGAAACCCGCCGGGAATCGAACCATGTTCACCTAGGTGGGAGGCGGGTAGTCTGACCACTACATCACAGCGTCAAGCGTCAATACGCCATTTCGTCTCTACGTACTTATCTACTCATTTTAGAGACTAACTTCCACGTTAATAGATTTCATTGCATTTGTGCAGTTCAAAACGCGTACCGTGACAAACAATACCGTATTGCAGTTTCATCTGCATGTGTTATAAAATGTTTTCAGTGTTGATGCAACTTTTTTGGTAGACGAATAGAGATAATAATCTACATTTTTTACCTCAATAATGAATGAAATTAATTTTGTATTATACGTTCTAAACACACCGGTTAGTGATAGCTCTGTTACTGTTCACCTCGTTGTTATGCAGTCCCGACGGCGTTTGCTATTCTCAGTAAATTGATTCCATTATGCCGAGTAACTGGTGCTTGCAACATGGTTCTGACGTCTGGCTGTTCCCGATAACTCATTTAATTTTCAGGAGCTCCAATAATGAAGGTTTGAGCAGAATGATCAAAACTAAGTAATATAGCTTGTTCTTCTGTGTGATGATCTTAGTGTAGATTATGTCAAGGTGTTGTTGCTTGCCGTTTTAAACAGTAATAGCTGTTGCGCGTGGTGACCGTTATCCGATGTTACTCCCATCAGATGGGAGGTCGTAACGACCAAAGTGGGAAGTTTGAGTTTTAAATGATAAGGAGGGATAAGTTTAAATACTAACTTGTACTTCACCCGACGCAAGTTATATTTACAGAGTTCTTTACAAGGTAGAATGAGAAGATTATACGGAGAATTAATGCCAAGATGAATCAGTCCTCATGGAGGTAATCGACCTGAAGGGCGTTAATAGGATTCAGAGCTGAGGATATGGACACACTTTATTGCTCTGAAACAAAGATGACCGTAATCAAAGTCTCGGCGGTCTCTGACCCCGTTGTTGTGATTTCTCCATGAAAATTACGTTTTAAAAATTTCGCTCTAAAGATACAACGATAACAACTGCTCTAATTTAACGAAATCATTGAAAAAATGGCTAATTGAAACAAATAATTCTTAATAAATTTGACCGTGATTGAATAACAATGATTTAAGGGCGATGTCTACTTATTTTCAAGTAATTCCACTGTTTTGAGGGAATGTTCTCAGCTAACCTCTCTAAACCCACCAGTCTGTAACATCTTATCAGTCGATTTTTCAGTGAATCCCACTAACTGAAATCGCTGATACAGTTTTAGAGTGCAAGGAGTGTTACTGGTGGCTGGAACTAAGTGAGGTATGTCCGCGCTGATCAAAGTACAAATGAGAGTGTTCCTAGCCAACTAGGCTCGAGGACTAACGCGGATACGGCAACGGCAACGGCATCCCCAGTTCCGGTCTCCCAGAACAGGAAAACGGAAATTAAAAGAGCATCTTGGCCGGAACGATTGGCGTTTCACACTCGGCAGGACGGAACGTGAGTTGCGAGTTAACGTCCGAACAATGGGCCCCGGGTTTGGAGCAACACGGCAGGACCACATCCTGTGAACGTGTGTTTGCATTTCAACCCCTTTGACGATACCAGATTGCAACCGTTGGCATTGTGGGATACTTAAGATGTTAACGAAGCTCTACAATCGGAAAACATTTCATATTGGTAGATTGATAAATTCTTCATGTTTGAAGCCACTCACAGTCATTTACCAAACTTTGGCTTTGTTTTGTAGGCAATGTTGTGTAAGGTCAAGACGAGCAAAGTTCAAAATAGATGTGACAGCATGTAATTAAGGAGATCGACGCTTGTCCAAGTTTAAATTAACTGAAATTGAACCATAGCGTTTGAAAATAATTTGAACTCGTAAGAGCAGACTCTCACAGTCTGAATTATAAATTGCCTTTTATCAGAAACATTTACCAGCATTCATGAAAACGGTTACGTTCTGCAGTGAGGCCAGTCCTCAAAAGATGTCTTCATTAGAAACTATATTCCGCGTATAGTTTTTGTATAAGAATTTTCGTTAAAATTTTATGTTTTCGTTAGACTGTAGTTAGTCGACCTTAACATTTAATTGTGAATAAATATAAATTGGTAAATCAAAATCAGTTCCACCATGTTATCAAACAGCGAGGTTTCGATCTGCAGTATACTTGTAGTCGCTACGACTACGACCGAGCAAATCGCCACCGCAGGTGCAAGCAACCAGACTAGCGTGACGTCATCGCAATATTCAGTATGGCTGACAATCACAACTAACCTACAATTTTCTGTGAATCATAGCTTTGGGACGTAAAACCTATAGAATGTGTACGGAGTGATTCGCATTGGTCAAGTGTAACATGGCAACCTTGCGTGTTGATCTTTCACAACGGTGAATTAACCGGTCGTACACTGTTAGAAAAAATGTCCGTAAAATTACGGAATGTACCGGTTACGAATTATCCATCTTCATAAAATTACGGACTCTTTTTTTTTTTTTCTAATGATGTTCTCTTTGTAAATTTCACATAAATCTCTGGGAATTCACAAAACGTGTCCATAAACTTGCAAGTTTATTTTTTTTAATCTGCTCTTTATAAAAAGGGATAACAAAATAAGTTTGGCTTTCGTTATGTGTGTGTTTCACTGCGTATAAAAATGACTACAAAAAGTTTAAACAATTTCGTTCGGTAGCGGGATTTCAACTAGGGAAAAAAATTACATATTAAAAACTTTATCCACTCACCTACCACGCTTTTACGAGAAAAAGTGTTGTAAATACTGTATTTATGTAAAATGACGTACGTACATGCCTCTCGTGGTTTCTAGTCACGTTAGAGTGTTTGGGAGTTAGTTTTTTTATTTCAGGTTTACAAACAGGATTAAGAAAAAGAGGTTTATTCCCGTAATGTACTTCATTTTGTAGGCCTATAACAGAGATATTAAAAGAAATAAAATATTTTGTCCTGTAGTGTGATTTTAACACGAATCGAAAAATTAACACTCGCTAACTCAAACAACTCACCTGCTTCACCTTTACACAAACTACTGTATTTCGTAAATATGGATTTCACACGAAAGTGATGAACGCATATCTCTTAGTTTCAAGTCGTGTTAGAGCGCTTGCTATTTTGTTTAATTTGCGGTTTATAAAACGAGGTTACGAAAAAATAGATTTATTTTTGTTATGTGCGTAGTTCACTGTGTATACAGAAGGTTTTGGCCTGTAGCGGAATTTGAAAAATAATCACAGAATTGCCACTCCACGAGTGGTTCGCCACTCACCTACTACTATTTTACAAGATGTCGTATTGTGAAGATAGGATTTCATACGCTACAGGTATCATCGACATCGTTCGTTCCTCAAAAATCGAAGCCGTAAGATTACGTAGAGCTTCCTTATTTAAATATGTATTTATATTTACGGAACTCATTTCCGTTATTCGTCATCACGGAATGCCTAAGAGTAAATTAACTCTCCAAATATCCGTAAAAGTTTCCTTAAATCTACAGAAATTTCTAACAGTGTAACAAAACACCGTTCACAATTACACTGCAAATGGAAATTAATGTAGCTGCTGAGCTTGTCACCTGCGTTGTGAATACGTCCAGCTTTGCTGACAATATCCGTCGCGCCCTTCTATTGAAGGTTTATGCTGTGACCTATTGGATCCCGTAGTTGACTTGCCACGCTAATAGCACGGCTCCCAAAACAATTCAATTCTTATTTTACTCATTTCAACGCGAACCGTAGCAGCTGTGGTGCAATTATATGGTGAAAATTTGACACTAAAGCACGAAACAATGCGTATGCCGAAGGTTAGGAATGGTTTAAATGTTGAGTTCGTTCCGGCGCGTTCGAGGTTATCACGGAACTCGCGATAAACTCATTTACTTCGACCCTTTAACTTCCTTACGGTTGTACAAATTAATGCAACGCAAAGCTAGAAATTATATATTTATTGTATTTAAACTACCGTCGCTTTTTTTAAAAATGAATTCTCGAAATAAAGCATAATGAATGGTGCATTATCATCTTTGTGCATGCTGCTGCTCCTCAAGTTAGTGATGGAACCATCCCTAAATCCTGATTTCGGAGAACGCATTTCTAAAAAGAGCGACGCTGAGTTTACTATAATAGACGTATACCATCTAGCTTCGTATTTATGATATTGCTAGGACCATAACAAAATTAGTCTTAGAGTAAAATACGTTGTTGCGGGATACGTAGAACCATTGAAACGCTGGAGTGCATTCTGAATACACTTCTCCGGTCCGCACATCTCGTATTGTTTGCACAATAAGGTCTTGTAGTCATATCATAGCCTCGTATGTCGCATGGAAAATTTTTTTACTGAGACGACCATATTATACATACTTATGTTTCGACACAGAGAAGTCAATCACTCAGAAGCGAAATTTCGAGATGGTTGCTTTTATGTCGGCGTACCCAGTCTCTGATTGGCTCCGCGAGCTATGGAAATGGGCCTTGTATTTGATTAGCTAGTGCGTGGGCCTCCAAGAATGTTTCCTGTCGGCTGGGAATACCGGAGTGCATGGAAGTTATCAGGAGCTGATTTGGCTATCGGCGCTCCGTCATGTTGGTGGCAAGCGACGCCATTTTGTTGGCGTGCGGGGCCGGAGTTCGCGGGATAAGCTGCTGTTTTACCTCTCTGCTTGCTTAAGAACTCTGTGGTTTGTGCACGTTTCGTATCAATCTTCTGGCTAATGTAAACACAGGTGGGGGACTATCTTCTTCTGTGGTTGAAGTGACGCAAGCCGAGCCAGAGAAGGGCGGACGAGCATTTTATAACCCGCGTGCGGTGAGACACGTATTCATCGGGAAAAACAAATGCGCCGTGAAAAATTTGATTTTTAAGTTCACAATTAAACATTAGGTATACAGAGTGATTCTAAAATCACGGGACAAACATTGAGGGGTGGCAGAGCTCACTAAAACAAACAATTATTGTAAAGGAATATATGGGCGGAAGTGACGCGTTGAGGCACAAACACAAAAATAACACATGAAATGCAACACATTGTTTATTTACAACGTCGCTGCTAAATGCCTTTTTACAGCAATGTTTATAATAATTGCTCAAAATTGCTACCACCGACAGTAATGCAAGCTTGGTAGCGTCGGTGGATTGATTGGCGAACAGATTCAAATACGCCGGGTATTTCACGCACGCCACCATTGTCAGCCAATCACGCCGTATGTAGAGGTCGCCAAGCATGCGTGACTGTTGGTGGATGCTTTTCCAGCAACTGTTTTAACATTTTCTGTACGGAATCACTCGTTAAGTATGCTGCTAATGACCATTTTATGTTTCCTTTAATGTGTTATTTTTGTGTTTGTGCCTCAACGCGTCACTTCCGCCCATATATTCCTTTACAATAATTGTTTGTTTTAGTGAGCTCTACCACCCCTCAATGTTTGTCCCATGATTTTAGAATCATCATGTGTATGAAGTGAGCGCTATCGCAATGGTGCATTCGAAATAATTTCAATAAATTGCTCTTAGGCACGTGCCTTTGTTTATATTCCCTTCATACTACCGTCTTGAGACCGCCGTTCTTCGCGGTGCGTAGAGTGTGCGTAACCGTACAAGCGCACTCTTTGCCAGAGTTTCTCACGTGGCGCTGATACCCAACGAGGTCGGAACGCACCCTACACTCTGTAGCGGATAGACCTTCAGCGCGAGCACAAAAAAATCTCTGTGGGAAACAGGTTTTTATCAAACAGGGGCAGAGTGTGGATGGTGCTTTCTTTAGTTAAGCCCGTGCGTAACGACGGAAGTTTTCTTGGAAGATTCCGTGCGAGCTTGCACGTCCGCTGGTATGCATTGTTCTGTGGAAGATATAGTCTGCTGCTAGCAGGCCGTTTTCAGGGACTTGTTCGTGATTGGTCGTGATCAATTTTCAGAGAAAGGGTGGTGGAGTTGGTATTGACGATACTTACAGTTTTGTTTTGTTTCGAGAAAGGCCGTTAAACAAGATAAGAGGAAGTAGTAAATAAAAAAAAATCCGACTCCAATGTAGTTTACTGATGCTGTAATAACAAACAAATTCGGTAAACATTTGTGTTTATTTACAACAGAATGTTCGTCATCGCAACGAAACGATTAGGGCCCAGTGCATTAACGGATACTGCAGACGTCATTGAAGTCCGTCTTAGAATCACAGTTGCAGAGGTGAAACGAAAACAAACGTGCTCCCGTTTATTTCTGCGGCATCAAGTATTGCGTGGCTGGTTATTCCACAGAGAACTACACGCATACCTACTTGCATGCGAGATCGGGTAGCAGGTCTCATAGCCGCCTTCCGCCGGAGTTAGCACGGAGTAGCGTGGCAGGCAGGCTCTGGGGTTGACAAATGGCTGTAGAGCCAACACAGAAACTCGTGACACGAGCGCGAGATGGAAATCAGGAAGGGAGCCATTGTTAGGCTCAGGCGGTCGAAGGACAAAGGAGGGAGGGGGTTGTCCGGTCGAAGGTCGAGCGTGATGGACTCTCCAGGCGAGGGTCGGTGTCGGCCCCAGACGGCGGTGTCGGGGGTAGGGCGGGGCAGCGAGATAAGACGACACTCGGACCGGCTTGTCTGCGCGGTTCATCTGCCGCGCCCCTCCGCCGCGGGGGTTGTGACCCGTGTTTCAACACTTCCCCACGTGCCGCTCGCGTCTCCGGGGATGTGCGTGCCAGTTAGTCGTGGGTCGTCACAGCTGCTTCAAACTGATACTTGTATCTGATACTTTCGGTATCAGATACAGTAACTCCCAAGTACGCCGTTACTATTCGTTAGTTTCTCGTGTAGGCTTGTCCGAGAAAGTTATCAGGTACTCTTGTTATCAAGGTACGTGTTTTTATGGTTTGTGTGTTGTGTGGTATCTGTCATGGTGAAATAATGCATGGATAAGAACAAGATCAGAAAAAAAACTGTATCTGCGAGGAGATATTTTTTTTGTGCAGGCTAATTAACTTCCTATACGTTGTTGTTTAAATGGAAACTAAGTTATAAATTTTGCTCCTCTATATTTTTAAAATGAAAACACCCAACTGTGCAGTTGCCAAATCTAAAAAAATCGCATTGCATTTGAACCGCACATTTTAAATACAATAAAATGGTATCAGTGTTATATGGAGCAGCAGATGCAGCATCCAGTGTCTCAGACCGACGACGCGGAGCACCATACATTACAGACTGCGCCACTGGAGGTGACGCGGTTGCCTATAGGCGAGGGTGGACTTCGTAGCATGACTGACAGTCATTACTAACACATTGATCTGTTTTCGTATATTTTAGACATAGTTATTATTTTTGTTTGGTGTAAAGTTAATACATTAATATTAAATTAATTACAATCAGGAATATTTGCAACAACAATTCCGTTTTTATTATTTTTTAAATTTATGTAATTTACTTTTGGAATTATTTATAATTGTAATTAATGAATTATATTCCTTTATACATCTAATTAAACTGAAAATTAACACTTTACACCACCCATATGTCTAATAAGACCCAAAATCGTATTTTTATGGAAATCGTGTTTTACTGTTTTTTTTAACATCACTACCATTTTCGCGAGATTTTATCAAACGTTCAAACCCTTCGTGCTTCTTATCAGCTTACTAAGCTCGATACTCCAGAGGCAGGTGGCGCAATCCTCCAATCTGACCTCAAAAGCCGGCCCCTGCTCGGTCAGCACTGCACCTCTTGACTACGCCATCAGTATCTGACGTCACGGGTCACATGTGCCAATCAACTGCTGTACAAGCGAGGAGCTCGATCAGCACCTCCACCACAATTGTGACAGGGCCGTTAATTCCTGCACCGCCAACGCCAAGTTGCTTAATACGAACCAGTTTGCCGCGCTTCTGCTTCGTGAACGTCGTCTCACGTCTCGCGAGCGATTGTGTACGCTACGATTGGCTCCGTGGGAAGTGCTACTTCTAATCTTTCGCTTTAACGGTACACAGTGGTTAGGCCTGCCCCCCCCNTACGATTGGCTCCGTGGGAAGTGCTACTTCTAATCTTTCGCTTTAACGGTACACAGTGGTTAGGCCTGCCCCCCCCTCCCTCATCACACACCAAAAATAAGGTTTATAACGAAGATAACTTTTTTTTTTAGAAGTAGGCCCTTCTTTACATTTGCTTTATATTTCTGTAAAACACGAAAGCGTCACAATGAACTGCAGCAAAAGTCCGTCGAAGTAGTAATCTGTCAGTTAGCACGGGTTGCGCGCGAAGAATTAAAGGTTTGGTGATGGAGANGCAAAAGTCCGTCGAAGTAGTAATCTGTCAGTTAGCACGGGTTGCGCGCGAAGAATTAAAGGTTTGGTGATGGAGAACGAGTGTGCTGCTCAACAAGAGAACCGGTCTCTTCAGCAGGCCTGGCGAGGCCGCGTCCCAAATACCTTTCCAATTACGGAATGCTTCACGCCTACAGAATACCTATTTGAGAACATGCATATCCGGCATGAATATGTAATTGTGGCCCAGACATACATGATTTTTCAGCATTCTGCCATTAAGTTGGTAACATTAATTCACTTGGTAAAGATGAGGTACGGAATTCCGCGGAAAATTTATAGTACGTGGGAACAAACTACGTTAAGTAGTAGAAAAGGGAAATTAACTACAAATATATAGCCTACACGACAATAAAGAGGAAAAAATAATTTTAAGTTGGAACTGAAAAACAGGTTAATTGCGAGTCAAAACACCATGCATTTAAGATTAACGCCAATGTTTGGGTAGTTTCCAGGTGAATAAAGATTTACAATCATTAAATAAATTGGGTTTTACGCACTGATTTTGTATTCAATTTCGTAACACAGAAAAGTTTAATTCGTATTACAATGATGGATTATTTTCTTATGTTAAACGCACTGAGAAAGTTTGCCATGTATTTATTACCCACTTGATATGAAAAGGGCGTTACTATTACATAAGTGTTGCAGTTTGTGAATACGTTATAGTAGGACGTATTTACGTCGAATGCAGCGTGAAATACGCGAGAGGTAGATTTGCGTCAATGTGGTCTCCGCTGACTGACACACGGTCCAACACACTGGAATTTCAACGATGCACTGCCTGCATTTAGGATGAAAGTGCCACTTTAGAACAGTTTCTGCCAACAGTAGCACTTCTTATCACTGTCGAGGTTTTTTTTATGAATGATAGAATAGGGCAGATAGCCCGAATAGTACACAATGACGGTTTAATAATTCCTGTGGTACAAGCTATATACCGTATAAATATTTGTGTTTCAAAATTTGTCCAGCTATCGAAATTTTTTATTATTTTTCAGCCATACTTGGTTAACCCCACTATCGATAATGTTAGTCTTCTGATATCATAAATCCTTTAGTCTGTATGGAGTAATAGCCATTTAGTATTTACATTATCACAAATATTTAGTTGGACAGAAAATGATTTCTCACTCACTATTTCAATTTTTCTTTTCACAGTCACTTTCCAAATTGAGTTTTAATATCTGCAATTTAGCCGCAACAGAATTATTGCTCATATAGCTCTTTTAGGAAAATATATGCTACCCTGTCTTTCCCTCTGATTCAGAACAGTAGGTAGGTTCAGCTCATTTGAACTCGTTGAAAGCAGGATAATTCCACGGAATGATTTGTTCGGGCAAGCAAGAGCGGGATGGAATAGACCACAGTGTGTTTTAAGGAACGCGCCTGCATTGACCAGAGGTGACTTTAGAAAATTATGTCTGCCGGATGGGGAATCGAACTAAGGTCTTTTCGAATGCCATACTTACGCCGGATCTAATAAAAATTCACAGACAAATGAGGGAATTCGCTAAATAGACTCGGATGTGGTTGTTACGGGTTTGTGCCCGAATGTTTTCGGTCGTATTACGCGCGGCTACAACGCCCCGGAAATGATGCACAAGCGCGGAGATGCGAGAACGGGAGGGCGGCAGACTCCCACACATACAATACACGTGGGAACGTGCTGTACTTGTTTCTCACGGCCCACGGCGCGGACATCTCGCTACAAGGCCTCATCTGCCTCGCCGGCTTCTGCAAGGACAGCCCGCTAATGCGAGGAGTCACGTGAGACCCTCTCGAAACAAGGACGCCACACGATCGCCATCACCGTCCAAATATATGTCTGCTGCTGCCACGTCTGCCAGCCAAACACCGGACTCGGGTGGAACATTTTTTTTGGCATGGGTTTTTTAAGAACGTGGAGTTTGGCGAATCTTAATAGTTCTTCCTACAGAGGTTTCAGCCACAAGAGTTTAAACGGGGATACAGTGTTAAAGAAATTCGTTCACAATGCATCAGTTTTATGATACCTGTATCAAACAAAAATTATTCTAGGTGATACTTGTTAAGGAATCTTGCAAAATTCTATGTTTAATATTATTTTTCAAAAATTTAATATTAAAATTTACATTTTACCAACAAATTAATGAATTAATGAATTTTTTTTTAATACCGAGAAGTAGCAGTATTCTCTGAGAAATTTTCATTCCATATTCTTTGGTTTGAAACAGTTATCTGTAATATTGATGTACTGAAAAGAAATGTCTTTAACATTGTTCCCCATTTGAAGTCCCTGTCTGCAGGCTAGGTCGGTATTGCCCTTAACGGAGTATTAACTTCCAAATTTTACCTCAACATGTTACAAATCAACTGTGACGTTATTTATCGTTACTTTTCAAATAATCTGAACGCAAAAGATACCGAATACTCCTCTGACACTAACGTGAAATCGTGTGTTTCGTTAATGATCAATTTCAGTCCACTTAAGTTGTATTTCTCCACACGTATGATATTTGCATCTAAGAAAAATTGTATCTCGTAAAATTAATAAAATATTTTGTAAAATCTTACACGTTGGTTTTGGATATAAACAAAATTTTAAGAAAACTTAAATTTCTTTTGTGAGAAATTTTCAGCGCCCGGTCGCAGTTGTTAAAAGCTAACCCAAGAATCCCTCGTGTTTTCAAAACTTGAGTTCCAGAACGCTTGGATGGTAGAATTGGGAGAAGAGCTTTCTTCTGAAACTCGGCCTGCTGTTAGAAGCACGGCGCGTAACAGAATCGAGATATCAACAACGACGTTATTATCTCCACCGGATGATTCTAATCAAACTCCTATTACCACGCGGGTTGTTGTAGTCTCGGAGGTGCAACGCAAAGCTTACCCTGGCTAATATGTCGGTATACGCAGGGCGCTGCCTTTATCAGGACAACATGAGTACCTGTTAATGTTTCTAAGGCAAACAATTTTTTTTTTAATTTTAGTCGAGAATATACACTGAAGAGCGTATGTGTGTGTATGCAAATAACAGAGGTATAGATCCTATCAGAGTAACGCGATGCGGTCGGCAGCTAGATCGGTTACTGCTGCTACAATGGTAGGTTATCAAGATTTAANTAACGCGATGCGGTCGGCAGCTAGATCGGTTACTGCTGCTACAATGGTAGGTTATCAAGATTTAAGTGAGTTTTAAACGTGGTGTTATAGTCGTGCGCACGAGAGATGGGACATAGCTTCTCCGAGGTTGCGATAACATTTTGGATGTTCGCGTACGACCATTTCACGAGTGTACCGTGAATATCGGGCATCCGGTAAAACATCACACATCTTCGACATCGCTGCGGCCGGAAAAAAGATCGCGAGAGAACGGGACAAACGACGACTGACGAGAATCATCAAACGTGACAGACGTGCAACCCTTTCTGAAATTGGCACAGATTGTATTTGTGGACTCCCTGCAGGATTCATTGTGTGAATTGCCTCCTGCATACCTTCAGACATGTCGAGTCCATGCCACGTCGTCTTGTGGCACTTCTGCGAGCTCGGGGGGCCCTACACGATATTAGGCAGGTGTA
>NQII01000318.1:328006-365547 GCA_002778355.1 Clitarchus hookeri | reverse complement strand
TTTTTTTTTTGGCTCTTCAATGTATTAAACAGTTATACATAAATTATATTTTCTTTCTAAATTATTGCTATGTACGCAAGTATTCAAAAGTTTTACGAACTTCGAATTCCATAGGTCCTCAGTTTCTAAATGAACTGATGGCGTGAAACACAATTTCAAAACTTCATTTCGTGTTGCACGATTCGGCGATGACATAATGTGTGGAGTTCTATAGTAATAACGATAATATATCCCCGATGATACAGGATTAAATATCGGAAAATTCTCGCAGTTTCCTCTATTTCGTATTCGTGCATATGTGTAGAATAAATGTTATAATGTGGGCGGGAACTCCTGCAGTTCGTTCACTCGTTAGGAAGAGCAGCGCAACTAATCAGAGAACATTTCCACTGAATCATAATTTAAAAAAATAAGAAAGTAATCTTGCATGCAGTGCGAGACAAACCAGAGAAATAATTATGAACTAAAAACTATTGATCCTGTCACTATGCCACCTTCCAGGCAGTATCACATAAATAGTTCTGAAACGATAATGCTGAGATATTCACGCCCGTTGTCAGTGCCTTGCGGTGCATATGTTCAAGATGCCTGCCAGCCGACCCGGAGATTGCGTATTCGGCTCAGTCAAGGTAGTTTCATTTTAAGGTTTCATTTACATCTAGGTTCACTCTGGAATCGAAACAGTTAAAACTGCTCCCAATCAGTGAACTCGACTGCAGATCTGTCGAAACTACTCCACTTAAATCAGTAAATTTCTACTTGTAATTTCAATTGCTGGCATTCACTGATTTTGCGGTATTACTACTGATTTCCTCCTGGCTCTAAAACCTCAGTGCGTTCCGCTGATCCGCAAGTAGATAATAGCTCATTATCTGAATATTCAACAGTAAAATAATTCTACTGATTGAAATCACTGATTCAGATTTAGAGTGTAGCGCGTAAGCCGTTGCCTTGGCAGTGTTTCCGGGATCAAGCGGATCTTGATAAGTAGACGTGTAAGTCGTGGTCCTTATAACGCTCTAGATCTATACAGTACAGTCGAAGTGGTTTACAGTATGGCATCGTGATCACACTCATTGGCACGTGTGTCTGTAACCGGCCTTGCACTCAAGTATAACGGAATTTGTGAGAAGCAATTTGAATAATAAAAGCCTTGTACTACTATCAAGCATTTCTTTAAAAAAATGAGTATTTTATGATTGGCGAATTTTTATTTGATCACCGAATTTCTGAATAATGTTAAATCAGAAGTCTTGTCGCTCGAGGCTGTTTGCCGTGTTCAAGTGCGGCTGGATGAAAATCCGAGGCTAGTTAATCATTTCTAGAATTTAGTAGTCAAAGGCAACCTAAGATGCAGATACAGTAATTATAGCCTGCTTAAAAACAAGAGGGTCTTAGTCTCCAGACGCAATTGCTTCACCATACTCTAGAGCCGTGTGCGAAGTTGTGGCAGAGCGTCATGAGAGTTCACGGGGGGTTGTGGAGACCACGTTTCTTGTCTGCCTCCGTCCACCCGAGGTCGGCAGCAATCCTCCGAAATAAGCAGGTTGCGGGGCAGGGAACGTACAACTCTCTCCAAGGGTGCAGGCAACTCCTCCACCCCGGAGCTGAAGAACCTGTACTGCCGAAGACGTGCGGTGGTCTTGTGGTACCGGCGGACAGCGCATATCGGGGCTCTCACCGCCTCCCACATCATTACTCCGCCCCAGACACACCCGTCACTCGGACCAGGAACTCCACTCACCGCGGCCTTGTCCCTGTCTCGTTACGGACCACCGCGGACGCCACTCGGTATTCCTGTCCGCGCGTCCTCCGCAGTCGTGCAGCTCGGACCACTTCTCCAACGTAAACTACAATCCACCATCAACAACGAGAGATGACGCTGCAAGCCGCGTGTCTTGAAACAAAGTGCGCGTTCGCCATGGACGTCACCGGGATCTCTTTTTGCCAATAAAGAAGGAATAAGAATAAGTTTGGTTAGGGAGCGATGCGTGTACTCACGTCAACTGGCAACGGAAAACATCACCTAGTTCGTTCACTCTAGCCTACATGAATTCACTCTTTGCACCGCACTAACTGTGGAGCACAGCCTATAGATTAGGAAGAAAAGCACCTGGTCTATCTCACCTGCACAGTCTAAGTCACGTGCCACACTATTTAGGTTGATAATGATTACTAACACTAGTCATTTATAAATCATTGTTGTCGTGCATCTCTCACATTTCATAGGAAAAATACTGTCCCCCAGAATGGCGGGAGGGTGTTGGGCTATGCTCCCCATTCGTGGTATTCACGTCTCAGATATTTTCTAATGAATTTCCAATGCTTATTATAAGACAACGAAACTGCACTTATAACGTTTTTTATTTCACAAGTAAGTGCACCAGAAAGATCCTTCATAGTAATCTTCCCTGACGCAGGTCTAAAATGTGTTACGGGTTACGGGATGTTTCTTAAATTGTCCTTGGACAAAGGAAGGGCGTTAAAGTACCTCTCGTAGCTTTACATCGTCACCAAAGCTTTCTGTCCATTTTTCTGTCTTAGTTTAACTTCTCGCCGACAGAGGGTTCGTCAGAGACGGAACCCAATAGCTCGGACAATCAGGGTTGGAGAAGAAATCCGCAACGGCCTGCAGCAAGAAGGCATCCCAGCGATTCGCCTGGAGCAATTCCGGGAAGTCTTTAGAAACCGGGAATGTAATCGGGGTCCTCGCCCGATGTCGAGCTCTGTGTAGTCTGTTCGCTGATTCCTCACAATTTTTTAATCAGACCTTAGAAAAATCACTCCACATATGACTTGTTTAGTTGTTTCATAAATATACCATGCATCACAAGCGTTTTATACTTCTGTTCACACAGAATTATCTTATTTTCGGTTACATTGAACTTTTACTTATATTTTATCGGTACATTGTAACATTTCATTTATAATTAAAATTAATAGAACTAGATAGAAAATAGGCGTGTCAGCAATGCCTTGTAAGAAATAGATTTTATGCAAGATATCAGCAAACAGAGCGAGCAAGAATGCAGTGCGTTGTCACTTTGGTGTAATTTTCTAGACTTAGTCAAGCTTTGTTTGCGCGAGGCGGGTAAATATCCTGGATGTAGAACTTGAGCAGGGCTTCAGAAAAGTAGGAAGGAACCGTGGATGGACGCAGCGCGCACGCAGCATCTCCTGGTCCGGCGTCGGCGCGGGGGTGGTTGGCCACGGCGACCCGGAAGACAGGCGGACCGCGGTTGACGCGCGGAGCGTGTCCCCGCACACGGAAGGGCGCAGACTGTGACAGCCTCGGGGACGAGATTGTCGCCGTCTCCCCGCGGGTTCAACAACACTTCCGGCTTCCTGTTCGCAGGTGGCGCGCCCGCGGGCCCAGGCATGCTCCTCTCACACTCGCGCACACACCTCACCGCGCCGGCGAACCTGCGAGTCGTGTCTCCCCCACTGCCACTTCACAGAAAGTACACTTGGCGACTAGCTTTTGAATCTGGCACTGAGAAAGAATGCTACAGAAGAAACGAAGAGTTCAAGGAATTATTCGCTCATTTTACATCAGTGTACATACACGGCGAGAAAACGCGAACGGTAAATCACTTTCCCGTACCGCCATAGCGGTGTTACTACATTTGTTCAGCAAACAGTCAAATGCATAGGTCAGTTCCTAACTTCGTGTAGCAGGGACACTCATCGTTAGAGACCTGAAAAAATTCGCGAGTTCAATAACCTGCAGGCTAGACTCTACAGTCTTATGTGCAACTACGCCGATATTTACTGTACACTGGTTGTCTGCTGTCGCAGTGGAAGGCGACGATTGGGCCAGCGTTCGCCAGGAGGTGTCAAACACCATTGGCTAAAGTTATATAAACCAAGTGTTTTGAATTACAGCTTGTCTCAAAATGAATCAGCGAATTTTTCAGGTATCTGCTCATCATTCATTTTAGTACAGTCTGATTTGTAGCGCTGTTCCTAAAAACTTATATTATAGTTCAGGAAGTTTACCAAAAACATTTTTTTACAGTGTGCACCACTAAAGTGCATTGTGTAGTTCTGCTTGAAAAAGTGTGCACTGCAGAATCACAAAACAAATTCTACCTCGCCGAAGTGTTTTTTTTTATTCTGAAACAAGACGTTACATATAGACTTTTGTTTGAACCTAATTAGTTACAGGCAGTTAATAAGCTATCACATATTGTTGTAAAAGTCATCTGTCAAGTGTTTTAAGAAGGAGGCGGTGAAAAGTAGGAATTAGTGGCGACGTTTTTCTGGGCACTCCGTAAAAACATGTTGGTACTCTTTTTTTTTCGGGAATAATTAACATGAAAATTTTTCCTATATCTTTATTATAACACTGAATCTTATGTATGTCTTGAGAATCTGGTGACAGTACTGGCAAACGCCCAGTGTCAATATCCAGTACTTACTGTACTTAAACTTACTTCATCACAGTTCTCCGGAGGGAGGGGGTGGAATTTCTAATCATTAGACGAACCCTTCGTCAAGGTGATGTCCGAGATACTCACGAAAGGAAATTACCAACACAATTTCTTCTGTTGTGACAGTAAATCTAATAAGCCCACAGTTCAGTGTCCTGTTGTGGAAAAAAAAAGATCACAGGAAACATAAGCAGTGGGTGTCGTGATGTTCTTCACAATTCCTAAGCGCAGAAAAAATCTCGTCCCTCGAGTCTGCCAATATTTTTTAAACGAGCTTCTTCGCCAGATGGATGCCGACGTGCTGGTAGCCGTAACCACTGAAACCACAAGTTTACAGTCTGGACGTGTATACTTGCTTTAAAGTGTCAGCTTGTTACTGGACCATTTCCACAAGTTATTTACCTCATGTGCAACGTCTGCCATACTTTTCAAGACAGCTGTACCAGTTCATCATAATTTTTCCAACTGACTATCCACTGCTGTATTTCAGACTAATTGATTAGGTGGTAGTTGTGTTTTGTTATATTAATATTTTTCATTGCAGAGGTGTACCTCCAACAAGGAAAAATAAACTAGAAAGTCAAAGCTTGATTTAATTGTGTGTCAAGGATCCGAATAGAGAACACGAATTTAATGGAACTAACTTTTAGTGAAAAAATATGTCTGATACTTATTATATAATGTTTCAACTTTTAATCATAACATTTGAGTACGCATAATTGCACGTAGGAAAGAAACAACGACTTCAATAACACCCTATATAAGCCTTCACTGCACACTAGTTGCCCACGCAATAATTTGTCTAAATAATTAAGTTGCGATTGAGGGGCAGGGTCGCAATGTAGGATATATTATTGAAGTGAAGGCACTCTCGAGTTTGACTCCATGGGCAGTCGTCGCCCATGAAGACATGACTTGAGATGAGATCCGAACATGGATGAGATGACGGATGGAGTGCTATAGCGAGGGAATTAAATGTACGCAAAGAAAACCCACTGACCATCCATAAAATCCACTAGGTTTCATGTCTGCGAAAATCCTAACTATGACCCGTCAGAGATAGAACACAAATGGCTGTGGGGAAAGACAAGCGTACTGATCTCACGGCCTCCAGGATCCCCAGTCATTCTGTTTTGAATAGACAACCTTGGTTTAAAATTCGTAAAGTTTTCAAGGCCGATTCTTGCGTTTCATGATTGGAGTATGCTATCGTTGGCTTTCTGCAGTCAAGAAATACCCTACATCATTGTCACTCATAGGTACAGACCTGAAAAATTCGTTAATTCATTTTGAGACATGATATAATTCAAAACACGTGTGCTGATATAACTTTAGCTATTGGTGCACACGGTGTTTGACACCTCTTGGGAGAACGGTGGCCCAATCGCCGCCTCCCACTGTGACAGCAGACAACCAATGTGCATTTAATATCGGCATATTTGTAGTACATAAGACTGTAGAGTCTAGCCTGCAGATCATTGAACTCGCGAATTTTCCCGGTCTCTACTTATAGGCTACACCCACCGTACAAACTTGAAAAGTTATGTTAAGCAGTCCTGTATGCCATGTTCAAGCTTTGCTTTGTAAAGCCCGAGTTTGATTACGTGGTGTAAAAAACAACCCAAGATTGATGTGATCTCTCCGCCTAAAGCGCCGACCGAAACTTCTCGAGAGTGCTACTGTCCACGATATAGACGCGTTGATTTTGTTTATCGTCCATTCACGGTTACTTCCAACTTTTCTTAAGCCCTGCTAAATTTCTGCTTTCATGCTGTTCCTCCGTCTCAAACAAACAAAGCTGAACAAAAGTCCAGAGAATTACATCAAATGAACAACGCACTGCATTAGCGCGCGATCACTTTGATTGCGTTTTGCACGAGAACTGTTTCTTACCAGGGCATTACAAACACACCTATTTTCTCTCTGGTTTCATTTATTTTGATAACGAATGAAATATAATTTATAGACAAAACGCAAGTAAAACTCCAATTAAAAAAAAAAGATAATTTAATGTTAACAGAGGTATAAAACGATTGTCATACACGTGTTTGGAAAATAAGCAAACACTTCATGGGGTGATTTTTCAAAGGTGTGATTCAGAAAGTGTGAAGATACCTGGAATAGACTACAGGCTGATGTTTCGCTCTTTCGGTGATGGAATGTAGGAGCAGAGTAAGACAGAATGTGGGGGGGGGGGAGCGGGCAGTGGGGCGAGGGACCTGGGAGCGTCCAGGACTGCGAGATCTCCGCAGGTTGCAGACCACAGACTTTCCAGTCGCGGACGGCCTGTGGTGTAAGAAGTGGCGTCGAGCGTTATTCGGTTGTGGAGGGCAAGCACCGTAACAGCTTGCCACACCGCCGGCCAGCTTTCTCCCTTCACGCCTCTCGCCGACGCCAGACTTCGCGCTCCGGGAGCACCCGGAGGAAACACGAGTGTGAATGAGATCGAACGTCCGCAGCGTGGTGTAGAACAACGCTCTTTGCCGTCCGGGGGGCGAGGAGGCGGGAAACAATCCTGGCTACCAGCTGTTTGCCAAATCCAAGTCCGACACAGCCCGGGCGCACCGGGCCGAGAAAGTGCCAAGGGAATGCCGTCGTACTTAACTTTACTCGTGAGCAGGACAAGCGCGTGCACGATAGTGCGTAAATGTAAGTGAGTAAGTATTTAGCTTTTGTGTGTTTGAATATTTTCGGACCAGTATGACGGACTCAAAACTCAAAGTTCCCGGTGGCGCCCTGCGAAACAAAAGAACCAATCTAGCTTTTGTTTGTGGGGGATAACGTAAAAGTAGAAAGAAGAGCTCCTGGTGTGACCTTTTAACAGGTATCGGCCACCAGGAGGGGAGGTTTGGTGAGGAAAGCGCCGGTTCCCACCGGGAACTTTGTCGGGAGCACGAGGATGATCTCCGGCCCAAATGCAGCTCTCCCGTTCGGTTTCATTCGCACCGCCACGTGCAGAAGCTGGGCGCAGGTCTTGTCATCCGTTGATAGAGGGCGGCTCCGAACCTCAGTCCCAGATGAACCGAGTCCCAGATCGCACAGCCCCGTTGTTTGTGGCGCCAAGCAACCTCTGCGTTTAGATTTATGAATTATTTGGTATTAATATGAGCTCTTCGCGATGAAGTGCATAGATGCTACCCTGCACACTCGCGTGCAGGCTTCCAGTCAATTTGGCAACGAATCAAAGAAAAATAGTTCAGAGCATTGGCGTTGTATTGCGTGTGTAATTTTTTTAATTTATAAACAATATGCTTAAATACGTAATACAAAACAAAATAATACATAAGTAACACATTTAAGTTTCAAAAATGTTGCGTTTTCGCTTCGCTGACACATGAATAAAGTCATTAGGAACTTGACTATGTAAATATTGCATATGGCGGAAAGATACAAAATTAATAAAATAGGTCTGAAGCAGGACTTTCAGAAGTGCTCAATTAACCGTAAACAACCTATAATATTTAATAGTTTGCTTCAAATATCGTGACACTGTAGAGCACAGACAACATTTTGTAGCTTAACCCCCCACCCCCACCACCCGCCCAAAGGTCATTTCCAACATTTAATCTGCCAACTGCACTTTTTTAATTAGTAGTGACTTTAACTATATCCAGCTGCCAACTACGCATTTTAATTTGCTGTGACGTTTTTTATAAAGTTGAAACTATTAAATAAGTCAGTTACTTATTTCAAACCATTAAAGCAATTCTGTGTCCCGTTCAGTTTCTTAACCTCGATACAATTTCTGAGATATTATGTATACACAAACAACTGACGCATAAAGATGGCAGGTACCTAATCACGCCTACGTAATAGGAATTGGGAGGACGCATATTCCTGGCAAGTTAACCAGGGAATGCTCGGCACGTTCCATAAGGTTCAGTATCGCACTTGTCGTCGTGTTCCCTATGCAGAGAGCGAGACCTTCTCGAACAAGCACACGCCGTCTCTGAAGCAACACATGTTGACCCTACGCCCGAGGCAGGTCTCGTAAAAACAACACAGCACTCACTCTGCAATTATAATTTCGTTGTCTGCTCTGTAATTTCTCTTATTAGTAGCCTACTATTTTTTTTTTTTTGCGTTCCACCAGAGTTCGTATACTCTAACATTCCATTGCCACATCTTCTCGGTCAAATGCAATTAATAAATGGCAAACCTTTACTAAGGTATGGTTACAAAGATTAATTCACAGCAATTGACATTGATTGACACAAGTTACACGACTGGCAAGTCACATAATAACAGACACATCTGAGAATCAAAGTGCAATTGAAAGAGAAGATCGCCACAATTGTTACCTCACATATGCTGTATAGATTATTGGGCTTCATTCAGCAAAACCTTTACCGTCGTAATTCTGTTGTAAATCCGTAGTTCACGAACAATGTACTTCATGGCGTGCAGCGAAATCACTGTTGCCAGGCACAGATTCCAAATGCAGAACGTGCACTTTGTGGCATTCGATGCACTTCAAATCTAAATCAGTTGAATTAATGTTTTACTTAGAAATTTTGAGAATTAATGTAACTGGAATTTTTTTAAGGTGCATTTCACCAGGACGTGTTTCCCATGTCCGAGGTCTAGAAGCCCCGCAGCACTAGAGGGTGACCTGGGCAAATATTTCAGATGCTTCATTGCTAGAGACCTGAAAAATTCGCGAGTTCAATGACCTGCAGGCTAGACTCTACAGTCTTACGTACACGCATGCTGATATTAACTACACGTTTGGTTGTCTTTTGCCGCAGTGGAATGCAACGATTGGGCCAGCGTTCTCCAGGAGGTGTCGAACACCGCGTGGACCAATGACTAAAGTTGTATAAACACACGTGTTTTGAATTCTAGTTAGTCTCGAAATGAAAGTGCGAATTTTTCAGGTCTCTACTCATTGGGCCTCCTCTTAAAGAAGATGAACTGGTAAGCAATTTTCCCGTTGGCAACTTGCTTCTGTAAGACATTCGGCAGTGACCGTGTAATTTGCCATAATAATAATAATAATAATAATAAAGATGTGCTAATCATTCCTATAGTAGTTCAAATATTATGTATCTGAGTTTTCATATACGTTTTAGGTAATTTTCACTTAAAAAAAAACATTTTTGATAGAAATTTAAAAAAAGGTATACAGTTGTTCGGAAGGAAAGAAAGAGTTGCTTAAATGCTATGTGTAAATTAGACACCATATAAAATACTGAGGCCTTATTTAGTAAAACTGTTACTACGGAGTTTGGCAGCCTACGCAGGCCGCAGTTTTAAAAACCTGGGAACCAATGAAGTTCACCAGAAATCAGTGACTATGAACGGTCATTCGTTACGAATCAGGATAGAAATCACCAGCAAATCCATGAAACCGGGTCACTGAAGAAATTCGCAGGCTTTCACTTCTTTCATCAGTGGCTCGCTCAATTTCCTACGATCGGGTTTAATTTTCGCTTCCCATCAGAGAAGTGGGTATTAAATGTGAAGGAGGGGGGCGGGGGATTAGTGCAAGTATGTAGACTTCGACCGTTGAAACAGTCACTGATTTTGCAGATATAAATATTTCAATTGGTAACGGCAATTTTTTTATCATCCAGACCCTGCGGATCTTTGCGTGTCCTGCCATTCTATTGCTGCGTATGTACCCCTGCATATAGGCTATTCACGGCAAAGTGAGCACATTTGGAAGCCCTCTCATTTAGAATAATATTAAATAAATATATTTTATTTTAGCCCAGACGTTAACTTCTGAGGGCGGTGGAATATACACACTGTGTTTATTACTTACATAAAAATAATTATTTTAAAATGTGGTTAAAGGATAAAAAAAATGGCTGTAATAAAAAAAATTACTAGGCCCTCAAAAGTGCTCACTTTACCGGGAACATCCTGTACCAATATATTTAAGTACATAATTATATCGAATGCGCAAATAATCAAGGTATGCATAAATGGAACAACATATAATGAGGAATTTCGTCTCATCTCATGACTATTGCCATCAGCTTGAAAACGGGGACGATCCTAGTACAAAACATATGATTACATTTTTAGGGACGAAAAAATTGTGAAATCATTTAAAGTGTCCGCGTTTAAGCACACGCTACATACACTGAAAAGCGAAAACAAAATGATACACCTGGCTAATGCCCCCCCCCCCGAGCATGCAGACGTGGCATGGACTCTACTAATGTCTGAAGGTACGCAGGAAGCATTGAAAGCTGCGCCAATTTGAGAAAGGGTTGCACGTCTGTAACATTGAATGATTCTCGTCAGTCGTCGTTTGTCCCGTTCGTCCACGATCTTTTTCCGGCCGCAGCGATGTCGAAGATGTGATGTTTTACCGGATTCCCGATATTCACGGTACACTCGTGAAATGGTCGTAAGCGAAAATCCTAATTGTATCGCTACCTCGGAGATGCTATGTCCCATCTCTCGTGCGCCGACTGTAACACCACGTTCAAACTCACTTAAATCTTGATAACCTGCCATTGTAGCAGCAGTAACCAATCTAGCTGCCGACCGCATCGCGTTACTCTGATTGGTTCCATACCCCTGTTATTTTCATACGCACGCCTATGCCTTTTTTTTTTTGCTCTTCAGTGTAGTTGCGCCGTTCCTAAAAGTAAACGAAGTGTGAAATTAAACCTTTTTATTCCGCCCAAAAAGAGGAATTAGAAGCGTGAAATAGTCCATCATGCTGCCAAATCCACCAGAGTAACATACCGCGAAGACGCCTTGGAGGGGCTGCTATCTGCATGACACCATCGTCACAAATTGCAAGTCGCAATTATGCAATTATACAACAATGTTATTGCTGCCCTGATTTAATCGCGAACGCTTTCACTCTCAACGTACATGACTGATCAAGATATCGAATTTTCTCCTACCTGAGCTATGTTGTCGGATACGAATACTGTTTTTAATTAACCAAATTCTGGGAAAATTCCAAAACTTAGTGAACTTAGTGAGTAAATGAGATAATCTGAATTTCCGTCTTATATATTTGATTCAACTCTGTAAAATATCAAATAATTATGCTAACTAAATATTTGCGGGATAATTGACCAAACTCAGATCATTAGTCGTAATAAAATGTTTAACTCTTTTACTATTGTTTGCTTATGAAGATATATATTTTTTTAACATTATATGATATTTACAACCCCTACCAAATTAAAAAAAAAAACTGTAGTCATTCTCTAAGTTGTAACAGTGATACCTAAATTACTAAAATCTACAAAAAAACTTCAAATACTTCAGCTCATATAAAAATTACGTATATTATAAAGACACGCGAACCACTATTTTAAATGAATATAACTCCATTTCAATTTGAACATAATTTATTCATAATTTGAGCTGTACCATGGTTTGTATTCTTGCCTTGCGGTAAATCCCGTAAAGTCTTTGTTTCATTCAAACTACATGGTCGTCTTCAATGAATTTATTGTGAACGATAGAGAAACATAGAATGAACAAAATTATTTTGCTGGCATTCCCGAAGGCAGAGACAGCAACAGGCGGGCGAACAACACGTGACCCGGGCGTGGTCAGTGGCGCAGAACAGAGGAAGGGAGCAGTTTCTGGACCGTTCAGTACGATACGTACGCGGAGGGGGGAGGGAGGGGAGGACGCAGGCTCGACCGATATACCTTGCTGGAAGGAAGCCATGAAATGTGATTTATCGACGGATGGCGAAAGTCGTCCACGTGCCTTTAGCGTTTCGCCGCTACCTTGTGGGCCAGCTGGCTCAGAGTTACGTTTAACTGTGATCGAGCTCTGCCGGCTGAGACGGCATCGCGTGGAAGGGTAGCTACTGTTGTCCGTTCGCGTGGTGCTGTTTGTTCAGCTGTTTAGGACCTGCATTACTCATGCTTTCAACTGTCGCGTGTGTAGGACAAGCGCGAGCGCGGTAGTGTTTAAACGTATCGTGTTGTAAGTATTTAGTTTTTGTGTTTTTAAATTATTTTCGAACCGGTACGACGGACTCAGAAAATTCAAAGTTCCCGGTGGCGCCCTGCGAAACAAAAGAGCCGATCTAGCTCTTGTTTGCGGGAGTTAACGCACAGTAGAAAGAAGCGCTCCTGGTGTGACCTTTTAATAGGTATCGGCCACCAGGAGGGGAGGTTTTGGTGAGGAAAGCGCCGGTTCCACGGGGAACTTTGTTGCACATAATTTTTTTATGCGTGCTGTACTTCTAAGCCGATCCACTACTTGTTCCGTTATTACAACCTATGAGACGCAGGTTTTATTTTCGGCTGTAGTTATATGAACCATTCATTAACCCGGTACAGTAGCTCGGTTTGCAAATCTGTTTACCATACGGAAGATCATTGGGCATTAAGTCCCGCAGTGTAGAGAACGGGTCGAAAATAGCATTTCTGTGCGTTACGCACCCAAGAATTGTTTACACTGAGTCTGAATGGGTTTAAAGTAAACATTTCAAATTTAAATACAAGCATGTTTGTTCGAGGAAAATGTGTCTGACGTTTTAATACGTACACATAGGCCTACTTCTCGGTAAAAGTGTATGCGTAATATTTTTTACCAGTATGTTTATATGTACCTGTATCATTGCGTTACTAATTAAAGTTTATTTCTATAATGAAATTCGTTTTGTAATGAGCCTTAAGTTTCAGTGATTTATTTTAAGTGACGAATTAGGAAGAAATATGAGAATGCGTTTAAGTGAAAACCGAGATTATGTTATTCCTGCGAATGCAGTGTTTCGAAAACACCACAATGACATTAAGCAATTTGTAATCTGAATGAGGCACTTAGTATCAACAGATATATCGAACATTTCTTATAAAGTAGTTCTAAGTAAGGCGAGTAGTGCGTGCCCCCAGGTGTGGTAGGAAAACTCGAAACACAGAAATAAAAATTCTGACTATGAATTTGGCATTTACGAATGCTACTTTCGACAGTTTTAATTATTTAACATTACTGTTCGCTAACTAAACGTATTTAATTTGTTGCGGTGGTTGTAGTAATCACTTAGATCACCCGGATGTGGCAATGAAAACGAACTGATCGTAGATCAAGATCAACACACTTTGTTGTTGGCCAGAACATAAGAACCTAGTTGGCAACCAAATATTTGCGTGCCTATACCATACTCAAGAAGTCCCATTACCTTTAACCTATTGGTACATAACCGAGTGTCGTTAAGTACAATACAAGTTAGCAAGTAACCGTCTACTCTCAACTATGGTTCTTTGCTAGCAAAGTCTACTGAGCGCTCCGATTGCAACGAGACTATTTCAATAGCAACTGTTATGCCAGCCTAAGCCATTAACTTTCACATCACCCATTTTAAACCAATCCAGTCCATCCTTAGAAGGCAACACGCCAATACTAAGGACTGAAAAAACTCGCAAGTTCAGTGTCATATATAATACGTAGAATTAACACTTCTCTGCACACTCTTACTACCGTCATTTGTTTATTGCGTACTCTTTTGACTAAAAAAAAACAAGTTTTAACTTTTGACTGGGATGCACATGATCCAGTCCACGAGTAGTTTGGCATTTATAACTGTCTTAAATTCTACAGGATGTGTCAATCTATAGTGTGCATGAGCTACTCGAACGCTCAAGTATTTCGAGTAAACACTGCCATCAAACAAATACTTCTAGACTCTTCTCGGCAATGTTAATCTTGTTTTCTGAAAGAATGACTTTCGCCTTTGTAACGGGTATTCGATGATGGTTATTACGTCAGAAAGACTGATGGATTAAATCATAACATTGCATCGCACGGACCGTAACTAAATACATAAACATAACTTTAAATACTTACTGATTACTTAAAAGCATCCCGCAGCGGAGAAATTACCGAAACAAAAATATACTAGTAGATAACACTGGACCACAAAATAAAAGTCTTGCATGCATCTCAGGATCAGATTTCGAGAGCCTTTGAAGTGTGGAACGAGTTCCTGCATCCCTACTGAGATTTTGTGTCACATCCAGGTTTTATGTGAGCTCGTTTCAACGAAGGTGCTCGATAAAACCTCGTATGACGCACCTGCGGTGACAGCGGAAAACTTAGTAGATGCCGTCCTGAACCTTGGTGCTGTATAACGAATGACGGGGATCCCTCCCGAGTTCCAACGGAATGCCGTTCTTAAAACACGCGAGCAGGTCAAGCAACTCCTCATTGTGAGCTGACGACTGGCGTATAAGACCGGCATACCACGACAGCCATGCCTGGAGAGCTTAAAAAGGGTTTACACAGTTGAAAAATTTAAGCAGTAAGCAGCAGGATTTTACAGTAAGCAGCAACATCCCAAAAATTTAGTATACACAACACCTATTTATTTATACTTGCCTGCTGCTAATGACTATTGCTAAAACAAAAATACAACTAAAGAAACGCGTATTACCATTTTAATTTCTAACAACACACATAAAGATACATTTTATTTTATACTTAATTTTTTTTTAGGTTTCTCCTCTCTGGGAATCCTACTCTTTATTGCTTTCAATTGTGCAAACACCTTTGCACCCGTGCTCTTCATTCGTGGGCTAGACGCCGAGCGGAAACCATCTAGGTTTATGAAGGTCACGCCAAAAAATGACAAGTGCACGTTCTTCCTAATCACAAAAACTTTTATATTTGATTGTTTCAGTGGTCCTTCCCATAAGATAAGTCGTCACTATCTGCTGGTGCACAGCGAGTTACTGCTCCAAGACTGCTCAGACCAAGGCATGCTTAAAAATACAGAAGCGAAACGGCCACCGACACAGCGAACCACATCCGCGCACGCCAGCAAAATGGCGTCATTGGCCCAGCAACGTGTCGGAAGGCTGTTAGCCAATCAGCGGCTGGTAGCTTACTTGCCAGGTGGCAGCCCAACCGTTAGGGAACCTTTCGCGGCACGCAGCAGCCATCAGACACGAGGCCATCCCCGGAGCCTTGCGCAGCCGATCAGCTGCTGTTTACGCCCGCATCAAAGGAGCCCGCCACGCCATTTAACTTCCGTGTACTAGTCTATTGTGTACCAGGACAGTTCAGCTGACTTGAGAGTCTGTATAGAAGCAAGGTCACTCAGACAGTTTTTTCCCTAGCACTACTGCAGGGCGAAGGTTAGAATGCACAGCATAAATACAAAAAAAAAAAACACTCATTATTTACTTTAAAGTGACCGTCGGTGCTTGAGAATTGTCTGGTCTATGACTTCCACGCTCCGTTCAGTTATAAACTTTTCAAATATTTACAAATGCATATTATATTTTCGTGCAGGTAACGACCATTTCAACCACCCAGGGAAGGCGAACGTAGCAAATATCTGACCCAAAACAATTACCTGGTGGCCACCATGAAATGAGTTTCCCAAGGAAGACGAGTGGGCCTTATAGAGAGTGAAACTCTCGCATATTTCCTGACGGTAATTGCGCGAAGTGTTTGACTTTTTTAAAAATGTTTCTTTAAAAATACAAGAAATAATACTTCTTTATAGTTTTCTGCTTTGCGTTTTCTGATCCTCCAATAGTAGGCTCTTGTTGGTTGTGGGTTCGAGTCCCGCGTTGGACGCAGTTGTGTAACTTTTGCCGTCGTAAGTTAGGCAAGGATAAAATTCAAGTATTCACCGTAATGCTTTTCGACTCGCAAACCGAGATATAACACATAATAATGAATAATAAAAGAACGTTAATCATCCAACCTTCATCCATCGTACTAGTGATATTTTGGTTACAAGGTCAACATGTTAACCACTTCTTGCCTTCTTGTCGTGGCGGGGAAAAACGCTAGTGAAATATTATGCTAAATGATTGGCGGGGGGAAAACGTCCCAGATGACCTCTAAAAGTTGCTTTTAAGGGAGCGTAATAGGCAATTATATATTAGTATAACTATTTTCTACAGTTTGTAAGTCTTGGGAACTGTTAAAGTGATTGCGTGGTTTGAAACGTACTGAGACCAACTCGACAGCCCGTATTCGAATCTCATTCACGAAACATTTCAAATCTTCCCAGAACTTGTAAGTTAACAGTAACTGCCATTTTCCTACGTTAACGGTACTAGCGATGGCCTTGGGGTGAAAAGCGGACACTGAGCGAAAGGTATAATTCAGGTACCAAATAAATTTACATGTAAAATATTTGTTTGCACTGAACCATACTCTAACTGATTTTGCCACAAAGAATACTGTTTAAGTATTACATTGACAATGGTATGATCTCCCTAACGCTAGTCAGGCATGTTATCCGCGAAGCAGAACACCGATTTCAATTTAAAGTTGAATATAACGTATAAAAGAGCTCACTTCGCTGCAACTACGCGAGAAGACTGGACTGTACAGTTTCCTGCGTGCATAGGATTCTCGCAGACATGAGTTCTGCCTCGTTTAACCTTTCTAGGAGGCAACATCTTTCCTCGGTAGTTCTTTTTGCTCCTGCTTTCGCGGCACCGTTACGCGGAACGTGTTCGCGAGGGACGGAGAGCAGGCCTTTCACTGTCGAGCGGGCGGCTATCACGTTGATCGGCGAGCCGCGAAGTGGCCTTGNAAGCAACGTGACGTCACCGGCCAGAGACACGTCTGAACGCCGCACGCCAATCGTAGCCTGGTAGACGTCTTGCCAGCCAGTAGGGGAGGGATATTTCGCACCACGTGGTAGCCTCGCGCACCCAATCAGACGATGGTGTTGAAACTGTCTATGACGTGAATTAATTATCTCTTTGGAAGCTTGGGTTGTTATACTTACATACGTGTCGTTGATAAATAAAGTGTTTTTTGTTTAGAAGCGTAAGAAGCCCTCGCCTATTTCTGTAGAGTGATATTTTCTGCCAAAATATCCCTTGACTAGAAGTTCTAGAAATAACAGATGGGTACGTCCGCATCGATGGGACCGCCACGCCGTTTCGCTTCTGTGTGCGCGCCTGTTCTGTGGCCGCGCGGACTCTCTGGGCGAGCGGGATTTCTGTGCGCAGTGCACTTGTAAACGAAGTTACTGTGATTGTGCATTTCGCTGCTGGGAGGGGAGAGGCAACAGAATAAAGTGTAGTTAGAGACCGAGTGTATTTTGCGGTAACTTCTAGGTACCAGGTTAGATTCGAAACGGATACCCAATTCTTTGATTTCATTGGTTGGATTGTTAATCTGACATCGCCCCGTAGAACTTCCGAGTCAGTGATAGACGTGGAGTACTTGAGTGGCCAAGCTCTGTGTGATCATACCAGAAAGGGAAATGGCTTCTAATGAACGAACGAAATGGCCAGGTCTCGAGTTTTTACGGGACGGTGACGTGTAGCTTACCAGTAAAATATAATCCGAAATAAGAGGGTTCCTCCGTTAGATAATGGCGGGCTTTGAGCCGCTTTGTAATCAAATCAGCGCCTATAAATTTGTTTTTAATTCGTGCAGGACGTTGGTCTTGAAACGTCCATCCGTCGTCATTGCAATGTCCACGTGACGTCATAGCGGCCACGCCCACCGAGCACCCTTCACCAGACTTCTACCTGATTACTCGACTAGGAAATATAAATGTGCACTGAGAGAGAGAGAGAAAAAAAAGGAAGCTGCAAAACTATGCACACCGAGCCACGGTCATGCAGCGTGTCTCCCGATGTAACGAGATGAAATGATCCTTGCGATGGACAAAATTCTGAATGCAATAATGTGAGATACAGCAACGCCCTAGGAATACCCTACGGCACTCGGCGACGTTGTTAAATGTTTTCTGCGGATGTGAAATTTGAACTTGACTTTACTTGTATGATCTAACCCGGGTAGTGTTCAACGTGGTATAGCAACTAAATTGACTTCCTCAGTGCCGTGGTACAACTACATTTTGTAAACAAGTTTAAGCGTCATGTCCTTGGCAAACAGGCAGGTACGCCGTCCGCAATAATCTGTGAAGTAATGTAAGTTTTCTCCGTGTGAGTAATATGACATTTGTAGTGGCGTTTCTTGGTAACTGTCGATGGTTGACACGCCTTTGTTGGAAATTGACTGGCACAGATGACTGTGATTTCACCACAGCAGATTATGGTATCACCACAAAACACCTCGCTTTGNTTGGAAATTGACTGGCACAGATGACTGTGATTTCACCACAGCAGATTATGGTATCACCACAAAACACCTCGCTTTGACCTTCAAATGAACTCTCTGCAATAACTTTTGCACATAAAAAATAATGTGAGATTATCTTCTGCTTCCGTCTCTAGGCAAAAAGAAAACTTTTTTTTAATCACTGTGCAGTTCAATAAGTGAACAAAAATTCCTTCGTGAGTTATCAGTCGTACGAAATATCCCGAATGTGAATGCCATGTTNAAAATTCCTTCGTGAGTTATCAGTCGTACGAAATATCCCGAATGTGAATGCCATGTTTGGAATTCGATACAGTTGAAAATTGACACAAAGTTTCTAGAAAGCAAGTTTTCTTGTGTAGTGATTTTCTGCTTGTATCCGTTTTCTACGGCCTACATTTAATAATTAATGTTAGAATCCTTTGGATTTTCACGCATNTTGGAAATTGACTGGCACAGATGACTGTGATTTCACCACAGCAGATTATGGTATCACCACAAAACACCTCGCTTTGCCCTTCAAATGAACTCTCTGCAATAACTTTTGCACACAAAAAATAATGTGAGATTATCTTCTGCTTCCGTCTCTAGGCAAAAAGAAAACTTTTTTTTAATCTCTGTGCAGCTCAATAAGTGAANAATAACTTTTGCACACAAAAAATAATGTGAGATTATCTTCTGCTTCCGTCTCTAGGCAAAAAGAAAACTTTTTTTTAATCTCTGTGCAGCTCAATAAGTGAACGAAAATTCCTTCGTGAGTTATCAGTCGTACGAAATATCCCGAATGTGAATGCCATGTTTGGAATTCGATACAGTAGAAAATTGACACAAAGTTTCTAGAAAGCAAGTTTTCTTGTGTAGAGATTTTCTGCTTGTATCCGTTTTCTACGGCCTACATTTAATAATTAATGTTAGAATCCTTTGGATTTTCACGCATNAGATTTTCTGCTTGTATCCGTTTTCTACGGCCTACATTTAATAATTAATGTTAGAATCCTTTGGATTTTCACGCATAATCTTACCAGTCTTGGTTTTAAAAATCAAAATATCTTTAATTTCAGTTGTAAATTCAGCATTCCTTTGGTCGTTTTAATTAGTGAACAAATACTTTGCGTGGTGATGAGCGAGTGGCACAGGCTCTCGTGAGAAACTCGGCGGCGTGAACGGGTTTGAGACTTCACCAGCAGGAATGGGACGGTGTTTGCCCGAGAGCTCGGTCCTCTCGCACGAAGAGAAGGCTTGGTTCGCTCTCCCGCGCCATTATCGCTCCGAGTCGCCTCCGGCGGGTTGGCGTGAAGGCACGCAGAAACTGTTCTCGGCGTGCGGGAACGGTACAGCACTGGCCAGTCGCCGGCATCACCGCGCGGGCTCCCCGGGGACACGACCACGGCGCACAGTGCTTACGCACTTCGGCCACGGACAAATGCTAAACATTTAGACATCATCGACGGTTAATAGTTCCTCGCGGAAAACCGAGAGCATCGTTTCCGCAACAAATGAACGTCAAGGTCAAGATTTTACTGTTTCACAAATTTACGTACGGGAATGAGATAATTCACACTGAAGGAAGATGCCAAGAGCTACTTCAAAACATCTATGAAGACGGAAAAGGAAATTTTTTATTTTAAAAAACATTGCTGAAAATAATGAAATTCTTGTCTAATTTTGATTTGTAACTACCACTATAACTTTTGCAAAGCATGCCTTAAAATGAATCAAGACAGGACCTTTCAGTCACCCTCGTTAAATTTTCTGCAAATAGTTTGGTTTTATTTTATTTGTGCATTACAAAAAACAGTAAAATTTGGNAGTCACCCTCGTTAAATTTTCTGCAAATAGTTTGGTTTTATTTTATTTGTGCATTACAAAAAACAGTAAAATTTGGACTTCACAGGTCATTTTGCAAACACTATGCGACGTGAAATAATTTTATCCGAGGAAAAAGCAGTCACAGATAATGTCTACAAGTTGAAGAGAATGTGCTACAAATATAAAATAACAAATTTTTCCTTGACCAACCCCCATTAGAACAAAGAGGTGACAATGTTCAGTCCGCGTGTCCATGATTGAGGACGTGTTGCAGGTGAAGGATATTTATGATCGGCACTGTACAAAACAAGACATCAGTGGCCAGTGTTTTGAGCGTCCTTCTTGTGAGGGATGTGATTTGTTGAAGTTTTCTGCACCACTCATTTGTGAATGGTTAATGCTGCCATCGACGACCACGTAGCACACGCTCGACACAAGTACACTACACATCATAAAATTAAAAGATTGCAACACCTGAACTCGGAAATTAATTCGGGACTGAAAGGGTTAAGACATCATGATTGGAAAAATAACCGCACNGATTGCAACACCTGAACTCGGAAATTAATTCGGGACTGAAAGGGTTAAGACATCATGATTGGAAAAATAACCGCACTGAGGACAGTTCCCTTGTAAGCTGGTAAACCTCCGTGCATCCAATATTGCAAGACAATTTTTTTCCCCGTCATTACAAAAGCGTCTGTGAAATGTATTTACTATCTTAAATTTCAAGTAAAGTAAGCTGTGTGTATTTTCTGCACTGTTATCAATGTTAGTTCTCAAACTGCAGAAAATTCTCTAACCTCAGTTAATAGCAAGTTATGCGAAATACATATTCACGACAGATAAGTTATGCCTTAACAATTAAAGAAGAGTTTAGAAAGCATTTTTGTTTTTTTAGCAATACAAAAGTAATAGGAAGTGACTTATAGACGGACGTTACTTCATAACGAAGTTTAGCGGCAGGCAAATACTGAAATAAAAATGCATCACTTTCGAAAATAAAACAAAGAAATTATTGACCAATTTGCGTTTCCAAAAATAGATGTTTGTTAGCACGAGAATGCGAAGAGTCGCGTCACGGGCTAAAAGCAGCAGATTGACCAAGCACTTGTGGTTATTACCTTGAGCATACACACGCAAGCAAGCTCTCGCCTCTATATTAGCGCCGTTGATACACCGACGATATTAAAGACAGCCGGTTTGCGTCAAGGCCACGGGCCGGGGTACAGTCCGAGCAAGTCAACATCGGCAGCGCTGCGCTGACAGAGGACACGTTGCACCGTTCACGAGTCAGATACGTTGTCATATTTACGTTGATTTGACTGGACATATTGACGCCTTCTCTTTGTGCCGGCAGGCTAATAGCTGCATCTGAAAACAGCACGCTTATAGCTGGCCTACACGGAATCCCGAAACTTAAACTCTACGTTCCAAAAGTAATGCATTAGGAACCTTATCCACGCCTTAAGATATAGCGTCCCGCAATGCCGTCGAGTTCTTGCAATAAAGTCAGATAGTTCACCCTTCCAACGGAGACGCTGATGCGGCTGATGTTTTCGGCTCGCTTAGTAAGAGAACGTCGATGTTTTTAATGTTTATTAGTCTGCCAGCTACCCAGTGTTGGCTCAGGAAACTATTTCCATAGACGCGTAGAAACGTTGCATGACTTCGTCCCTTCTTAAGTTATTGATCTTCAGTGATCGAGCCGGCGGTGCGGCAGCACCCGACGTGGGTAGGTCGTCGGGCTTAACATGGCGTCGACGGTGTGGTAGTTACATACGGAACGAGTTCGCAAAAAGCAAAAAAAAACAAAAAAAACGGGGGAATAATCGGCTACGGCCCGTGTGAAGGAACCATCCCGACATTCTCCTAGAGCGCGCGAAAAACCACGGCAGACCAAAGCCAGGGTTACTAGAGCGGGAATTGAACCCGGGTCCTCCTGAATACGACTTCAAGAGTGCTACCATGGTGCCAGCTAGCTCGCTCGGTTCGTTGTGGCGCGAAGAACAACGCCCTGCCTGGAGTTGGCGCGCGCAGTTTGAGCGCTCGGCTGTGCCACGGAACCGTGAAGTATACAGAAGCGAAGTGGAGCGGCGCGCCGGTGCGGGTGTGCCCTTTCGTGGGACGGGACCTTGCGTCTCACTGGCCACCGCGGGATGCGGGAGGTTTCCTATTGGCCGGGCTGCTGGCTGGTAAGTGAGCTGCCAGGCGCTGCTGAGTAACGAACGGCGTGTTGCTGGCCACTGACGCCATTTTGCTGCAGTTCGCGGTGCAAGCAGTTATTTCACTTCTGTATTCGGCTTCACCTATGATGCAAACATTTTTTTTTTTCCGTGTCATAATTTCAATCTCAGAGGTATTGTTGGGNTGTATTCGGCTTCACCTATGATGCAAACATTTTTTTTTTTCCGTGTCATAATTTCAATCTCAGAGGTATTGTTGGGGATGTTTGATTGTGGAAAATTTACCATTTACTACTTATTTAATACTTTTATATCAAATTTTCACTGTGTGTTATTTCATGCTTGCAATAAAAGGCAGGAACTTATTGATAGGTCGAGTATTTTCCTAACTTTTTACAACTAGCAGATAAGACAAATTAAAGTCAAGAACAAAAATATCAGACAACTCGTAAAATGTAAATATTCTATAATCTTACATTGTCAGTAGTTACAGTGAATCCGAAATTATAATTATGACGCGAAAACGAAGAATGTCTGCAAAAGGGGTGAGCCCAATTCTCAAGTGGCATTGTTGGCAGCCCTGCGACGGCACTGACCGGCCGCAACCTTTCCTCGGCGATATGAAAGGGGACGGGCGCGCTGCCTAATATGGCGGCGGCAGGCGCGGGGCGGCCCACGCGCCCGCCAGACGCGACACTAGCACTGCGCAGCGGCGACTGGTACTACTACCGCCGCACTGGTCGCCTTGAAGCCGGACACACCTTGCCGCGCACCCCGCGTTGCCTGCCGATACACCCACCGTGGGCTAATAACGAGGTTAGGCCGTTTCTTCGCCTTCTGGACACATACCCAACGTTGACCCTACACCGAACCAACGCGACTGTCAAAGTCACGTGGTCAACAGTAATGAACGTGTTTTGTTTACACCTTGAATTTTTTTTTTATGCAAGCACTTCGATACGAATAAAAGGCTCGTACCGATTTTAATTCAATCAAACCGCATTACAGGTTGGTTAGAGGAAACATCTCAGAGCAATTGTTTTGCTATAAACGGTATTCTAGCCTCAAATCCTATCGACGTCGTTTACGGCAGTCGTGTTAGCAGAAAATCAATTCTATTTTGGGGTGCCGAGACTGACTCGGCGCGGCCAGCGAGGTCTCTCTACCTCATATTCACTACACGGCCGATACACCGGCCTCTCATTGGCCCGCTACTTCATACCGTGATGAAGGTAGACGTGGGTTAGCTTCCAGAGAAGCACTGCACCCCGTCGTACAAAATGCTACTACTCATTGATGAGTAGCACACACACACTTCCGAAATTGTTAGAAAAGTAACATTTACGTCTCAAATGAAAATATAAATGCAAATATTATGATATAACACCGTAAAATAGTTTGCTAGAATTTACTTTTTCTCGATGTTTAAAAAAAAATTAGCTATCAAGAATTTTAAAATAAAAATTCCAGCGTATTTTCATTCTGGATGCTTCACAAAGCATGTTTCGCGAAAGGAAAACCTCAAGCAATACAAACAAAATTATTACTCTGGCCGTGGGAAATAGAAAATCATAATATTTATAAACGTTTTTAATTATTGATTTTATGCACATCCATTTCAACACCAAAAATCGTCATTTTTGTTAGTTAAATAAACGTACATAAGATATTTTATTAAAAATGTGTTTTATCTTAATACTAATACTTTCTTACAGACGACCATAGTACAGGTTATACGCGGCAAACTGAGCACTTCTGAAAGCCCTGCTTAATATTTTCTTGCATCCACATTGCGTATTCTTCCGCCATATGCAAGATTAACATTGCCATGGGCCTGAGCACTGTGAAATTATCATCAAAGTAAATATTTTACACATTTTATAACTCTTACACTAATACGTAGACACCTGAAAAATTCGCGAGTTCAATGACCTGCAGGCTAGACTCTACAATCTTACGTACAGATATGCCGATATCAACTGCACATTGGTTGTCTGCCGTCACAGTGGAAGGCGACGATTGGGCCAGCGTTCTTGAAGAGGTGTCAAACAACGTGTTGACCAACGGCTAAAGTTATCTAACCGCACGTGTTTCGAATTCTAGCTGGTCTCAATATGAATACGCGAATTCTTCAGGTTTCTTACGTAATACGTCTTGAAAACATAAATAAAAATAAATAATTTCTGTATTCACAAAATTTGACCTAATATTTTGAACTCAGCGTTAAGTAATAATCATCCGTCGTTACCAACGTTACTGGTCGCATGCCAGCCGGTGTTTGCGCTATAATAGGTTCATGCGAGTAGTAGGGACACAGCCATTTTTCAAAGGTTGATTTCAAAAGTGTCACTTTATCGTGCAGTGCCTTTATGACTGGCCCACTTGGCGAAAGTTCTCTTGTAAAATGTCAACAGAGTAGATAAGCACATAGATGTGAAATGGCGTTGTGGTTCCATTGATGCGGGCGTACCCATTTTCCTATTGGCTGCGCGAGGCTCTGGGAATGGACATCTTGTCTGATTGGCTACTGCGTGCCGCGAAAGGTTCCCCCATTGGCTGGGCTGCCAGCTGACGAGCAGGTTAACGAGCGCTGATTGGCGAGCGGCGTGTTCCAAAGTTTTATCGGCCACCGACGCCGTTTTTCTTGTGCGTGTGGCTGAGTTGGCGGTGCAGCTTCAAGTGAACCTGAAACGATTACACCATCACCTCGCCTGTCTCTCCCGAGCCAGAAGCCGAGATGGCAGTTGATGCCGACGCGCCGCAAAACACTGCCGAAAGCTCGGGAGGCATTAAACCCGTTATCAACAGACACAGGGGGAAATTAAAGTAATTGTTTCCACTCACGTCCTTCCTGTACATCATGTCCCTCGCATAGTGGAACTGCCAAGGTTATTTTAATAATATTGAATAACTGAAAAAGTCCCAAGTTTCCCTAACCCTTGTCGCTATTCTGTGCCGTTTCACTAGTCTGTGGTTCGGTTGCGCAGATGATTTTCAGCGATGGCTTAGCCCGCTCTGTAGTATTATTCATAATACCAGGAGGGGGGNTTCAAGTGAACCTGAAACGATTACACCATCACCTCGCCTGTCTCTCCCGAGCCAGAAGCCGAGATGGCAGTTGATGTCGATGCGCAAAATACTGGCGAAAGCTCGGGAGGCATCAAACCCGTTATCAACAGACACAGGGGGGAAATTAAAGTAATCGTTTCCACTCA
The DNA here is from genome assembly GCA_002778355.1 of Clitarchus hookeri. Taxonomy (NCBI): domain Eukaryota; kingdom Metazoa; phylum Arthropoda; class Insecta; order Phasmatodea; family Phasmatidae; genus Clitarchus; species Clitarchus hookeri. The sequence goes on along the minus strand of NQII01000318.1, from coordinate 339,885 downwards.
CTTCCTTCCTGTGCATCATGTCCCCCATACAGTGGAACTGCCAAGGTTATTTTAATAATCTTGAAGAACTGAAAAAGTCCCAAGTTTCCCTAACCCTTGTCGCTATTCTGTGCTGTTTCACTAGTCTGTGGTTCGGTTGCGCAGATGATTTTTAGCGATGGCTTAGCCCGCTCTGTAGTATTATTCATAATACCAGGAGGGGGGGGGGATTTATGTTTTCCGGCTCTTGCAGCTACAGTTTTCGGCCGATTGCGGTGGGATTTGAGGAAGGGGTGACTCTTCAAACCCTCCCTAGACTTAAAGTTAGTTAGGCCCTTTTGGATAAATGTCAGTACCATAAAAGTGTACCATAATATGTACTATAACTATCGTACAAATCCAGTTGGTCCATATTTTGCGTACCATAACTAAAGTACAGTGTACCATAACTTTGATCATTTGTACGATAATTTATAAATTCGTACCACAATGGACTCACACTTATTAAGCTTATCGCAGGCCATGTAGATACTTCACAATTGTTGACTAAGAACGCGGGTTACGCGGGCCCAGCTTCTTTTGAGGCCAGCACTTATCGCAGTTATTGTAGCTCCTTAGGACAACATTAATATAATTACACTCTGTCAAAATATTTAACAAAAAAAAAAAGGTGGGTTTCAAATTGCACCCGTTTACCTGCCTCACCCAACGGCAGTGAACACGCGGATTCCGCGGGCCGACCCCCTGGTTATTCATAATTCAGCGACCGCGCGGCGACCGAGGGGAATACCCGCGGGGTGACCGGGTTCCCAGGGCCGGCCTCCTTAGCGTCACTCGCCGTCGCGGAGGAGTTGGCCAACACCTGGTGTGATTAACGCGGTGAGGTAACGGCCGTGTCTCAACATCTCTCNATCGTACAAATCCAGTTGGTCCATATTTTGCGTACCATAACTAAAGTACAGTGTACCATAACTTTTATAATTTGTACGATAATTTATAAATTCGTACCACAATGGACTCACACTTATTAAGCTTATCGCAGGCCATGTAGATACTTCACAATTGTTGACTAAGAACGCGGGTTACGCGGGCCCAGCTTCTTTTGAGGCCAGCACTTACCGCAGTTATTGTAGCCCCTTAGGACAACATTAATATAATTACACTCTGTCAAAATATTTTACAAAAAAAAAAAAAGGTGGGTTTCAAATTGCACCCGTTTACCTGCCTCACCCAAGGGCAGTGAACACGCGGATTCCGCGGGCCGACCCCCTGGTTATTCATAATTCAGCGACCGCGCGGCGACCGAGGGGAATACCCGCGGGGTGACCGGGTTCCCAGGGCCGGCCTCCTTAGCGTCACTCGCCGTCACGGAGGAGTTGGCCAACACCTGGTGTGATTAACGCGGTGAGGTAACGGCCGTGTCTCAACATCTCTCCCTGCTGGTCGGGGAGCATCCGAGAAGAACTGGGTGGGCGACACCACGGGGTTCCTCGGCTCGCGATCTGTCGCCTGCTGCTTGCCTCCTTTGTGAGCGCGGTCAAAGTTCACCGACGTCGGCGTCTGGCTGTTGTTTCTGCGTGGCCTCGCTGTTCCTCTACTACACGTGGTAACAGTTCTTGCTTAACGGACGCGGTGGGGGACTAACAATGCCTTCATTGTTGGTACACTTTGTTTTAACTTGTTATTTCTACTTAATTCCATACAAGTTGTAACATTATTAAACAACCCATTCCCTTTCACGTGCTTCGCCTATGGGCAGTAAAATAAGCCTCTTGATATTCTAATTGTTTTAGAAACATTTTCGTAAACAAATTATATTTAAAACATGCGCGTGGAGTAGGTCGTCAACCCACTTACTTTTACAAAAAAAAATAAAAATTAGGTTTATATGTAGTTTCTGCCAACCTAACCAAGTGTAATCGTAGATTTTTAACGTCATACGCTTCACTGAGCGATGTGACGCAGCGGTAAACCAACTGGAATAGCATTTTTCAGGACACACATTTGATTACCGATCTGGCCACATTCTGATTTAAGTTTTTCGTGTTTTTCTTAAGTCAATCGAGGAGAATGCCGGGAAGGTTCCTTACTTCAGACTATGGCCGATTCATTTCCTGTATCTGCTTTTCTGAACAATTGTACCGTCTCTAATGACCACACTGTCCGTTAAACGCCAAGACCAGTGCACCTGACCACCATTTATACGGTTCTATAATTAAGTTTTACACTTGATCTATACCTATATAGAGTATCGCCATGTACAGGAGCAATGCTCCGTGATCATACCTGCAAGCACACGCGTCTTGAGTACTGTTCTCCCGAACTCCCACGTTCATCCTCCTTTCAAGGGTCACAGATCATAATAATTCTGAAACAACAACATGAGATGCAAATTCAGTGGCTGTGTTTCGCTTTGCACACGATGCTCGGCTTGCATGGTTTTGGAGTGTTCCGTGCGAAGTTGTAACAGCGAGCGTTCGGAGTGTATTGACGGCCGCCTCTCGAGCGTCCTTTGAGCACAGGAAGTTATGAAGATCACATCAAAGTGAATTTGTGTTGGTTTTTATTTTTGCCCTTTAACTTTTTCAAGTTAATAAACAATAAATTAAAAAAAAAATACACCCGTATCTTTTGCGGAAAATGAAGCAATGCCTGATGCAGGGCGCGTCTTGCCAATTCTTGTATGGGCGTAGGCACTCGCGTAATAGAGTGGTTATACAGTTGCACAAACAGTTCCGAGTAGTTTCTTCACGTCGCCGTCACCCATTGCAGCGGCGAAACGTCAGGACCCGACCAGGCAGCATCCGTATAAGATGCGGTCCGAGTGTGGGAATTCTCGCCTCGACCAGACGTTTTCCATCCCGAGAATGCAAAAAAAAAAAAAAANAACCTATTACACAGGCTTGCCGCCGCGCGCGGGAGTTCACGAGTGTCTGGAGTTTGGGCGATTGCGCGACCTTGAGCGATAGACGACGAGCGAGAAGAGCAACGAGTGGCGACCTCTCACTCTTCACTGTACCGATGCTCGCAGTCCGCAGACGTCACTCTCGCCGCTCCGATGCAACGCGCGAGACCGCACCGCGGATTTGCCGGCCCACACGCACTCTGCTGCCACAGAACAGCCAAGTGTGCAGAGGCGAACCTGTCGCGTGTTACACGCGTCCTGGGCTCCAGCCGTACGCGAGGTCGATCACGACGTCCTTTTCCAGAGCAGCCAACATCCAGCATCCGAGAATGCCTACCACAGACTGCTTGATAAAACAAATATTCGGCTCCTTTTCCTTTTTTTCTTATTTGATAATCCTGCAACACCTACGTCCGTCTTGAGTAGGGGGTTTCTTCCACCCTAGCACGGTTCCAAGACGTATTCTATTTTCCTCTGTTTCATAATTTCCCTTTTTATTTTCCTTTTGTCTTTTTGTGGATTTCGGTTAGTTTTCCCCCGCCATTAATATGCTTATCCTGTTTTTGGTTTTCTTTGACACTTTCCACTGGAGTTCCTTTCACCCACCACTTACTGTGGAAGAGCACGTTATCCGCTGGAATGCATGTACTTATTCGCTGTTCATGTACGCATTACTGTGAAGTGTCATTGCATTAATAAAAAGCATATAAAATCAAATCAATCAAATCTAAGGGGAAGCAGCAACCGATGACGCGATTTACAGCTGCACTCGCCAGTGAAACGACGTCCTAGGCAGAAAAATATTGCTTCGCCGCGTCCACCAATCACCGCCTGGCAATCTGCTGGCCAGGCGGCAGCCCAGCCAGTAGGGAACCGTTCGCAGTGCGCCGTAGCCAATAACACACAAGGCCGTTTCCAGAGCCTCGCGCACCCACTCAGAGAACGGGCACGCCCGTATCGAAGGAACCGCCACTCCATTTCGTATCTGTGTATTTATCTAATCTGTGATATTGCGCTTGCGTGTACATACTATTCTTTTCTTTGACTGCACTGCTCCGAGAGAAATATTTCGTTGACCTGGGTGGAGAGATTTGGGTGGCTCTTAACGTCGAGGTCTCGAGCGCCGACGAGGGTGAAGTGAGATGAGTATGGAGCAGCGCTGGAATGCAAGGGCGGAGGAAACGGGAGATCCCCAAGTAAATCCGACGACAGCGGCATCGTCCGGCGCGATTCCTACATACGAAAGTCCGGGAGCCACCCCGCCGGAAAATCGAACCCGAGTCGCTTAGGTGGGAGGCGAGTAACCTAGCCACTACACCACCGCGGCCCCCTTGTTAACCTAGGAAAGTATATGTTTAGTCAGCGCATAACAAATATGAACAGTCAATTAAACCAAATAATTCGGCTTGATGCACATTTCGTTATCTAAATACTAGTACCTAGTGGAAGCGACTCAAAATTTCACTTCCAAAACAAAATCACTTTAGTTTCACATCAGATTTAATTCAGTCAGCCATATATTTTTAACCATTACCTTAAATAATACTTAATTTTGTACTGTCAAAGAAATTTTTAGTTTTAACTTGCGTAACATAATAGCTTTGCCTAGACACAACTTGAAATGCAACCAAACCGATTTTGCTGATGTAACGAATTGTAAACTTCCGTGTTAAATTATACACAAAATAAGGTAAAAAAAAAAAATTAATCAAGATATTTCAATGAATCAACTCCATGTATTTGTTTGACCGCAAACCAAGTGGTTTTTTTTTTTGCACAAACATTTTAGCGTGACGTCTTGTATAATGACTTCGTCAGAAATTTTCACCGCCGCCCACCCGTCGGTACGAGGATGAACACTTAAGTGAAGTGTGACGTCACATGCTGCCTACGTATCGGAAGGTCAGGTGCAGGGAGACGAATGCGACAGTCACGTTTCTGAGATGAGAGCTCTTCAAGGCGTGAACAGTCGCAGGCGGAGCGCAGACTTCGAGGAAAAATGAAAGTTGTTTTTCACGTCTGCCTTCCGTCGCTCGTTCCCCCGCCTCTCGCGGACTTGCTAAGTCCCGCGGGATCGATTGAGAATCCTGGCTGTTGTCCTGACAAGAGAAGGCGTTTAACTCGTCCAGTAACTGTTTCCACGACCGTCGGAGACGTTGCAAATGAACGGTACTTATGATCAGTGTTGTACGCATCGAGGCAACAGTTTCCAGTCTTCCTTGTACAATTTTCTATAGGTAGGGCCAGTGACTTTTCGCGTATAAATCGGAGCACACAGTAGACTTCAATACTATATACACGCCTCAGCTGTTGTTACACCTCCATTGGCTGCTGGTGCCGTGTCCGTTTTTTACCTGGTCACTCAGGACTAAGCAACTCCGACACTGAACCTTCGTGATTCGTGCGCAAATGGTTAACACGAGCCAGAACATTTTTTAGCCAATAAAAGAAGCTGGACGACCCTAGAGCGCTATGGACTGTATCTTGTCTCGAAGTCCTTTCGCGAAATATCAGTGCCCCTATCTATAGGCTGTTCAAGGTAAAGTGAGCACTTTTGAAGCACTTGTTACTTTTTTCCTTTCGGCCATTTTGTATCCTTTAACCATCTCTTTAAAATAAATGTCGTCATGTAAGCGATAAACACAGTGTGTATATTCCACCGCACTTGGAAGTTAACGTCTACGGCTAAAATAAAATAGGTTTATCAACTAATATTAATAACGAGAGGGATTTCAAAAAGTGCTCACTTTACCGTAAATAGCTCATACAATCTATTTGAAATGAATGGTTGAAGCAAATATCGTGGAGAACGCAGCACGTTGTTCACTAGTTGCAAGAAAAATGCTGAACACAAGTACGGTGCATTTCGAAAATCACGTAATTGCAGCACTTGAACTTAGAAACGAATGTGCGGCCGAACGGACTGAGGCGTGAAACGTCGCAGAAAGTGGTCAATGGCACGGTCAAAGAGGTTCGCATGATAAAAACTTAGCAAGCAGTACGAAGTAAACAGGAGACGTTTTCCCAACGCATTGGCTCAAACCTAGTCCAACACAATGCTCACTGCAGTGGAAATACTTTCTAAGTCTTAAACTTAACCAACCACCGAAAATTATGCAATTGAGTAAACATATGATAACTTTTTATTTCAAACTACGCACCACAATATTATTTTATACTGACCGCTTCACGAATAACTAAACAAACTTTTCCATTTTTTTTTATCGAATACAGCACACACGAAGACGCATTTATGATGGCCGAACTTAAACAGTGGCATCGTCATTGTGCCAGTTGAATTTTGGGAGCCCACTGCTTACTGCTAAATGCTTACTCATGGTCCGTCTCAAATAATAAGTGCTGTAGAAGTCCTTAAAAGCGGAGTCCGAAAAGAATATTATGTGGGATATTATGAAAAGTACTTGCTTCAGAAGAACAAACTTTGGTAAACGGATTAATTAAACCGAAATCTTGGATATAATGAAGGCATGGTTCCTTGTACTCGCCCCCGTCATGTAAAAAAACAGCTGTGTGCAAACCTGTTACTGCGAACAACTTTGTTACCTTGAAGTAAAATTGATGTGTGATGCCATCGTATTAAGCAGTACGTCGTAATTAGCCAAAAAAGGTATTCTCGTTGCAACTCTCTAGGACCCACCCTTTTCGTGTAAAATNTAAGCAGTACGTCGTAATTAGCCAAAAAAGGTATTCTCGTTGCAACTCTCTAGGACCCACCCTTTTCGTGTAAAATGCACAAAAAGGTTTCAGTTGTAGCGACACTATGGCCTGGTGGGTAGGCAACACTTCCTACCCCCGGAGTTGAACGCNGCACAAAAAGGTTTCAGTTGTAGCGACACTATGGCCTGGTGGGTAGGCAACACTTCCTACCCCCGGAGTTGAACGCATGCTGGCTGTTACAGTTAGTAGATGCACTACATGGAGGTATAGCAGTGACAGTGAAGGGTGGTGAAGGGCGGTAGGGGGAGTGTTGGGGGTGGCTATGACAATCTACATCGTGCGTCCACTATTGCAAGACCGATCCAGGTAAACAAATCACTGACTAGTACAGTGCAGGCACTTAGTAGGCCTACTGCATTCAGTTCCCGTCGCCGTAGCCTTTCAGTGCACAACCTTGTCACAAGAGTTCTTACAGAGCGAAACAGCTGCTGACGCCGCAAGCTCAAGCCGCGCGCTCCAACAAGATGGCGTCGCTCGCCAGCGAAATGTTGGAACTCCGTCCACCCGTGAACGCCTGGTAAGTTACTCGCCAGCCTTGGTGTCCAGCCAATAGGGAACCTTTAGCAACGTGCGCCCGTTCCCGGAGCCTTGCGCAGCCAGTCAGAAGACGAGAATGCCTACATCCGAGTAACCGTCACGCCGTTCCGTCTCTGCGTACTTACAGATCTTCTATGTGACCGTGTGACGTGGCTATATACTCAATCNTAACCGTCACGCCGTTCCGTCTCTGCGTACTTACAGATCTTCTATGTGACCGTGTGACGTGGCTATATACTCAATCCATTACGTAGTTGCAGATCATACGCAGCGTATTCGCGGTTGCTTCACTTTTTGAACCAGACCTTTGTATGACGTGTTTGGTTGTTTCCTAGATATACAGAATATCACAAGCGTTCTACAGGACNGTAACCGTCACGCCGTTCCGTCTCTGCGTACTTACAGATCTTCTATGTGACCGTGTGACGTGGCTATATACTCAATCTATTACGTAGTTGCAGATCATACGCAGCGTATTCGCGGTTGCTTCACTTTTTGAATCAGACCTTTGTATGACGTGTTTGGTTGTTTCCTAGATATACAGAATATCACAAGCGTTCTACAGGACGATTCTAAAATCACGGGACAAACATTGAGGGGTGGTAGAGCTCACTAAAACAAACAATTATTATATAGGAATATATGGGCGGGAGTGACGCGTTGAGGCACAAACATAAAAGCATAACACATTAACGGAAACATAAAATGTTCATTAGCAGCATACTTAACGAGTGATTCCGTACAGAAAATGTTAAAACAGTTGCTGGAAATGCATTCACCAACAGTCACGCATGCTTGGCGACCTCTACATATGGCGTGATTGGCTGACAATGGTGGCGTGCGTGGAATACCCGGCGTATTTGAATCTGCTCGCCAATCACTCCGCCGACGCTACCAAGCTTGCATTACTGTCGGTGGTAGTAATTTTGAGCAATTATTATAAACATTGATGTAAAATGGCATTTAGCGGCGACGTTGTAAATAAACAATGTGTTGCATTTCATGTGTTATTTTTGTGTTTGTGCCTCAACGCGTCACTTCCGCCCATATATTCCTATATAATAATTGTTTGTTTTAGTGAGCTCTACCACCCCTCAATGTTTGTCCCATGATTTTAGAATCATCCTGTATATTTCCGTTTACATAAAAATATCTTATTTTTGGTTAAATTGAACTTTTCCTTAAATTTTTTCTATAAAGTGTAATATTTCATTTATAATTAATACGAATAAAACAGAGATAAAAGAGGTGTGTTGGTAATGCCTAGTAATAATTAGTACTTATGCTGAACATTATTACACTGAGTGCGCACAAACGCGGTGTGCTGTCTCTCTGGTGTAATTTTCTAGACTCGTTTAAGCTTTTTTTTTGCATGAGGCGGAGGTATATCTTGGAAGTAGAACTTTAGCAGGGCTTCGAAAAAAATTGGAAGTAACCGTGAACGAACTATAGTTTGAAAGCCTGTGAGCGGTTAGAATGTTTTCACAGCAACCCTAAAATATATTTATGTGATAGGGTAGCCAATAGCATTTTAAAACAGATTTTCAGGGTTCAAATGACATTTAAATTCTTTCGTATACGCAAGATTCAACTTCACGTATATTCATTTGAACTATTTTCATCTCTGCTTGGTTTTAGTGGAGAAATAATTCACTGGCCTTAAAAAAAAATGGACGTGGTAGGCAATAAAGAAAATAGTTCATCACTTTGAACAGTCAGTTTATGAGAGCCAACATAAATCTCATTTTCGACTCCATCTTTTTTTTTAACCTCATAACTATAAAGTCTGAAGTGACACCAACAAATTTTATTACTGCCGAAAGTTAACTCGGAACCCTGCCCTGAAAGAACGTGTGCGTGGGCACATTTTTAGAACGTATTTTATTGGCAATAAAACTGGAACCCAGGAGAAGAATAAAACTATTGCAAAATTTCAAACATCGTAAAACGATGGATGAGCGATTTTTCGGGAGTGTCTCAGTCAAGGTCTGTAAATGTCGAAAATTTAACCGCGCGAGAATGATTTAGTAGTTTCGTGCGAGAATGATTTTCTAGTTTTCGGACAAAGGAAATACTTAACGAGTTCTGAGAGAGAATTTCGTTGACTCACATGGCCTATTTTGGGAGATAACGTTGTAACATTTCAGTTTAATCAGAAAGTTGAAATTTGAAAGTTTATCAAGATTTTATTTTCTCATTATTCTTCTTCAACAAATTATTCAGATATTACTCTTTCGTCGTTTCAGACAAATTATATATATTATTCGCACATCTTCTCAAATAACACAACATAAATTAATATCATTCTTTTATAATATCTTGCAGCAATGAAATTCAATAATTATATATATATATTCACTCAATCATAAAATTAAAAATTATTTTCACTATACTAACGTCCATCCTTGGAGGTGGTGGTATGATATCTGTTAACAAAATTTACGTTCGTTTTTATTTCTACCTTATTTATGTTATCATCTGTCCTCCAATTGGCTGTCGTATGACCATGTCACATCCCTCCGCCAATCAGCGATGGCGAGACGAGAGACAACTAGTATATTTTCTTTTCTGTATTTTCTTAATAAACCTTCAATATTTAATACCCTCTAGGGAAGAAATGAAAAATAATAAACAAATTTAGAATATCGTCTAGAAACAAATTAAATATACTCACACATGATCTTTATGTCAATAAACTATTAAAATAACCAAATATTACACCGCATTTTCTTTGACTCCCATAATAAAGCTGAATTTGGAAATTATATTAAATAACTTGGAAACACAAGCAAATACTCTGTAATCATATATAATCATAATATCTGTGACTAACGGTAAATATAGCCCCAGAAAATCCGCATCATTACAACGTCAGCCATTCTGTACGATCCTCATTCCAATATCCTCGTTTATATTTAAAATAATCTACTCGCTGACATGTATGTAATGGTTTGCATCGACATACATATATACAGTACTGGAACATGCTGTGGTTTTGTAAATATTACTAGTATGCACACTTTATAATGGCTGCCCATCTCCTCTTCTGAAATCACGAAACCTGCGTGTGCCTTTAATAAGAAAAGTTAGTTAATAAAAATAATGAATTGACGTAAGTTTTACATTCCATTCTCTTTTATTTCCAATTTTGTTTTAAAGAAGGCGCACTGAAAAGTTAATTTTTGCTTCAGAATTGTTTTGTATCATTCTTTGAGATCCGTTATTCTTCAGAAATGAATATTCTTTTATTTAGGGAAACCCGCCTTATTATGGGGGGGGGGGCATGTTTGAGTTCAGAAAATAGAAGTTATCTGGGGTATTACAGGTTCTGTTTAGACATCCGTTGCACAATACTCTACAATTTCATGCTACAACTTCGCATCTGAATTCAGTACTAAGACAGGCGGAATACAACATCCATTTTTTTTTAAGGCCAGTGAATTATTTCTCCACTAAAATCAAGCAGCGATGAAAGTAGTTCAAATGAATATACGTGAAGTTGAATCTTGCGTATACAAAAAAAAAATACAGAATGCTCGGAAACCCAGTGCCCTAACTCCAGACACAGTTTCTTTGGACAAATAGTAACACAAAAGCCATTTACACTATCCGAAAACGTATTTTTATGTCAAATAATTGTGTTCAAAGTGGCGGCGTACAACACCGGCAGTGCAAGGCGGCGCGACCATGCGTGTAGGACAAATTGCATAGGTCGTAGGCGCGCGGCGCTGAATTATTACTTACGCAGCGTCGCGCACCTACTTCCTATGCGACTGATTCTACACGCGTGATCGCACTGGCCTGGTCTCCAGGCGTTGTACACCACAACTTTGAACACTATTTTTTTTATGTAAAACACGTTTCCGGATATGAGTGTATAGGCTTTTGTGTCGCTACTGGCCGAAAGAAACTATGTCTGGAGTTTGGGCACTGAGTTTCCGAACACTCTCTATATGCTTGTACCATAGTTCCACGTGCGTCATCGGCCATCCGCTCACCAAACACGCCATGCTCGACTCGAAACCAATAGTAAACGTCCAGCTACAATGTGTATAAGTAAGGGTAGTGACATCTCGTGAAAATATTGCAAGACAAGTTATATTTCAAAACACCGTAGGTTCGTTTGCCTATCTTGATTTGCTGAATTTCCCTTTGACACGTGTTGACTGTCTGCACGCGAATGACGCAGGAGCCGTGCCGACGTTGCCGAATTCTGAGCGGCCCGGTCGAATATGAAAACGCCTTCTCAAGCAGACAGCAGCCGATGGCAGCGGACGAACTGCTGTTGGGTGCTTTAGAGTATTGAACTCTATAGTGTACTCATATTGTTTCGCGAAAAAATACTAGCTCTATAGATAAGTATACAGGTACGAAATAACCGTGCACGCGTCTGCATGGATTTTAACACGTACAAACACTTGGGCACGCGGACTGCAGTATGCTACAGTAAGTTTAGAAATTACTTTTTTAGTGTTAAAACTTTGCTAGAAGATGAAAGGCAGCTGAAATCAGCCCTTGTGTCTTCCACACACACTAACACACACACACAAAAGTAACAAGTGGTGAAGTGGTAGCATGTGTGTATTTCTGACGATTCCAGAGTCTCTTCTTGAATCTCGCATGAGTACTATTCGTAAGGCCTATTATAGTATTTTTTGGTATATGAAGCGGAAGGATACTCACTTGCTCAATGTAGACAATGAAGAAACGGGGCTTGGCT